>BSBK01005188.1:712500-1025000 GCA_027943335.1 Chamaecyparis obtusa | reverse complement strand
TATAATAAAGCGCATAAAAAATATATAGATCCAAGCACATATATAAATAAGATAATTAAATAAGAAAATAAAAACAGACCTAAAAGTCAACAAGTATGCCTATAAAGATGTATATAGGTCCATGCACCTAAGTAAATAAGAGAATATAGACCCATATATATATATATATATATATTTAGTAATAGAATAGCATACAAAGAAAAAGAAGAAAAAATACTAAGAAAGACAAAAAAGAAAACTCGAAAACCCAACCAAAAAAAAAAAAAAACCAAGAAGGGAAAACACCAACAAGAACCAAAAGGCTAGGTAAACACGAGACCTGGCCCTAGAAGAAGAAACTAAAAACAACAATGGAAGAGGAATTGGCACATACAAACACCTCCAAGAATGACAACAAAGAGAGAAAAAAGTTGAAGAACAAGAAGTACAAAAAAGAAGAAGAAACATGGCAAGCTAGATATATGCAAGAGCAAACCAAGAAAGGGGGGGGACAACCCAAAGAACAAAGCCCAGAGTCAATGCCAATGGGGGGGCCAAGAAGGAATCAGGGGTGATGGAGGTTGTCGAGCATGCCTAACAAAGGTTGCCAAGAAGGGCTAATGGACCACCCATCATCTTGGTTGAGGTTAATGGGATGGTGGTTGATGGCGATGGCCTCCTTAAGCTTCCTCTTGAAATAGTTATCCTCCTTTGCAAGGATCTGGGTACTCTCCATATAGATGTGATGTTTGGTGGAAGAAGAGTGCTCAGCTAAAGCAGACTTGTGGACCCTATCGTGCTTAATATCAGCACTATGCTCATGGATTCTAGTGAGGAAAGAGCCCCATGTTTCCCCTATATAGGGAATGCCACAAGAGCACACAATCTTATAGACTCCCAAGTTTTGAATAGTTTCTATGGGTTCCTTGAGGAAGGGAACGTAATTCCTTAACTTAGAAAGGGGTTTGAAGGCAACACGAAGGCCCTTTCTAGTTAATATTTTGGTAATTTTTTGGGAGATTCCATCCACAAAAGGAAGGGGGATGGTCAAGGGACGCAGAGATAGGGAGGGGGTAGGGCTAGAGCAGGAAAAACAAGAAGCCTTGGCTTGGTTAAAAGCCTTATAAATTTTCTTATGAGAATACCCATTTAACATGAAGACTTGGCAAAGGTGGGTGAGCTCTTGTGTTAAGTCATCGTCATCACAAATTCTAAAGGCCCTTAGAGCAAGGGTCTTAAGGATGCCAACTTTTTGGTAGGGATGGTGGTGGGAAGATGAGTGGAGTTATAAATTAGTATGGGTGGCCTTGTGATAAACATGATGACCAAAGCTACCATTGGGCTGCTTGATGAGAAGAACATCAAGGAAGGGTATTGGTTGTCCAACTCAATCTACTTGGTGAAGGAAATGTTGGGGGCCAAATTGTTGATATGCTGGTGGAACTCCTCAAGTTTGTCAAGCCCATGTGGCCAAAAAACATTGGTGTCATCAACATATCGCTTCCACCATCTAGGCTTGAGGGGAAAGGAGTGCAGAGCCATCTCCTCAAAATGCTCCATATAGAGGTTTGAGGTATTTTACTTCATAGATCTTTAAATCAGCAAAGGAATTAGAGGAAATCATGGATGTTTCTTTAATTCACAATGTCAAAGATAAAAATAGACGTAAGATGAAAAGGGAACCAATAGAACCCTTGGAAGATGATCCTAAGTTAGATTTATCATCTATACCAAATGGAGTTTTACATCTAGAGAATGTTAGAAGTTATCTTGGATGCAAACTAGAGTCTATCAGTGATACTGATTTCACCAAGGAATATCAAAAGATCTATAATCAGGACATGACATTGAAAAAAGGATTTGAACATTTGAAAGATAATAAGATCATTAAGTATGCATTACAATATGAACTTGATAATGAAGAATGTACTAAGATAATTCTAAGCAGAATTCATAATGGGAAGTTTTGGTTAGAAGATAGAGTGCTAGATATCACAGCTGATTTGATTCATGAAGTTACTGGACTATCTAAAACTGGAGCCATTCCTTTAAATGAGAAGAACATGAGGAAAATAGTCATAGACAACACTAATTCATCCTATAATGGTAGAGGAATTATGATTAGTAAGATTCAACAAGATGATGTCAGATACTTATGTAAGATCCTAACCACTCAGTTTTGTGCAAACTCAAGAGAGGATGACATGGCAGCTGGAATGATACATGCAACTTATCTAATGTGTGTTGATAAAGTACAAGTTGATATGTGTGAGATTCTAAGAATTCAACTATTTGAGAATTTGGAAAAGATTAAGAAAGCTAAGTATACACAATTTAGATTCTCATCCTTAATCACCTATATGTTTTTTCATCTATTGAGAAAATTTCCTTACACCATTGGAAATGACTGGAATGATGGCCAAACTACAATGGAAAGGATTATCCTAGTGTACAGGAGGCATGTTATTGATAAAGTGAATGAGAGTGCAGTATTGGTAATCAAGACATTTCAGGATATAGTGTCTAGCAGATCAAGGATCCCATAGTCTCTTGTGGAGAAGTACAAAAATGAGATATGTTTCATGGTTGATACTGACTTTATAGAGTTCATAGACCCTCTTGGCTATGAGATATCTGAGGTAGAGATAGAAGAGTATGTGAGCAGGTTACTTAAGTGCAAGTTGGACACTCACTATAATAGGTTTGGAACCTTTGAGGAGAACTTCAACTCCCTAAAGACCTTACTTGAAGAGAAGCAGTCAAAGAAAAGAGTTGAGAGTACTATCAAGAAAATTCTAAAAGATACAGGGATGACTGAGCATGAATTCTTGGTAGCAAAGCAAACAGCAGTAGCAATCAGAGATATTGGACAAAAAGAAGTTTTGTCTATCCCACCTTTATCATCAATTGCAGCACAACAAGAAGAAACAGAAGTTAAGGTGAAAGTGGAAGAAATTGAGAAGGATCAAGAAGCAAGGATATCAACTAGATCCACTTCCTCCACACCTAGCAAAAGAGTAAAAGAGAGTGCTACTAGACCAAGTAAAAGGAAGAAAACTTTAGTGCAACCAGTTCCAAGGAAAATTGCAGAAATCAAAGATGATGTCACTTCTATTAAGAAGAAAACTTGGAAACCTAGAGTTGAGAAGCTTAATGATCTGATCATTCAATATGGAGACTTTACAAGAATGAATAAGTATTATGATCTCTATGATTATGCAGAGAGATTAAATCTAGAAAATGCAGTGGTAAAGTATATGATTTTGTCTAATAAGAAGTTTGATACAATTCAGGGTAAGATACCTGATGATTTGTACAATAAACTTATGAATAGGAAGAAGAGAGCCTCAGAAGAAGACACATCTATTAGAGAAAAGCTTGTAAGAAAGCTTTGTGTTGTAAAATATGAAGCACTTAGTCAGATTATGAAAGCTTTAAGCACCCATTTGAGAACCCAGAAGACAACCATTCAGATTATGGGAGGTAGATATGAAGAATTTAATGTAGAAATAGAGCAAGAAATCATCAAAGTTATGTTAGAGAATGCTAGAGAACCATCAATTGTAGCAGAGCAAGTAGGTGAAATAGAACAAGAGGACATTCCCTCTCCACCAACCATAAACATTGAAGATGAAGTCATGAATGTAGAAGGAACTAAGATCACCTTGGATACTGATGATAATGTATTCAAGAATCTAGAAAACATTGTTGACAATTCAGCTTTTGAAGAGTAGGAGACTACCAAAGGAGAAGAGAAAGTAGAGACCACAATTGTAGAACCTAGAGTGACAAAAAAACCAGTACCTATTTCCACTAAAGAAGATATCATTCTTACTCTTGAGACTAGAAAGAAGAATCAGATTGGATCTATGATTGAAAATTTGGGAAAGGAAGTAGATGATGATGATCAGATGGAATTGATCACATCTTTGAACAAGATCATTGGAAAGAATAAGAAAGTAAAAATTCTTGAAGGATGCTTGAAGGAGCTTACTGAGAAGTTACAAGGCATTGTAACTACACAAATTGTAGAAGCTGACCCTCTGGAGAAAGCAAAGAAAGTGATGAACACTTTTGACAATGAGTTCACAAATTTAACTGATATAGCAAAAGTGAAATCTCAAGTAGCCTATGAAGCCAAAACACTTTTGGACATTAGCCAGAATATCAAGAATGATATCAACAATCTTGATATCTATATAAAGGACTTGAGAAAGAATTTGGAAAGAGGAAAATCCTTGTACATCTAATGTACAAAATCAGAGACCTTGATAGCAGAAGAAGATCAGAAGATGAAGATGAAGGAAGCAAAAATTTAGAATGAAACTAAATTTCTTTCAAGCCCCAATGTGAAGGTATCTGATGTTGGGAAGAAAATTTGTAAGATATATGATGAAATCAGAATTTTGCAAGATGAAAAGGATAGGAAAATGAAAAGATTCACTCTTTTAAGAGAGCACACTTCTATGAAGTTAAGTATTATTGAAGGGCAATTGGAAGAATGTCTTTCAACTAAGACATCTTTTCAAAAGTTTAGCTTTGAGAACCTCCAAGCATGTGAGATAGCATCTTATGGATTATGTGCACTACTTAATGTGGAAAATTCTATTAAGAAATCATGGGAGAAGGAGTTAGAGGCTATAAAGATTGATTTTGCAGATTGTGTTGCAAGCCTACCAGCTTTGCAATATTGAATTAAGGTATAACTTTTTGTGAATACAGTTTTGTAACCCTCCTTACCTTTATTTTGTCATTGTTGTCAAAGGGGGAGAGATATATAGTAGAAAATTGATAAGAATGATAAGGATTGATACTCTTAGGGGGATTATTGTATTAGAGATAAGATTTTTTTTTGAGTTATAAGGATAGTATATATCTTTTATACTATGGCCACAATTTTGAGATTTTGAAGTTGTAAGACTTAGCCAATTTTCTCATATGTTGCCACCAATGACAAAGGGGGAGATTGTTGGAAATTTGGCTAAGTTGGTTACATAGATGTTTTCATTATGGAAACATATGATCTACATGAAGATCACACAGGTGAGAGAGCTAGTATGTCAAAGCGCAATGCGAAATTGTCTAAGTATGAGACAGAGTGCTTTTACCAGTGAACCTGAAGACAATTTTTGTTTGTGATGTCTACTACAGCAAGTTCAGTGCTTGCACACTTAAACATAGACTCTATGGTGACTATTGAAGACTCATCTCAAAGCGCAAGTCAATATGGCATGTACGGAAGAAGTTATGATAGTTTTTCTAAAGACAGTGTTAAGCTGGCAAGACAGAATATGAAGACAGAATTGGTAAAGAGTTAAGGGATTATTTTGTTTATCAAAATAATGACTTAAAAATATAAAGGGATGACATCCTAGATGTTAACCCTTGGATAAATTTATTTTTTAATAAGATAGCTGACTGGAAAGTTATTAATCTTAATAACTTGTATAAATGTAATTGTAAATTGTAAGGACAATAATAATGATGAAGGAATGAATATATGTAATAGAAATAGTGAAAGAGAAGTGAAAAGATATTGATGCAAGTAGCATAAGGTTATGTACCTTGACCTACTTTTTTAATCAGTAAATATTGTACATTACTTGTTTGGGCAGTGGGCTCATCTGGTAATCACTTTTTGTACTACCGACTCCTAACAGGGTTGAGGCTTCTAACAAGGCCTATAATCCCTTAATCAGGACTGAGAAACTATATGCATGTAATAGACTCCTAAAAGGGTCAACATCCTTAATAGGATACTTTTGATTAGTGGACCTTTGTGGGTACCATCTCCACCGGGGTTTTCCCTTGGCCAGGGTTTCCTCAAGAACAAATAATGTGTTATTGGTTCTTTAGTTTTATTGCTATGCATGTTATTTAGCTTCTTATGTTATGCATGTGTTAAGATAATCTGTTATATCCATAATTGGGAAAAGTAAAAGTTTTTAGAATACTGATTCACCCCCCCCCCCTCAGTATTCCCTATTTCTAACAATAGGTGCATTTCATTTGGTTAATTAAATAAAGGTTCATTTTTAGTTTCATATCATGATAATTTGCATTAGGTTCATTTAGATGCATTTCATGTCTATAGTTGCATTGAAGTTCATTTTAAGATTGCATTCATTTTAATGTAGTTGCATTCATTTTAAGTTGCATAAGCATGAATGTGTGAATCCAACTATCTAAAATATTAAGGTGAACTGAAGATTTTGAGAACATTAATCAATTTCCATGTTTGACCAAGTACAACATGAAATCATAAAAAACTAAAAAAAAATTACTGAGTATCTATCACCAATATTTATTTACATTCATCCATTCCATATCATAAAACCATTTGCATAATGCATCCATAATCAGTCATACATAAATAAAAATGAGATGTCCATAGATCGCATCGCAATACATCTCATACATCCATATCCATACATGAAATAAAGTTTGCATCCATACATCCATAAAGCTTTGAAAATAACAAAAACATGAGCATCTATCAGTTAAATATATCATGATGTCATCATCTCATCTAAATCATGACCAAGTATGACCATCGCATCAATATCCAAAGTATGAGACAAATATTAAATATGTCACATATGCAGAAATTAAAACCATCAGAGATCAGAGATCAGATATCAAAAATAGAAACAAGATAAATCAAATGAGACATCCATATCAGGATCAGCAGAGGCATCAATATATCATCATCAGCACGAGTAATAGAATTTCATAATAGTATATCAAAGCATGAAAGAAACAAGTATCAGAGTATCAATAACAATGTATCAACAGTATATAGTCCATGGGACGTGAGAGAATGTATCAATAAAAAATAGTACAAATACATGATATATCCAATAAGGTACAGTACATCAGAGATACAAATATACAAAGTAAAAAATATCATGTCTCATTGGCCCCCTCTTCCTCTCATGGAGGATCGGGAGGCAATGCATCTACTCTGTCAGGTGGATGTGGAGGAGGAGGCATCACACCCTTTGACTGTTGTGCTATAATAAAAAACAATGGAGCCCTATGAGAAATAGGAATAACATAACAATATAATGCAAAATAAGATGTGGCCCTCTGACCCTGGTGAGTGGTTGTGTGCGCATATCTATCTTGCTCTGCCCTTAGCTGAGATAGTTGTGTGTCTCACTCTACTCTCAGCTGAGATAGCTGGGTATCCTGCTCTACTCTCATATGAGCTAACTGTGTCTCTTGCTCTGATAGCTATACTCAGAGGGTAGCTACCTCTAAATGCAATGTGGCTCTCTCCCTCTCACACTGTGATAGTTGGTCACCGTCAAGAGGATCTCTAGGTGTCTACTCCTATGTCGGCTGATGTGCCTCATCATCCCCTCCTCCTGCTACCCTCTAGCATTGTGCATGCTCATCCCTATGAAGTAAGGGCCTTGTATCTCTCTGAGGGGGGTGACTCTAAGTCTCCTTTGTCTCTGTTTCCCTCCATCTCCTTCGGAGGCCCACTATCTTCTACTCTCCCCTCCCCCTCCACCACCTCTACCTCCTCCACTTCCTCCATGAGCTCCATCCCTCCCTCCATCATGTCCCTTGTCCTTGCCTCTCCCCCTGTCCCCACCTTGAGCAACTCAGTCAAGACCACCACCATCATTGGTAGGATCATAGTCCAATGTGTCCTCTAAGTGAGGAGCAATCTCATCTAGAGCGGTGAATCTTGGGTATGGCTACTGCATATAATGGGCATTGTAAGCATCAGGGACCCCACCATCAAGAACCTCTGGGTGGTACTCCTAGTCTAAACATGCAATCTGGGAGATCTCATGCACAACAGTCTCAAAGATCAATCTTGCCCCCCACTGGGCCTCCTCTTCCCTGATACAATCATAAATAGAAGTCTCCTGAGAGAGACCCTATACTCTACCAAACTATTGGGACACATGTGTAATTAGAAAATGCTCAATAATATAATGGGTCTGACCCACAAGGTACCTTCTCTGTAAGAAATATGACATCTGCCTAGTATATCAAAAGGCCAACCCTCACAATCTACATACGACCTCCAAACAACATCTGCCATGTCATCAAGAATGTGATGCCAGTACTCTAACTTGCCCAGATGGGGCTACTATATGAGACCTGAGTACATGTAAATATATGTCAAGCCAGTGTCTTGGTGCCTATCAACTATGGGTCATGTGATGAGGATATACTCCCACACCTAGACCTGAAGAATTAAGTTTCCCACTGTCATAGTCTTCGAGTGCTAATAGACTATCTCATGGAGCTCCTTGTATAAGTGGGTGAGGATGCAACTCCCCCATGCATAGAGACCAGGTGACTAAATCATCTAACTAATAACTCAGGACCAGCCACATATAAAACCATGCTGACCCCGATCAGGCATCATAAGACCACCAATCAATCTAGCCATATAAATAAGAAGTGGTGCATAGTTGGCCACCATGTGGTCCCAACTCAGATAGCACCTGGCAATGGTATCATCCTGAAATAACCTTCATGCATCTCCTATGGCTGCAGGACCAGATGCCTCATCCTCCACCCGAGTTCCCATCACAGGAACATGAAGAATCCACCAAATATCCTCTAGAGTCACAATCATCTCACTTGTGGGAAGGTGAAAGATGTTGTGTTCAAATGCCATCTCTCTGCCAAGGTGGTCAATAATCCCTGATTCACTCAAATTTTAGGCAAATCCAGCTTGCATGAGAAGAATGCAATGTGGTCAATATTACATGAAAGAAACTACCTCTCTGTTGCATGAGTTCCAGCTCTCTATGAAACTTCATGATCCTACCCTTTATCCTTTGTTATGGCTTCTCCACGTGGACTCAACTGAAAGAGGCCCCCAAATCATGCAGAAATAATCCCATAAAAGTGATCCAGTTGACTGAAAAATCAAGTCTAAGATGACTGAAGTCAAATGGCGAATGTTCCCAAAAATCATGGATCCCAACAATTTCACTGAAAAAATGAAGCTCCAAATTCGGCTAAGTGTTGAAAACCTCTTCTCAACTTTCAAACTTTTGGACTTTTGGAGGCAGAAAATATCATATGGACGAAATGCCAAATATCAGGGTCTTCAAAAAATGCTAAGTGTGGAAAATTGCTTCTCCTCCAACTTTCAAACTTTTTGGACTTTTGGAGGCCAAAGAACTAGGAAGGTCGAAAGGCCAAAAATTTTGGAGGCCAAAAATCTAGGGAGGCCAAAAATTTAGGAAGCCCGAAAATTTATGAAGCCTAAAAATCTAGGAAGGTCAAAAATTTTGAAGATCAAAAATTTTCTGAGTGTCAAAAAAATTTTCTCCATGCAAGAATTGGCTAAGTCCCAAAAACTCCATGGCAGGCAAAATTTCAGGCTTTCAGACATCAGAACTCCCAGCAACTCTGAAACTCTGAAAATCTACCACAACTGAAACTAAGTGTTGAAATTCTCCTAACTTGTCAAAATTGAAGACTCGGCATTTTGGAAGAATGTTGGTGTGAGTTGTTTAAAACTTCTTTGTCACTTCTTGGATTTCCAAAAAATCTTAATACTCCCATGGATGTTAGCTTCCCTTGTTGTTTCTTCATAAATCTCAAAAGGTGGGCATCAAACTTCTGTATGCAAAAATAGTTGTCAGTAATGTCTTATTGAAAGCATGAAGAAAATTCTAACTATCCAAACTAATTGCACAAGTAAAACAAGTTGAAACCCTAAAGACAATAAAAAATAACCTTAAAAAAAGGGGGTCCCCATTAGGCCAAGTGGCCAAAATGGGGCGTGTGTTGTGGAACCACAAAAAATAGCCCCAATAAAAGGAGAAATGACCAAGGCATTTCTTTACCAGCAAACTTTCTCTAGAAATTGTCTTGTAATAAACTAAACACACGCACCATTTATAAAAATATTATTCCACCAACTTTCAAAATTGAAGTCCTTTATTATTTCATCTAGTGTGTGTCTTTGTGTGTTCATTTCTTTTCCACTTGGATGAAGATTTCCTGGATGAGAAACACTTGGAATTAATCTTTTCTTACTGTCATAAACTTCCACAATCTCAATCTAACCTTTCTCTACTACTAGTCAAGCATTCATAGCCCCAGTAGAGGTTGCTAGAGTCACCCTTCTCTATCTTCTGACAAGATATATGATTCTTTTATTATTTGGAGGGCTTTTTTAGAGTCAACATCATTTCCATGGAAGGTGACTTTTCTTGAGCCATTGTGCTCTGAATATTGTCACTTCTTCAATTATCTTCATTTTAGGACTTTTTAGTACACTAAGGTAGCACTTAGGCTATGCTACCTTAGTGCTTGCATTTCTGATTTCTCTTTTTCTCTTTCTTTTTTCTTTCTGGAAACTCGGGCAGTGATTAGGCTATGCCCCCCAAGTATTTGAACTTTGCTTTTCCCTATTGACCTTTATTTATGCATTCCTCCTTTTGATTTTGTCTCTTCAAGTCAAGATGTAGATGCAGAAGGGTTCTAAGATCTAAGGTCACACATAACAATAGGCTCCAATCAACTCCAATTGATACTTACCCAAAAAACTAGCAACCACAATATCATGTTTCAAGTGTGTAATGTGTTGAGGATGATCGACTTTGAATATAAACTTGATTGCCAGTGCAAGGTATCACCATTCATGATCCATGTATATGTTAGGAATGAATGTTGAATATATCCTATGGGGGAGTATTTTCAGCCATTCTGGAGTAGTTGATGTTGCATTCATGATTGTGATTGTCATTGATGTCAACACAGTGATCTTCTGGAGATTAGCAAGGAAGCAGATAGTGTTTGAGTTAGCGCACTTGGGATATTGAAGATGAAGCTATGAAAATTTGAGGACTTACTCTATGATGTTCTATGAGATCATGGTTAAGAGTGCAGATGGAAATTCATTTATTCATGATAGTTATGAGGAAATCAGTGGAAGCAGTATTTAGGCAGTATTCCTAAGTAGCGGTTTGTGGAAATCAGATGATATCTCCTAATTGAGATGGAATCTAATCATGCATAGTTATGAGGTAGTTGAAGACATGATGTTAGTGATGTGGACATGAGCACAAGATCTGAGGTCACATGAGTGAAGAATTATCTTAATTGGTAGCCGACAGTTTTGTGTAATTTTTATGTAACGTGTGGAAACTTTTATTTTGTAATTTGTATGCTGACTCATTTGTAATTACTTAAGTATGGTATAAAGGAATGAATTTTTTCCTTATTGTAATGTAAACAAGTGAATGAAGAATTATGAAAGCGAATTTGTTGGAAGAGGATATGCGAAGTATAGAGATCTAACATTGAGATCTGAAGAAGCAGTTGGTGCAGTTTGGCACAGTTAGAGAAGAAGTATTGAATTGTTGAGATAAGTAATCTTGTGGTATTATTTTGTTGAGTAATACTAAGATCAGTTGGACAATGAGTCCAGTGATCTTACCCTGAAGTTGTTTGGGTAGTGGGTCCTTCTGTCTTCCATAACTCCTAATAGAGTTAGAATCTTTTAACAGGGATTCAAAGTCTCCTAACAGGGACTCATATGTACTCAATGTATTTCATAAGACTCCTAATAGATTCCATCCTCTCAAAAGGAAATTTCATATTAGTGCATCTTTTGTGGGCATCATTCCCACCGGGGTTTACTCTTTGATCAAGAGGTTCCCTAGTCAACATATCTTGTGTCATTGTGTTATTGTGCATGCATATATTTCTATCATTATTGATTACATTTCTTACATGGTTAAAATATATTAAGGTTGATAAAAGTTGTATTTATCTGATAACTAATTCACCCCCCCCCCCCTCTCAGTTATCTTGGTGGACTTTACTTTCTAACAATTGGTATCAAAGCAGCAGGTCCTTGAAAGAAAAGTTTAACAACTTAAGGAGATCCATGGAAAATCATTTTAGGAAAGAAAGCCCTAAGTTTGATGGAGTAAATTTTGACAGCAGGAAAGAAAAGATGAAGATACACCTACTTTGTTTAGGACCAGGTTATTGGTTAACTACAAAGAATCAGAAGACTATCACTGATGAGGATAAGATTGAAGATTGTACAAATGAAGAGAGAGATCTATTTATGTGTAACATACTTGCTAGAGAAGCACTCTTGTCAGCCCTTCTAGAAAATGAGTATAGTCAAGTAAAATATCTAAAAATATCTCATGAAATTTGGTTAGCTTTACAATCTACTTTTGAAGGTGATGAACATGCAAAGAAAGTCAGATTACATAATTGGATATGTGCATTTGAAGATATAAGAATGATGGAAGATGAATCTGTTAGAAGCTATATTGGTACAATGTCAGAGATTGTTGCAGGTATAAAATCTTATGGAGGAACCAAGATAGAGAATGAAGTGATATGGAAAATTTTGATGACATTGACTCCTGCATTTAAGTAGACAACACAGATGATTGAACAAGTTATACCTTGTACTATGAACTTTATGAGAGAGACTCTTCTTGGAAGATTAGAAGTAGCAGAGATGAACCTGAGGCTATCAGGAGACTTACCTAGAATGGAGGTAGCATTTAGTGCTCTTAGTGTTCACCCTACTTTGTCAAGAAGCATCAGTGTGAGTGGAGATTATGCTAGTAGTAGTAGATCTAGAAATGAAGATGACAGGAAGATTGAAGAAGCTATTCCCTTGCTTGTGAAAAGAGAACTAGATGGTAAGAAAATTTTTAAATGTTGGACTTGTCAAGAATATGGTCATTTTGCATCTAAATGTCCTAAGAGACTTAAGAAGTATAGGAAGAACTTTAATCCTAGAAGATCTGAAGAATGTTACTGTGCAAATGATGAAGAACTTGAAACTAGTTTGGAGAAAACTTTAAGTGAAAGTAATACTGAGCATGATGATATAGGATTTGTAGCAATTAAAGAAGAAAATCTTGAAACATAAATTAAGGAAGAAAAAGCTTTAGCTTCTCAAGTAGAAAAGAAAGTTGATTGGATTATAGATAGTGGTTGTTCACATCATATGATTGGAGACATGAAAAATTTCATAAAGTTTAGCAATTATGATGGAGGAGTTGTTAGAGTTGGAAACAATGCACCTTGTTTGATTAAAAGTATAGGATCTATTACTCTTGATGGAAAGACTAATACTGATGATGTTTACTTTGTGGATGGTTTGAAACATAATCTTTTGAGTGTTGGACAGCTAGTTGATAAGGGATATCAAGTTTGGTTTACTAAGAAAACTTGTGTGATAAAAGACAAAGATGGTAATTTGATTGGTACTGGATCTAGAACTAGAGGTAATGTATTTCAATTGAATCATACTGAGATGACATGTTTGATTACTAAGATTGATGATAGTTGGTTATGGCACAGAATATTTTTTCATATAAACTTTGATAACATTGTGAAAGTGAGTACTACACTTGTAGTAAGAGATTTGCCTAAAATTATGAATCCTACTAACATGATTTGCAAAGAATGTGTGATGGCTAAATGGAAGAGAAGCTCATTTCCTAGCAAGAAGTTTACAATAGTAGAGAAGTTGGAGATTGTTCATACATATTTGAGTAGTCCTACAAGGACTAGAGGATTCTATGGAGAAAGGTATTTTATGATTCTTGTTGATGATTTTACAAGAATGATGTGGATTAGATTTCTTAAAGAAAAATTTGAAGCATTTGATAAGTTTAAGATCATTAAGAACAAAGTTGAGAATGAATTTGGAATGAAGATTAAATGTTTGATATTAGATAGAGGTGGAGAATTTACTTCAAAAGAATTTAACAATTTTTGTGAAGTGAATGGTATTAAGAGACAATTTTCAACCCCTAGGACACCTAAACAAAATGGTATTGCAAAAAGGAGAAACAGGTTAGTAACTGACGCAGAAAGAGCTATGTTATTTTAGAATGACTTGTCAAAGATATACTAGAGAGAAGCAATGAACACAGCAGTGTATACAATGAACCAAGTACAAATCAGAGTAGACACAGACAAGACACCCTATGAACTATGGTTTGGACATGCACCATCATTTAAGTATTTTAGAATTTTTGGAAGAAAATGTTATATTAAGAGAGATGATAACATTGCAAAGTTTAATCCTAGAAGTGATGAAGTTATATTTCTTGGATATTCATTAAAGAGAAAAGCTTATAGATGTTACAATAAGAGAACTAAGCCTATTGTTGAAAGCGCAAATGTTAAAGTTGATGAAAAGTTCAAAATTCAAGAAAGAATGCTTGATTATGAATCAGATGAAGAAACTCAGCCTAGACCTAATCTAGAGACTACTGAACTATTCTATGAAATTGACAGTGATTTTTTGAATGAGAGCCACAGTGAAGAAACCATTGAAGAACCTACAGCAGAAACAAGTACTGAGACAGTGACACCTAACAAGAATCTATCAAGGAATCATCCTGTTGAGTAGATTATTAGAAGCATAGATAGAGGAGTTTAGGTACAAAATAAGATACAAGAACAGTTGTGTTTGATTTCTCAAATTGAACCTAAATCTACTAGTGAAGCTTGTGAAGATGAACATTGGATTAAAGCCATGAAAGAAGAATTGGATCATATTGAAAAGAACAAGACATGGGAATTGGTCCCTAGACCTAAAGATAAGAATGTTATAGGAACAAAATGGGTATTCCGAAACAAGATGAATGAACAAGGAGAATTTGTAAGGAACAAAGAAAGATTGCTATGTAAAGGATACTCACAGTAAGAAGGAATTGACTATGAAGAAACTTTTGCACCAGTAGAAAGAATTGAAGTAGTAAGAATGTTTTTGGCCTATGTAGCTTACAAGAAATTCAAAGTGTATCAGATGGATGTGAAGTCAGCATTTTTGAATGGAGAATTGGAAGAAGAAGTCTACATTGAGCAGTCTGAAGGTTTTCCTTTAACTCAAGAAGGAGATATGGTATGTAAACTGAAGAAAGCTTTATATGGACTGAAACAAGCACCTAGAACCTTGTATGCAAGATTGGATAATTATTTGTTGAAATTAGGATTTACAAAAGGTACAGTTGATAGAAACCTATACAAAAAGGAAATTGAAAATGGTTTGTTGGTTTTTGTTATTTTTGTTGATGATATTATCTTTGGAGGAGAAGATGAAGCCAATGATAAATTTGCAGATGAAATGAAGACTAAATTTGAAATGAGTATGATTGGTGAAATGAAATGCTTTTTAGGATTGTAGATAACACAAAATAGTGATGGTATCTTTGTAAGTCAAACAAAGTACTTGAATGACTTATTGAAGAGATTTGGAATGGAGAACTATAAACCAGTTGGAACACCTATGGTAACTAGACACAAGTTATCTAGCACAAATGAGACTCCTGCAATGGAACAAAAGAAGTATAGATCTATGATTGGAGGATTGCAATATTTTACTCATACAAGACCTGATATATCACATTCAGTTGGAATTGTAGCAAGATTTCAAGCTGAACCCAGAGAATCACATTATGTAGTAGCAAAGAGGATACTAATATACTTAAGAGGCACAACTGAGTATGGATTTTGGTATGAAAAATCTGATGATTTTACCCTATGTGCATATACACATGTTGATTGGGGAGGTAGTATTGATGACAAAAAGGAGCACCAGTGGTGGAGCATTTTTCCTTGGAGGAAGATTAGTTTCTTGGCTAAGCAAGAAGTAGAATTATATTTCATAGAGCACAATAAAAGTAGAGTATGTGGCAGCAGCAAACAATTGTAATCAGATAATTTGGATGAAGTAAATGTTGAAGGATAGTGGAATAAAAAAATTTGAGCCTATTGTTATACATTGTGATAACACCAACATAGTTAGTATGTCTAATAATCATCTGTTATATTATAAGACAAAGCATATAAAGATAAAGTATCATGTAGTGAGAGAGAAAGTGGTAGAGAAAGAAGTTAGACTTGAGTACATAAGCACAAAGGAGCAAATTGCAGATATATTTACAAAACCTTTACCTAAGGATATATTTGAGTATCTGAGATGTATGCTTGGGGTTATGCCCCAGCCTACTTTTTAGAAGTGATGGATATTTTTACATTCATCCAGTAGTATATGAGCCTTATCTTTCTTCTAGACTAGATGTTGGTACTTCCTCTATGGGGGAGTATGTGTATCTGAGCTAAGTCATGAGGACTCTAGTGAATGTATTTTCTGAACAGTGTCTTTTGACATTTAAGTTTTTGTTGACATAATGATGAAACATATGTCATTGATGTCAATGGGGGAGAAGTATACATGAAAAATCATCTATTGGAGAGAAGTGAATAGGAAAATGAAGCAAGATTTGATTGATGAAGAGGATATAAAATTATTTTAGAGCAGCAGTGTTGGATTCATGGAACTTGGATGTTTTTTCATCTATGTTGCCATCAATGCCAATGGGGGGATTGTTAGGAATGAATGCTAAATATATCCTATGGGGGAGTATTTGTATCCATTCTATAGCAGTTTTTGTTGCATTCATGACTATGATTATCATTGATGTCAACACAGTGATCTTCTGGAGATTAGCAGAGAAGAAGACAGTGTTTGAGTTAGCGCACTTGGGATATTGAAGATGAAGCTATGTGAATTTGAGGACCTACTCTATGATGTTCTATGAGATCATGGTTAAGAGCATAGATAGAAATTCATTTATTCATGATAGTTATGAGGAAATCAGTGGAAGCAGTGTTCAAGTAGTGTTCCTGAGTAGCGGTTTGTGGAAATCGGATGATATCTCCTAATCAGGATGGAATCTAATCATGCACAGTTATGATGTAGTTAAAGACATGATTTTAGTGATGTGGACATGAGTTCAAGATCTAAAGTCACACAAGTGAAGAATTATCTTAATTGGAAGTCGACAGTTTTGTGTAATTTTTATGTAACGTGTGGAAACTTTTATTTTGTAATTTGTATGCTGACTCATTTTTAATTACTTGAGTGTGGTATAAAGGAAGAATTTTTTCCTTATTGTAATTTAAGCAAGTGAATGAAGAAATTGTGAAAAAAAATTTGTTGGAAGAGGATATGCGAAGTATATAGATCTGACATTGATATATGAAGAAGCAGTTGGTGGGGTTTGGCACAGTTAGAGAAGGAGTATTGAATTATTGAGATAAGTAATCTTGTGGTATTATTCTATTGAGTAATACTAAGATCAGTTGGACAGTGAGTTCAATGATCTTACCCTAAAGTTGTTTGGGCAGTGGGTCATTTTGTCTTCCATAACTCCTAACAGAGTTAGAATCTTTTAACAGGGATTCAAAGTCTCCTAACAAGGACTCATATGTACTAAATGTATTTCATAAGACTCCTAATAGATTCCATCCTCTCACAAGGAACTTTCATATTATTGCATCTTTTGTGGGCATCATTCCCACCGGGGTTTACTCTTTGATCAAGAGGTTCCCTAGTCAACATATCTTGTGTCATTGTGTTATTATGCATGTATATCTTTCTATGGTTTTTTATTACATTTATTACATGGTTAAAATATATTAAGGTTGATAAAAGTTTTATTTATCTGATAACTAATTCACCCCCCCCCCCTCTCAGTTATCTTGGTGGACTTTACTTTCTAATAGTATACAATTTCTTGCAAGACAAATTCCTTTAAAAATTTTGACTAAGAAATACCTTTGCCTCCTATCAAAGACCACTTGGGATGGACCACTTTCCAGGAATAGCCTTGACAAAAACTCTCTTTTCCCGGACCAACAAACAAAAGAAACAACACTCAAGCAACAAGGAACGAGACTGACACACTGACAAAACAAAACTAACCACTAAAAGATAAGGGAAACTAACTAACACCTACCTAATTAGGACTAAAGTTAAATTATATACAAAAAAAATAGAACAAGCATATGATTTTCTTATTAATTGATTTTTCTTTCTGTGCAGTAGCAATAATGCACCTTGAATAGTTCTAAGGAATGCAAACTCATCTTTGTACTCAGAAAAATAAAATTTAGACAATTTATGTTCAAATTTTGGATACAAATCACATAAAATCAAAAGTTGTGGCAACTCTCCATAATCATGATTAATCCACAAACAAGTTTTTTCACCTTTATCATATTCAAACTGAAAATCATCAAAAAGAAAGGGATAATGGATAGATACAACCTAGTTTAGTGAGTTCCCAACCATATGCATATACTCACTCAATGTGATTTCTTCTTTTGGAGGTCTTATATCATGGTACACCAATCCATCCTCCTCAAGTGGGTGCAGACCACAAGAAAACATATTCATTGGTGATGTACTATACCTATCATTACATCAAGGTTCAAAAGGCAAAGCATCCAGACCATGATCCTTGTTATAATTATCATTAGTCCTAAATAATAACTCATCACATTTGACCTCATTAGGACTAAGAATTTAACTCATAAGAATGTCTTCAAAATTGCAAGAATCATTAGTATCAGCATTCAAATCATTTTCTCCCTCATGCCTCAAAGAAACATGTTCAAAATCATACTTACCTTCTAAGGCGATCTCCCAAGCTAAAAAGAATTCAAGACAACTTACCTCTGAATGTATCTCAAAAGGATGAATCCTACATGAATTGTCTACTGCAAGGTTTGATATATGCATGGAATACCCATAAATGGACATTTCTTTACTCAAACATGATACCAAATCAAGAACCTTGTCTACCTCCCCTGATGACAAAAACTAAGAGTCATCTTGTTTGTTGATTTGTAAATGCTGAGATTCCTCTACCTCAAGGCACAATTTTTCATCTTTGTCATCCTCCTTTTGATCATCCTCTTAGACTTCTTGTATCTCATTTATTTGGGTTCCATCATGATTAGCATTCAAAAAAGGTAGTGTATCATCACTTATGATTTCACGAGAAGATACCTTTCCACTTTCATCTTTCATGAAGATGTCTACGAATGTATTTATGATTTCACTCTCTTCATCATTTGGAATTGTCTCGCCCTCATTTTCTTGTATGTCAATCACTTTATCTTTCTCATTAGGCAAATCCATATCCTCCAAAGTTTCATGAATTTGATCATGTTCCTCTTCTTCTTCCCTTGATTGACTATCCCAATGATCTGCTATAGGAATTAATACCTCTTCAATAGTCATCTTTCCTTTCAAATAGAAGTCCATCTTTCCAAGAAAAATAGGGCAATCCATCTCACAATGTTGATTCATGAGGTGTATTCTACATCCTTCCATCCATGAAAAATTTGATAATGACATAGGAATATCCAATTCTTGCAACTTCTCATCCAGTCTACTTTGTTCAAGTGGAATATCTACCCAACAATGACTATATGTGTCTTTTTCATGTGAATCTTTTTTAGCATCAAAAGTGTCATCAGAATTACCTTGTGAAGATGAAAAATATTTTGTACTTGTTTCTCTTTCATGGCAATAATTCTAGTGCAACATTGAATATCTATCATCCTCATGGATTTGTTAATTATTTCTTGTTATCCCATGACTAAATTTTGTTGAAAAATCATTTGGTAACTTGTATTCTAAATCACAATCAACATTTAGGATCATTTCACTTTCATTATTGCACAACTTATCACGCTCATATAGCTGACCAGCAAGCTTTCCATTTGAAGTATTGTCATGTTTTGATGGATTGAGCAATGGAGTATAGTAAGAATATGACAATATCTCTATAGGAGAATCATTGGGTGGAAAAATACTTGTGTCCAAGGTTGTATCATAGGAATTTTGACCCCAAATATGATCTTGAAAGTGATTGATTTGATTCTTTTGGTTGGCTCATTGCATCATCTGGATATCAGGCATGTTGTAATTGGTTGAATGAGATGATTGTAGCTGATTTGATGTATTCACCAGGTTGACATATAGTTGTAATGATTGGAAACATTCTATCAATTGCATATTGAAACTTCCATCAGGAATATTTGTACCATTTGTAACATCACATCCACATCATGCCAAGAAAAGAGCCTTGTTGAATGCATCATGCAAGGTAGTAACCTCACCAAAAGATCTAATCATACTTGAAAATGAGACATCCAAACACCATAAATAATGATCTTTTAACATTTAATCATGTGCCATCCTTTCCAAATCATGAACCCTTTGATACATGAGAAGAAATTGATGATTAAATTGGGCAATGGAATCATGAGGCATCCTTACAATAGAAAAATAAAATAGTGAATCTTGTGAACTCACATTGGGATCAAATTGAATTAAGAATAAATCCTTTAATTCAATCCATGAGAAAATAGAATTGGGTGAGAGTCTTTCATACAATTGAAGAACTACACCTTGAAATGTCTTGACAAATCGATTGCAAACAACATCTTCATGTTCAATTTTGAGAAAAAGCATTAGATCCTTGTGTTGGAGATTTGCTAGCAAGCTAGTGTTGACTGTATGTTTGTCATTGATGAAAACATATGGTAAGTAGCATGTGTGGAAGACTTATATAGTAAGCATTGAGTATATGTAGCATGGACATGTTATCATCATGATATCATGGATGCAGAGGTTAATTGTTGGTGTAGACAGTTATCTAGTAGCTTGTGTCAGCAGTGTTCCTGACAAAGTTACAAGTAGTATTCTGTGAATGATTGTCCCTACAGTTATCATGGAGCCTTGCACATTTGGATGTGTGATGGAGACATGTTAGTGTTTTTACAATCATGGATGTAGAGTTTGATGTGTAGTAGAAATGAAGTTATGCAATTGCTATTCACCAGTTGCAATTTCTTGTGTTTATCCAGAAGAGCCGACAGGGATTATATTAGTACAGGAGTTGTGCCTATCATTTTAGTATGCTTGCTTGGATTAGTGATTAGAGAAGAGTTAAGAATGTTTTGTTAAGAGTGCATGATGTAATTCATCTTGAGGAGAAAGTATCAGTTAATTTGGTAGAGCCAACAGTGTGTAGCATGCGTCTACACTTACTAATTTGGACAGGTCCCAGTTTGTGTTGTGTGCTTAGTAGAGCCAACAAAGATGTTATTGGAGACTATTATTGTTTCTCTAATATGATTTCAAGTTGGTTCTAATAGGATGAATTGATTATATCATTTAGATGAAAGATACTTATAGTCGGTCATTTGTGATCGCTAGAAGGATGGCATGGAGATGAAAGATTAGAGCAGAGCAGAGAGTGTGAAGTATTATTTCATCAAGAAGAGGTCTATGTGACAAAGAAGATAGAGTGTCTTATTCATTTGAACTGATCAAGATAAAAGGTCTACCTCATAGTTCACCAAGATCCAGATATAGTGTGTATTTTTTATTCTGAAGGTTGCAGCCTTCACCCCTTTTGAGCAGTGAGCTCTCAGATAGTGCGTCCTCACCCCTAATAGGGTCAATCATAAAAGACTCCTAAAAAAGTCTAACCTTTGACCAGGTCACTATACTTATTACATTGTAAATATCAACTCCTAACAGGGTTGTAAGATCTTCTAACAAGGATCATTATACACTAGTGTAGTTTATTAGTGGGTGTCATTTCCCACCAGGGTTTTTACCTATTTGAGTTTCCCCGTAACCAAAATATTGGTGTTGTGTTCAAGAGTTCTTTCATTGTGTTTATGCTTAAAGTTTAAGTATACTTAATTGGATAAAGAATTGAAACTTGTAGATAACTAATTCACCTGCCCCCCCTCTCAATTATCTCTTGGGACTATTCCTAACAATTGGTATCAGAGCCAAGTGCCTCAGAGAGAAATTTTAATAGCTTGAGGTTGATCAAATGGCATTGTTTAGAAAAGATAGTCCTAATTTTGATGGAGATAACTATCTTGATTGGAAGGAAAAAATGGTGACACATTTTCAGTGCATTGCTTTTGAAGTTTTTGAAGTGGCTATCAAAGAAGTTAAGATCCCCTCTCTAGAATATCTTGAAAAGGAAGATGCTACTAGCAAGCAAAAGGATTTGTTCCATTAGAATGCAATAGCCAAAGAAGCCCTTATCAATGCCTTATCTGATAGTGAGTTTTTAGAGATAAATAAAGTAGACACAACCTACAAGATATGGAAGCACCTAGAAGACATGTTTAAAGGAGATACACAAGAAAAGAATACATGCAGAAAAACATGGAAGAAAAGATACAATGCATAAGAGATGCTACCTAAAGAAGACATCAGAGCTAACAACCAAAGGATTAATGAAGTAGTTGTTGGAATCAAGAACAATGGTGGAGAGATCTCAGAGGAAGACATTATAGATAAGTTGATGACTACTCTTATAGCAGAGTATGAAAACAAGATCAACATCCTTGACGAGACCATGCAGCTTAAAAAAAATTTCAAGAGAGAGACCTTGATCAGCAAAATTTCAACTTTTGAGATTTCAAAATTGAAGACAAAGCCTAAAAGTGAGACAGCCTTCAAAGCATCAGTCCATGGTAAGAAATCCTTAAACACTTCTTGTAATTTTGATGATGAAGATGAAGATAAAGAGATAGATGATATTATTGATATGATTGCTAAGAAAGAAAGAAAGGGAAAAGGAAACTATGAAGTCAGATACCTTTCAAATGTTTCTCATGTAGTAAGATTGGTCACTTTACATCTAAGTGTCCTACAAGAGTTAAGAAATTCAAAACTAACTACAAGCCTAAGTATACCAAAGAATGTTACTATGATGGTGATGGAGTTTCTAATGATCATTTAGTTGAAGATGAAATTGGATTCATTTCTATTATGGATATGATGTTTGATGAGATGGATCATGAAAATGAGAAAAAGGAACAAGAGCTAGCATTGATTTCACAAGTAGACATAAGGACAGATTGGATTATAGATAGTCATGGTTGTTCACATCACATGACAGGTGATAAAGACAAATTTTTTCATCTAGACAAATATAAAGGTGGCATGGTTAGATTTGGAGATAACTCTCCTAAACCTATCATTGGTAGAGGAGCTATCACATTGGATGGAAAGAACAAAATTGATGATGTTCTTTATGTAGATGGTTTGTAGCATAACCTTCTTAGTGTTGGATAGTTTCTTGAAAAAGGTTATAGATTAGAGTTCAAAGATAACAAATGCATCATTAACAACAAGGATGGTGTAATGATTGCATCAAGATCAAAGACTAAAGGTAATGTTTTTCAACTTAATTCAGAAGCAAGTTGTTTTGTTTGTAAAGTAGATGATAGTTGGCTATGGCATAAAAGACTATGTCATATCAATTTTGATAACATAGTAAAGATAAGCAATGTAAAGGCAGTAAGAGATCTACATAGAATAGCAAAGCCAGTTGATACTATTTGTAGAGAATGTGTGATGGGAAAGCATGTGAGGAATTCATTCAGAAGAAAGCATAATTAAATAGAGAATAAGTTGGATCTGATTCATACATACCTATGTGGATCAAATCAAACAAGATCATACTATGGTGAAAGGTATTTCATTTTATTTGTTGATGATTATTCTATAATGATGTGGGTTGCATTCTTGAAAGATAAGTTAGAAGCATTTGAGAAGTTCAAAATACTCAAAGCTAAGGTTGAGAATGAATCTAGACTAAAGATAAAATGTCTAAGATCGGATAGAGGAGGAGAATTCACCTCTGAGAATGCATAAAGAGACAATTGAGTGCACCTAGAACCCCTCAGCATAATGGGATTGCAGAGAGAAAGAATAGGACATCCTTGATACAGCGTGCACCATCATGATTGAAGGAAAAGTTGCACACACCTATTGGATAGATGTGGTCAATATAGAAATCTATACCATCAATAGAATACAATTGAGGCCTGGCATAGACAAGACACCTTATGAGCTATGATTTGGTAATGTTCCCATAGTAAAGTACTTTAGAATCTTTGGAAGCAAGTGCTACATCAAGAGGGATGAAGCAATAGGAAAGTTTGATGCAAGAAGTGATGAAGGTATTTTTCTTGGTTACTCTACTAAAAGTAAAGCTTATAGATGTTTTAATTTGAGATTGAAGAAGATCATTGAAAGTGCTCATGTTAACATTGATAAAAAATTTATGGTTCAAGAAAGATATCATGATTATGCACCTATGATTGAAGAAGAACCCAGTCCTTCCACTAGTGAGACAGTTGTTGAAGAGATGTTTGATAGTATTGATGTATTATTCAATGACCCTAAAACAAGTGAAGAAGAAACTCAGAAGGTAGATGAGATAGTATCACCTAAAGTTCCAAATTTTACATCTAGATATCACTCTAAGAATGACATCATTGGAGATCAGAGTGGCAAAGTTACAACAAGATCAAAATCAAAGAGTTTAGCAGGCAATGAAGTGGTATGTTAACTATCTCATATTGAACCTTTCAATGTTGAAGATGCATGTAATGATTCAGATTGGCATGATGGTATGAAAGAAGAACTAGATCAGATTATTAAGAATGATACTTGGGAACTAGTCCCAAGACCTAGTGATAAGAATGTGATTGGAACCAAGTGGATATTAAGAAACAAGATGAATGAAGATGGTATAGTAGTAAGGAATAAAGCAAGGTTAGTATGCAAGGGATATGTGCAAAGAGAAGGTATTGATTATTCAGATACATGTGCACCTATGAGAATATTAGAAGTCATTAAGTTGTTTCTAGCTTATGCAACATTCAAAAATTTCAAAGTTTATCAGATGGATGTTAAGTCAGCATTCTTGAATGGAGAGTTAAAGGAAGAAGTATACATTGAGCAGCAAGAAGGATTCACCTTATCAGACAGGCCTGATAGGGTATGCAAATTGAAGAAATCCCTCTATGGACTTAAGCAAGCCCCTAGAGCTTGGTATGAGAGACTTGATGGATATCTAAAAAAAATTGGATTCAAGAAAGGAGCAAAAAATTGTAATCTATTTATAAGAGAGACATCTAATGGTTTACTACTTGCAGCTATATTTGTTGATGACATTATCTTTGGGGGTAATGACAAACTTAGTCCAAAATTTGCTAAAGAGATGCAGAGTGAGTTTGAGATGAGCATGATTGGACCTATCAAATACTTTTTGGGATTAAATGTGCAGCAAACAGAGAAAGGTATTTTCATTAATCAGTCTAATTATGTGAAAGAGATATTGAAGAAGTTCAAAATGGATGATTGCAAGCCAGTGGGTACACCTATGATAATAGGATGCAAGCTTACAAAAGAAGATGATTCTCCAGTAGTAGATATAACATTGTACAAGTCTATTAATGGTAAACTCATATATCTTACTCAAACTAGACTTAATATTTCTAATGTAGTTGTCATAGTTGGAAGATTTGTAGCAAAGCCTAAACAAATTCACCTCATGGCAGTAAAGAGAATATTCAAATATTTGCGGGGCACTATAGATTATGGTCTATGGTATCCTAATTCAGAGAATGTTGAGCTTCATGTATATACAGATGCATATTGGGTAGGATGCATGGATGATAGAAAGAGTACATCAAGAGGAGCGGTATTTCTTGGTGATAGACTAGTCACTTGGACAAGCAAGAAGCAGA
This sequence comes from Chamaecyparis obtusa, assembly GCA_027943335.1. NCBI lineage: Eukaryota > Viridiplantae > Streptophyta > Pinopsida > Cupressales > Cupressaceae > Chamaecyparis > Chamaecyparis obtusa. Next base: position 999,608 of record BSBK01005188.1, on the reverse strand, counting down.
ATTGTATTTTCCAGTCAACAGCAGAAGCAGAGTATGTTGCAAAAGCCTTGAATTATTCTACTATTGTTTGGATCAAGTAGATGATAAAAGATTTTGGAATTCAGATTGATTATCCTATTGTTATTCATTGTGATAACACTAGCACTATTAGCATGTCAAAAAATCCTATGATGCATGCAAAGACAAAACACATAGAGATTAAGTATCACTTCCTAAGAGAGAAAGTGGTAGAGAAAGAAGTCAAATTGGATTATATGAGTACAAAGGATCAGCTAGTAGATATATTCACAAAGCCTTTACTGAAGGATACTTTTGAGTATCTCAAGGAGAAGCTGGGAGTAATTCCCTTCCCTGATTCTGATTAGAGAAAGTGGAGAGAGAATCAGTCCTCAGTGGCTGATGGATGGTTGACTACTCTACTTCAGGAGTAGTACCAGAGCTTAAATATTTGGCACCTTTTTCCATTGATGTCAAAGGGGGAGTAGTATATAGTCATGAAAAATGGTATTAAAGGGGGATTACATACAGAATTAAGGAGTGATGTATAGCAGGAAGGGGGAGTAGTATTCAGTCATTGAAGTAGTTCAGTTGAGGAAATGGAGAATATTGAAGAATATTGTAGCAGATGGAGGATTCATCCTTAGGGGAGTTTTGATAAGGAAATGTTGAATGTTATAAAATAATTTTTCATTTAGATTGGTGGTGTTTTTCATTCCATATGTTTCCATAAATGCCAAAGGGGGAGATTGTTGGAGATTTGCCAGCAAGCCAGTGTTGACTATATGTTTGTCATTGATGACAACATATGGTAAGTAGCATGCATGGAAGACTTATACAGTAATCTTTGAGTATATGTATCATGGACATGTTATTAGCATGATATCATGGATGCAGAGGTTAATTGTTATTACTGGCAGTTATGTAGCAGCTTGTTTCAGTAGTGTTCCTGACAGAGTTACAGGTGGTATTCTATGAATGATTGTTTGTACAGTTATCATGGATCCTTGCATGTTTAGATGTGTGATGGAGACATGTTAGTGTTGTTACAATCATGCACTCAGAGTTTGATGTGCAATAGAAGTGAAGTTACACAGTCTCTATTCACCGGTTGCAATTTCTTGTGTTTATCCAAAAGAGTCGACAGAGATTATATTAGTACAAGAGTTGTGCCTATCATTTTGGTATGTGTGCTTAGATTAGTGATTGGAGAAGAGTTAAGATTGTTTGGTTAAGATTGCATGATGTCATTTAGCTTGAGGAGAAAGTATCAATTAATTTGGTAGAGCTGACAGTGTGTAGCATGCATCTACACTTATTGATTTGGACAGGTCCCAGTTTGTGTTGCGTTCTTAGTAGAGCTGACAGAGATGTTATTGGAGAGTATTATTTTTTCTCTAATATGATTTCAAGCTGGTTCTAATAGGCCAACTTGATTATATCATTTAGAGGAAAGATACTTATAGCTAGTCATTTGTGATCACTAGAAGGATGGCATGGAGATGAAAGATTAGAGCAGAGCAAAGAGTGCGAAGTATTGTGTCATCAAGAAGGATCTATGTGATAGAGAAGATAGAGTGTGTTGTTCATTGGAACTAATCAAGATAGTAGGTCTACCTCATAGTTCACCAAGATCCAGATATAGTGTGTATATGTTATTTTGAAGGTTGCAGCCTTCACCCCTTTTGAGCAGTGAGCTCTCGGACAGTGTGTCCTCACCCCTAACAGGGTCAATCATAAAAGACTCCTAATAGGGTATGACCTTTAACCAGGTCACCGTACTTATTGCATTGTAAAAATCAACTCCTAACAGGGTTGTAATATCTTCTAACAAGGATCATTATACACTAGTGCAGTTTATTAGTGGGTGTTGATTCCCATCGGGTTTTTTTACCTATTTGGGTTTCCCCGTAACCAAAATATTGGTATTGTGTTCAAGATTTCTTTCATTGTGTTTATGCTTAAAGTTTAAGTATACTTAATTGGATAAAGAATTAAAACTTGTAGATAATTGATTCACTCCCCCCCCCCTCTCATTTATCTCTTGGGACTATTCCTAACACCTTGCAAATCCTTACATGATTTGTATCATTTTCCCCATTATTAGGGAAGAACAAAGGAAGCCTTTTATGTGCATGCAAAGGAATCTCATGGAGACCTCCTGGTATACACAATAGACTATCCATTGAAGCTAGATTTTCTCAACATCCAACTTATTTAGTGTGATTATAACCATGAAATTTTTTGGTTCAGGCCCTCCATCTAGCGCCACTTCTATTGAGCGTCATTTTTACATGAGACAATGGCTAGGAATTTACATGAGAAAATTCCCCTCTTGGAAGAATGATGTGAATCAATCTCAAGGCTCCTTCTAGGTTGGGTCTCAACTGCTTGGATAGCTCAACTAAAGATAAATGTGAATCTGTTCACAAGGAGGCCTTTGTTGGTTCGTATCTCGAAAAGGGCTGCAAAACAAACTTCAAAATACCACAATATTTCTCTTTTTTGGATTTTCATATTTTAAAACGAAAGCAATGTTAATCTAATTAATCTACCGTAATTGATTTGCAAAGAACGTAAGAAGTAGGGTAATGAGAATTTGAAAGAAATTACTAAAAAGAAACTAATGGACATAAACCAATATCATGTTGCTTCATGAATTAAAGTACCAAGAAGATTAGGAAAACCCACAAAACAAAAATCTGAATAAATCACAATCCCAGCCATGTAGATGCAATAATCAATGGAAACAAACGCAGACGTATGATAAGTCAAAACTCATTGAATCACGAAGCCACCACGGATGTGCACACATGTGAGACAAGTTTATCTTCAAAGAACCAAAAGAAAGATCTTATCGATAATTCGTCACAACAAAGAAATGTAACACCATCAAATACCAAACTAAAGAATCGCATATTTAAACCACTAGACAATCAATTGGCTCTTTGAAATAAATAAATAAATGAGCAATTCACACATTCATAAATCTTGCAAAGATAGAAAAAGAATCACACCATGATTGAAGCACCAATTGTATGTATTTTATTAATTATAAAAATATGACCTTGATTACATTGAGTTTATACAATTTATAGAGTTGTTCTCTTATTTTCGCAACTAGGGTTTTGGTTGCATCTAAAACTTGGAAATAAATTTAAACTACAGATTACATGAAAGAAAATACCTCTAAAATGAAGTTAAACTACCCTAGCATGGAATTAAACCTCGTGTATTACAAAAACTACCGCAAATCATGCATAAAATGGCTCAAAACACAAGTAGAACTCATGCAAGATCTCTATGAAACTTTGTGATCCTGCCCTTTATCCTCTGTTATGACTTCTCCACATGGACTCAACTGAAAGAGGCCCCCAAATCATGTAGAAACAATCCCATAAAAGTGATCTAGTTGACTGAAGTCAAATGGTAGACATGCCCATAAATCACGGATCTTGGCGGTTGCCCCGAAAAAATGAAGCTCCAAATTCAGCTAAGTGTTGAAAACCTCTTCTCAAATTTCAAACTTTCGGAGGCCGAAAATATCATATGGCCAAAATGCCAAAAATTAAGGTCTTCAAAAAATGCTAAGTGTGGAAAACTGCTTCTCCTCCAACTTTCAGACTTTTCGGACTTTCAGAGGTTGAAGAACTAGGAAGGCTGAAAGGCTGAAAATTTAGGAAGCCCAAAAATTTCAAAGGCCAAAAGTCTAGGAAGCCCAAAAATTTAGGAAGCCCAAAAATTTCGGAGGCCGAAAATCTAGGGAGGCCAAAAATTTAGGAAGCCCAAAAATTTAGGAAGTTCAAAAATTTAGGGAGGCCAAAAATCTAGGGAGGCCGAAAATTTAAGAAGCCTAAGAATTTCAGAGGCCAAAAATCTAGGAAGGCCAAAAATTTTGGAGACCAAAAATTTTCTAAGAAGGCCAAAAATTTCAGAGACCAAAAATTTTTGAAGTGTCAAAAAATTTTTCTCCATGCAAGAATTGGCTAAGCCGCAAAAACTCCATGCCGAGCAGAATTTCAGGCTTTCCGACATTGGAACTCCCAGCAACTCCGAAACTTTGAAAATCTACCAAAACTGAAAAATGGCTAAGTGTTGAAATTCTCTGAACTTGTCAAAATTGAAGACTTAGCATTTTGGAAGAATGTTGAGGTGAGCTCTTTAAAACTTCTTTGTCACTTCTTGGATTTCCAAAAAATCTTAGGACTCCCATGGATGTCAGCTTCCCTTTTTGTTTCTTCATAAATCTCAAAAGGTGGGCATCAAACTTCTGCATGCAAAAATAGTTGTCAGTAATGTCTTGTTGAAAGCATGAAGAAAATTCTAACTATCTAAACTAATTGCACAAGGAAAACAAGCTGAAACCCTAAAGACAACAAAAAAGAACCTTAAAAAAAAGGGGGTCCCTATTAGGCCAAGTGGCCAAAATGGGCCGTCTATTATGGAACCACAACAATCCTGAAATCCTAGAAATGATCCAAGAATTTTGGGATGTGATCTTTTAGCGAGATGCAAGCCAAGAAATATTGGACGCGATGCAAGAAATATGGGAAGCGATCTAGAATCTAGATGCGACCCTATTTTCACCAAAAATGACAAAAGGACAAACTTCTGTGAATTTGACTTGAATTTGACCGGATTAGACCCAATGGGGTGCGATCCATGAAATCCCTGATGCAATCTAGAATTTGGTCAAAAATAAGATACGACATGGGATTTGCCGAATGCGATCCCATATCCAGGATGCGATTGGGAATTGAATTGGCTATAAAATGACTATAAATGCATGAAATTAAAATTTTCAAATTTGACAAGGTTCGTTATCGGGTACTCACAAGTGTTCCATAATGATGTGATCGGCCGTGTCATCGTGCTAACTCAAATCGATGCTTCTCTGTTGGGAACACCATTATCGCTCAGAGCTCAGTGAAAATAAGAAGGTAAAAAGTGAAAATGAATAGTAAAAATGGACTTTTTGACCTATTTGAGCCTCACGGGGGCCCCAAGGCCTTAAGTAACATTTATTCTAAGACATCACAGAAGCTTCATATTAGGACCGAAATCGAAATAGATCTACATCATTGAAATGCAATAAAAACATAATTATAAAGCAAAGTCAACCTTTAGAATGCAAAAGTCAACTATGGTCAAAATGTAGTCAAACAGGGGCAAAATGAGTAGAAAAGGCATTGAAAGCATGGTATATCAGTTCAGAAATAAATTTTACTCAAATCCATGGTCAACAAAAGTCAAAGTTCAGTCAAAAGCACTTAATGAGGGCTTAACATAGTGCAATTAACGCCCAAAAAGCTTGCTAGAAGCTATAAAAAGTGATTTTCTACCTAATGCATCAAATGTTTATGCCAGGATATTTCTTAAACATAAGTCAAACTTGGTCAAACAGTGTTTCTTTAACACTAAAATTTATCCAAATTGCTTGCTAACACTTCTTAAATGATTTATGCTTGATCCAGATTCATTTCAATCATTGCACTTCTTTCTAAATGCTTGAACACAATGATTTTATCTGAATTTGTTATGATTTATGGCCCAAGGGGGCATAATCATACTTCAATTCAAATTCTCCGAATCAAATTCTTCAACACTAGGGGCATGATAGTTTCTTCAATCAAGTTGATGTTGTTAATCTTTACGACATTGACCAATTTCATCACTTCAAATCAAATTGGTTATTTGTCATCATGTTTAGTTACTGCAAACCAAATTTAACTAAAATTTCTTTTCAAAATCTCTTATCGGTTTTTGTTCAATCAAGCTCAGAATTGATATTGTCAATTCTTGTTCATTCAAGTCCAGAATTGATAATCTTTTAAATCGAGTAGGATTTCATTCAATCAAGTTTGAAGTTGTCAAATTCAAAGTGGTTCTCTTTACTGCTCTCTAAATCCTTCAGAGTGGTCCTCATAGCACTCTAAATCGCTTAAAGTTTAGAGTAGTTATTGTTGCTCTCTAAATCTCCTGAATCTGTCAGTTTCACTGAATCGCAGTAAATCAGATTTTCTTTGAATCCCTGTGTTGTTCGCAAAGCAATTCAAAGAGGGGAAAATGTAATCACCTAAAATTGGGCTAATAGAACCTAAGGCCCTATTTTCCCTAAATCCGAGATAAAATCTTAAATATGTTAATATTGATCTTTGATTATTAACATAAATCATAAAACTTAATAAAATCAATTTAATCTCAATTCAAGAATTTATCGTCAAGGTATCAAGAAAAATCAAGTTAATTACCTTTATGCCCAATTAATTAAATCAATCCCACTAAATTCATGGCTAGATTAATTAATTAAAGGAAATAAATAAATCCCTCTCAAATTAGAAAACACAACAAACACACTTTGAATCATTGAGAGATAGTCACATGGATCATGGATCAAGCTTGAATGCATCTCAACCACTCCTCACAAATGCATCTCAACAATCCAAAACCTCAAAATTCCTATAAAATAATGTTCTCAAATCTTCAATTGGTCCCAACTTCTTTTATTTTAGTACTAACTCTTTGTTTTTGATAGTTAGTTCATGCTTTCATGCTTTCATCTTGATTGCATATGCTCTTAGATAAATAGAAAACATCTCAATTGGGTTGATAGTAAAGAATTCATCATCTAATGGCTAATTGTGATCCATTTTCTAGTTTTATTTTCATTCTTGCATAAATAAATCTTGAATCTCTCATTTTAGCATTGAATTGTCACTGTTTAGGGTTAGATCTAAGAGCAATCTCTAATCCCTTTCCATACTTTGTGCTAACTAGAGAGCAATAGGAATCTTTCAATTGTTTATTTCTCTAATTTGGTTTATATGTGCTACCAATTGATGTAATTTCATATTGAAGTGTTGTGTTGCAGGTCCATAACTCACACACACAATAACATTGAGTCCTACCCATAGCATTCCAATTAGGATAATTTATAAATTTATGGGTTCCTTTGATCTTGAGTCCTCTCATGAGTTTTCTATAAATATTGATAAGACATACATGCCTTCTAATGACATTCCTACTATTGTTGAGAACCTTTCTTCCCACACTTATTATGATGAAGATGCGACCTTAAGAGTGTCCTAAACCCAAATTCAAATTCTTTCCCATGACTTTGAAATTTTTTAGAAATGGTTAGGACAAGAGCACTCTAATATGAAATACACCTCTTTAGTAGAAGTGAAGAGGAATATGATTCACAACAATGAGAATAGTGTTTACTTTTTGCATGCTTTTTCACACCTCATCCATAGAAATGTTGAACCCATGAAAGATTGTGCTCAAGATATTGGTTTAACTCAACCTAACACTAGTTTTGAAACTTATAATCCTATTCCTACCTCATTAGCTAGTCTTCCTACCTATAATACACCTCTTATGACTACATCCATTCCAAACATTAATCCTACACATGTTATTCTTGGATGTATTTTTAATCCTATTGTTCCTACTCCTTGAAGTTTTCCATGTGTTTCCCAACCTTCATTCATTCCTACTTATAGAAATATTCCATTTCCATATTCCAATGTTCCTTCCATTTCTCATAATGCTCCAAATCTTTCACACATGTCTTATACCAAAATTTCCATTGAATCCACTATCAATAGTCTTGATCAAACTATTTCATCCTTGCAAAAACAAATTTCCTCCATGACTCAATCTAAATTCAATATTTCCACTTGTGACATTGCTATTACTTTTTCCTTGGGTAGAATTCATGTCGTTATCCCTCAATACATGGAAATACCTCACTTGGAGACTTACACTCCTAAAGGTGATTCCTTGTCTCATGTAAAAATATTTCAAACATTATGTATGGTGACTTCTCTCATCATCATAAACTCATGGATAAACTATTTACTAGAACATTTTGAGATAAAGGTTATTGTTATTTACCTCCTTATTCCATTGATTTGTTTCAAAAACTTTCTAATCAGCTTCATTTGGGGGAGTGATAAGAGATGAGAATGAAAATTGTCTTGCAATGGCAACACTTACCTTGGGATTTTAGTCCAATCACCTTGTAGAAGCCATGGGTGCTTATCAAATTTTGGAGGTTGCTAAGCACCTAAATTGTAAAAGTGTATGTATAGAGGGAGACTCTAATAACATTATCAAATGCCTAAAGGGGGAAGCTAGTGTCTCTTGGACTATTGAAAATATTATTAATGCATCTATCATTATAATTCATTTTCTTGAGAAGCTATATATTTCTCATGCTTATCATGAAATTAATATAGTGGCCAATTGCTTTTCTAACCTAGGGGTCAATCTCAATGATATCAAAATGTGGTATGGGGAAGATACTTTGGATTATAAAGTTAAATCCCTCCTTATATTTGATCTAACACATGGAATATATGAAATGTTTTTAATTAATTATGATGATGACATATATCAAGTGTGATATTATTACCAAATGTGGTGACTATCCAAGCTACCTAGATATGATTAATAATCTTGATTATTTGCACACTTTATAGGTGGCTCTTTGCATTATAGAGATTGCTTTCTCTTTGTTGGGGTGTCATTCATGCTTTCATTTTTGTATTCCTTTCTCTATAATTGAGAAGATGGGACATAATTTGTGGAGGGTGGAGTCTGTCAATTGTGAAGTATGGAAGAATAATGCTACCATTTGGTATTGGTTGTAGAAAGGAGGTTTAATTCCTTACCTTGAAAATCTCCATGGTTGTGATGAGAAATTTATGAGGATTTTTGTCCAAGAATGGAAGAATGAGAAGCTTAACCAATTTGGAAGGAGTGTGGTGGTTTATGAGAGGCTTTTGGAAATGGTTAATATCCTTTCAATGAAGGGCATTAAATTTTACAAAGATATAAAATTATTGGAGGGAGTTGTGAAGAAATTCCCTAAAAATAAGGAGGAGAAAGAGAAGCTCGTCGAGGCTACCGATTCTTACTTTTCACCAGAGTAGATAAATTTTATATGGAATGAACTCCTAAAGACTATTATAGAGTACTTTACTCTGGATGGGAGATTCAATTGGATTTACGGGTATCATCTGGTCATGCTGGATCACTTTATACATAAGGTGCTATATTTTTTTCTTTCTGTTTATTCTCCTCACTTAATGATAGTATAAATGAGCATAGGGAGAGTCCTCTTAAGAATCATATATTGTACCAAGGTCTCATTATGCTCATTTATGCACATCTTAAAGTTAGGACTATTAAGAAGTCCTCCAGGGATCTTTTTGCTGCTATGGAAGGTAGGGAAGACAATAGTTTCTTGAATGAAAAAGGATGAGAAATTGAGGAGGATGAGGATGATGCCCCTCCTCCCATAGCCAAAAAACCAAATAGTGTGCCCACAAAAGTAAATATGGAAGCTAGAAAGGGAAAGGATTTGGAGGGAGATGATGTTGTCTCTCCTCTCCCTGTTAAGAATGTGATGATTGGCACTAGTAAGGGTAAGGGGTCTAGTGGGGGTAAATTTATGGAGAAGAAGGAGAATAGGAAAGGTAATTTTTTGGTCTATGAATATACCAAAAAAGGGCATGCTGGAACTAATAATGGTATGTGTTCTCTACCTGATAAGGGAAATAAGTCTAAGAATTATGATTACGATAAAGGGAAGGAGTCAGTTCTTGTTGATTATGGGATCTCTCAAGATAATTTTGTTCCCTCCTCCCACTCTAAGCATGTTAAATCTTAGCCTCTCCAAGATATTGAGGGGAATCAATCCTCTTCTATAGATATTAGTGTCGAGGACCTCCAGAATAACATGAAAAATGAGTTTGGCATATTAAAGATAGAAAATGATAATTCTATGTGATTTCTTAGATTGATCAAGCGAGAATTTCATGAAATAAAAATCCTTCATCTTAAGTACCATGTCATGTATTCAAATATTGAAGAAATTCAGTCCAAAGATGGAGATAGAGATGAGGACTATACTGATCTCGTGGATATCCCTACTATTATTTCTTAGAAAAATTCTAATGACACCACTAAGTGTGTCCTCTGGACTAAGGATGAGAAGAATGTCATGGTGGATTGTCTAACTAAAAACTTGAATGAAATTGAGAAGACCAGAGAAATATATAACAAGAAGATTGAGGAGATGAATCAAAAGCTCAAAAAATGTAATACTACACTGAGGAATATTATGGATCATAGCTACAAAATGGTTAAATCCTCTGCTAATAACATGAATGTTCTAGTTGCTAAACTGGAGAAATTACATTAGGATAGGACCTTTGTGGATTTTGGGTAGGAAAAAGAGGCTAGCATGGAGGTGGTTCCAGGTCTGAGTAAGAGGACTAGGGAAAGCACTAGAAAGAAGATTTCCAACATGCCTCAGGACATCCTTGACCTAAAGAATGCATCCTAGAAGATTAATCAACTTGAAGAGAAAGTTTCTAAAACTTTGAAGAACCTATGATAGATCTGATCTCTCTCTCTCTCTCTCTCTCTCTCCCATTGTTGTTGGATGGTATTTTTCTAGATTTTTGTTGGAGGGCATAAGGTTCTATCTCATTTCTTTTTCTTTATGCATGTCTTATTATTTTTCTATCTATTCTATTTTGTTGAACTTAATTGATCTATCTTTTTTAAGCTCTTTGTAAAGGGTTTTAGGTCCCTTCAAAACCTATTTTTTCTTTAACAAAAAACTTTCTAATTCATTCATTCAATAATTTCAAAATAATATTAGTCCTAAGATTTCTTTAACTGATTTGATGCATTGTAAATAAGGTGTTTAAGAAAAAGTGATTGATTTCATTGGTTGTTTTAAACATTTGCATGCTCAAATTTCTTATCATGTGTCTAATATTGATGTGCAACATATTTTTATTGATAATTTACAAAAATAAATTAGAGATAAGATATTTCTTTCTAAATTATCTTCCTTTACTCAATAATGTGGAGTGCTTCATACTTATTGGCTTCAAGTGATTCAGTTACCGAGAACAACTCCATTGGCTCTAGTTGATAATAGTGGTGTCACATATGTGTCATTCTAACAGTTTCAAAAACCTAAAGGCTTTACCAAGATTTAAAAAAATTCATCAAACAACATTGATGCACAAGTGGGAGCAACATCCAAAGGTGTGGCTCCTTTGTCATCTATTTTTAAACCTTCTCATAATTTTATAGATCTTTTAGAATATTTAAATAATGTGATGTTGAAGATAATTAATACTAATGTATTAACGCTTCCTCCCATTAAACCAATTGATCCTTCAAAAGTATCCAACAACAAATATTTTTTGAAATATTTTTACCAATATCATCATCCACCTAGTCATGATACTAAAAAGTCTTTTTATTTGAAATCCATTGTTCAAGACCTTATTGATTCTAATGATATATATGTTGAGGGTGTTGATGATCAAGGAAAAAAATCCATATCTCCTCCAAACCAATACATGAAAATTTATGCCAATACCATATCTAGCCAATCCTTTCCTTCTTCTTTCACCAATGTTGTCAACTATTCTAGTATTGTGAAATATGATGATGAGTGTATCAAGAAAAAAAATATTTTTAACCTTATTGATTAATCTAAACCAAAACCAAAACCCATGCTTATACCTAATCTTTGCATTAGATTTCATCCTAAGGAAACTATTAGAGCCCTTGATGGTCCTCTTTACATTGTTGTTAAGATTAATGGTCTTCCCTCTCATAGAGTCCTTATAGATCCTAATTTCATGGTGAATGTTATAATTGAATAACATATTTACACAAGACATGTCCAACAAGGCTCCTATGTTTTAATCAAATGTGATGAATAAAACTTTCAGTGGTTTCATTTGTCCCACCCATGGTTCCATTACATTCCTCGTAGAAGTTGGTAAGAAATATTTATGTCACCTTTGTTGTCATCTCAACTTTTGATTAGCTTCAAGTTATACTTAACCTTCCTTGGCTCACTTCCATGAAAGTTATAGTCTCTCCTATCCATAAGTATTTTAAATTTCCCCATGATGGAGAAATAAGTACTGAGAGGGGGGGGCAGAATCAGTACAAACAAGTAATGAACAAATTCAACCACCGATTTGAATAAATTCAATATTAAATTCCAAACCACAAAGAATATAATTAATGTAAGAAGATAAAAGAAAAAAATATCAAGCATCCACAAACTCATCACACATGACACATATTTTTGTTGTGGAAACCAAATTTGGGAAAAAACACGTGTGGTAATTAGTACCCACTAAATGATGCACTCTTTTGAAGTACACCTTGTGAGGAGCTTAATCTTATTAGGAGTTTACAACAACACTTTTAGGTGTGACCTGATTAAGGGATTTACCTTAGGTGTGTTAGGATCTGTTGGCTCCTTTTTCTTTTCCTGCAGATTTACAATTTGATTTGACAAACTTATGTTTCTGACTCTTTAAACCCACTCCAAATTTGATAAGAAAAAGGACCAATTAACAAGGACTGAGATATTAGTCCTCCTACACTTCGAGCCTTAATTCTTAGGTGGGTATACCTATGGATTCACTTCTTACAAGGAATTAGTAAAACCTATTTGCATTAGTAGGACACATTGACTTAAATATTTTATCATATATAAGTTCATTGATGATGAAGAATTGCTTCCTAAGAACAAATCAGTGTCTTATTCTAGGGAAAAGAGTCAAATACAACATACATCAATACAAAATTTAACTCAAACACACCCAGAACCTAGAATAAGTTCTTTGTAGATTATTCCTCTCACTCTCATACTTAGACATCAAATTATCACAAGAAACATGAAATCTCTGAAACTATCCCCCAGAGTTACCCCTCCCTTGAAAGGAACTCAAAAATAACTTCACAATCTACTTTGTAAACCATACATTAAATTTCTTTGCAATATTAACATATAAGAATTCAAGATCATAACAAGAAGACATTCACAAATTTGAGATGGAAATCTAGTGTATTTTCATTAAAGATTTTTAGTATCATTACATTGAAAATATCAGAATGCTAGAAAAAAATTGTAGATCAAAATTTCTCTCTCTTTAGTTGCTAATTTCACCATCATTCAACAAAATATAACAACCAACTATATATAGAAATCACTAGCCATCTTGGAATCCTGGAAGAATCAGGATGCAACAAGCTACGAATGGCTAGGAGAAGAAAAACACTAGGAGACAAAAATAGTTACAATCATTACAAAACATGGAGAGTAAATTGGAGGAGTATCTTTCTCAATCATATCAAATCCTCAACAGGTGGCACCTTTGTCTTCATGTGTTCAACGTAGCTTCAAAACTTGTTACATGGATAGTGACCACCATCCGGCTAACATACATTGTCCTCTTTATGATAACTACCCTCCATGTGCTCAATGATCAGGTGCACCTCTTCTGTTGGCCAAGTGTACTCTCTTAAACCTTGTAATTGTTTCACCTAGAGTCTGTTATGACTTTGGCATCATTAACAACTTGGTGTAATCACTTTCTACTTGGAGCATGTCATCCAGAATAATACAAAACTATCCATATTCAAAGTAACGTCATCATTTAGAAAGGCATCTACCCCTGTGAGTAATTAATCCATGTCTTTTCTCCATTCCTCAACAATTATGATATTTCCATCATCCTTTATGTAATGGAGGCATATGTTTACTGAAATAGGACCGAACATTTCCATTTTTAACCTGATCTGGATTTCTTTCCCACTGTCTTAAACCATTGAAAACTGTTAAAAACCCTTAAACAATTCAAAAATCTAGCCACAATAGTTAATCAATAGATTTAAAACACAGTCGTTGATCTTCAATCTTCCTGGCACATCATGCGGTTCTCATAAATGGGAAAAAAGTCAACCTAGCTTTGAAAATAACTTTTCACATCACCATCCTTGATGACCAATCAGAAGGAAACAAATCAGCAACATCTGGCAATCAGACCCACCTTTTATTGACTCATCGGGTCAGACACATGGCGACAAGGTGTCATCCCACGATGGCTAAAAATATTGCATCTCTTCTTCACAGAATAACGACTATCATTGGATCTTTCTGCAAATGGCACTCCTTTACCACTTGGAAAACTTTTGGCCCCACTAACATCTGACATCATTTGGGACACACATCAACAAAGCATGATCCCGCAATTAATAAACACTCTGCAAATCCTAATCAAGGCTTTACATATGTTGTCAGATCAAAACACATTTGATAGTACTTTATTTTCTTTACTGCTTGGGTCCAATTAACATTTATCATTAGATCTTCACAATCAAATGGTGGATATAAAACCTAACAGATTGATTCCACTTGCCTTGTCTCTTTCTTTACTAATGCATCCAACGGCTGTAGTGAATCCATGATGGCTAATCTTTGAGTACTTTTTGATTGTGGCATTGTGTCAGCCATCAGATTAAGGAGGGGTTTAACATTTTAATAAAACACCAGGACTTAGGAAAAGGACTGTGGAGACTTAGGAAAAATAAACCACCAACACTTAGGAAAAATTAAATGGTTTACAAGGAAAAATAGACTTTTAAAGATTTTTGCCCCGCTCGATGATAAAAAGGACACATGCCATAAATAGGAACTTAAGTGATCAAAAAAGTAATGATCAATTAGAACAAGGTAGGGTTTTATGGATAAACCCTATTTCTCATACTTGACACAGGAATTGGCCATTTTTCAAAGATTTTTTCTATGACATGAAAATGGGCTAATAGTGGTGTTGAGCATCATTTTTACATGAAGACAACGGCTAGGAATTTGCGTGAGCAACTTCCCCCCTTGGAAGATTGATGGAATCAATCTCAAGGTTCCTTTTGGTTGGGTCTCAACCGCTCGGATAGCTCAATGGAAGAAAAATGTGAATTTTTTAACAAGGAGGCCTTTGTTGGTTCTTCTCTTAAGGGAAATTGCAAAACAAACTTTAGGATTCCACAATATCTCTTTTTTTGATCCAATTTTCAGATTTAAGAAATGAAAGCAATGCTAATTTAAATTATCCTACTGAAAACAACTTGCAAAGAGGGTTAGAAAGTGTAAGGTAATGAGAAACTTGAAAGGAAATGCTAAAAGAAACCTAACAAACATATGCTAGTAATCACACCACCATGCGAATTAAATGACCAAGAAGATGAAGAAACTCACATAACAAAGATCAGATCATGTCACAATCTTCACCTGAATAGATGCAATCATCAATAGAATTTAAACAAATGCAGACGTATGATAAGTCAAAACTCATCAGATCATGAAGCCACTCCAGATGTGCACACACATGAGACAAGTTAATCTTTAAGCACCAAAGAAAGATCTTCTCAAAGATTCATCACAACAGAGTAATATGATACCAGCAAACACCAAATTAAAAGATCACAGACTTGAAATCATCAAACAATCAATTGGCTCTTTGAAATAAAGAATGAGCAAATCACACATTCACAAATTTTGCATAGATAGCAAACAAGTCACACCATGAATGAAGTACCAATTGTATGTATTGTATTAATAATCAAATCAACCCTCATTACATCATTTTATTACAATTTATAGAGCTCTTCTCTTATTTTCGCAGCTAGGGTTTTGCTGCAACTAAAACTTGAAAAGAAATCTAAACTAGAGATTTCATTAAAGAAACTACTACTAAAGCTAAGCTAAACTACCCTAGCATAGAATTAAACCTCGTGAATTACAAAGATTTGAATAAATCAAGCATCAAACATCTCAAAAATAGAGCTGGAACTAGCGCATGCACTCGATGATCTTCATGTATATACCCTTGATCATTGGCCCCAGATCTCCCACATGGTCCTAACTAAAAGAGATCCCACAATCATGCACAAATGACCCAAATAAAGAAGCCCAAATGACTAAAAAGTGATCTCTGAGATAATTGAATTCAACTTTCAGACATGCTAGAAAATGCCCAAAACCTGACACTTGGTCCGAAAAACTCAAAACCCAAAATTGACTAAGTGCTAAGTCCCTTATCCCCACTACTTTAGACTTGTCAGACTTGTTGGACTTGAAGGTGGCCAAAAACTCCCTATGGTCAAAATGGCCAAAAATCCTGCTCTGCAAAAATGACTAAGTGTCAAAACTAAACTTTCTACTTCACAAAACTGGCAGATCTTGGACTGGAGGTCTACTAGCTGGGAGGCACTTTTTGGTGTGCCTTCTTGAACCTATCTACTATCTCTAGCACCTCATTGAAGTATAGCATTTTGATCCCTTGGAGTATCTCCTTCTGTCTATCTCTAAAATCCATCAGTTCTTTTGAAAAAGCCTTTATTTCTTCTTCTTGACTTAGCATTTTCTGGATCTCTTCCTTTTGGAAGAACATCTGTTGGAGGTCTTCCTTAGACTTTACCCCTCGAAATATGTCTAGATATTGATTGAAAATGTCATTCACTAAATACATGGTCTTATCCTCATCCCCATCAAACAAATCCAAGTCCAATCCCTCAAAGAACCCCTCCAGCTCCTTTGCATAGAGAGTGCTATTGTCTCTCCTCTTGTTCAGTCTCTTGAGAACCTTCTCAAATATGGATAACACCATAGTTATCTCTTGGATCCATTCTTCAAAACTATCCAATTCTTCTCCTTCATAAATCTTCATTAGCACTTGGAAGCGCTGCTTTCTTATCATTGTTAACTCATCCAACACCTTTTTCCAGCTGAGGATGGTCTCTTCTACCCCATTTTCTTCACTCATGATCTCCACTAAAGAGGTTATTCCCATCAAAATATTTTGATAGGGCCTTAAAATCCTCCTGAGAGATAAGCTAGAGAACTGCTCAAAATCTAGCTTCCATTCAGCACAAGCCTGCACAAAAGAATGTGGAACATCTGCATCTACATCCCCCCTTTTCTCCAAAATTGTCTATAATGAGGCTTCAGGGTCATTAGGGTCAATTGGACCCACTATCTTTAGAATGAATTTCTTCATAGCTTCATTTTTCTCTTCCAAGGCTTTTATCCTTTCTTTATCTTTATTCATGAAGCCCAAAGCATGCTTCAAACTCAAGGTGGCCAAGGTTTTGCTACCTTCCCTAGTTGGTTCCCCCAATTCTACCTCTTCTAACACATAATCCTTTGGAGTGATCTCCTTCATGCTAACATCCATCGTAGGAATAGCCACCTATGCTTTCCACCTTCTTGTCTGGTCTTGTGTTACATAGGACATTCTCCTTTCTTGGGGAACTAGTGTTGTTTGGTGGAAAGCATGCCCTAGCATGGTCATGTCAACCTCATCATCAGTATATACCCTAACCCTCAACTGCACCTCTTTGGTAAACCATGTGGGCTTTAGGAACTCATTCAATGGCTCATAGGGAGAAGCCAATGCAATAGAGGTTGCCAAGTGTTCTATCCTTATCTCCTCTCGAGCTTCTTCTTCTTCTCTTGTTTCCTGCTCATTCCCAGTATCTTGTTTAGGTTCTCCCTCATTCACAATCTGTTGCTCATCTATCATCTACTCTTTAGTATTTTTTTGTGTCTTATCTTCTTTAGTATTTGGTTCTTCTTCCACCTATGACTCTCCCTTGTCATCTGGTTCCTCGGATCCAATATGAATTTCCTCTATTTTCTCCCCACCAGTGACTTCAACTTCTTTCTCCGACTCTTGTGAACTCTGGGGTACTAACTCAACATCAACTTGGGGAGGAATATTGAGTGGGGGAGGTTTTGGAGATACCAGGGGAGTGGTTGAATGGGCTAGTGGAGTTTGAGTTGGGAAAGGAACATGGGATGAAGAAGGTTGCTGAGAAAACAAAGCATTCTGCACGGGAGTGGAAAGTGGAGTAGTGGGAAGCTCTTGAAGTGGGATGGTAGGAAGTGTGGAAAGATGAGGTGGAGGTGGAGGTGGAACAGATGTATCCAATGGCACCTATGAACTTACTCCTTCCTCCACGGTGATCCCAACAGAAGAGTCCATTTTGGGTTTTGTAGTTCTTCCTTGGTCTTCGGTCATCTCGACATCATTTTGTCCCTGAGGTCCCTATTGTAGATCCTATCCTATGCCACTAAAAAGACCAATGAACTATACAAGAGCTTGTTTCTTAGACTCCTTAAACCCAAGAAACCCTGTAAAATCTAAGATGTTGAATTCATCATCGCTGAGGGCATCCAGATTTATTGGCTCTACTTAAGTAGCCCCTTCACCATCCTTAGGATCATCCTCCATTATCCTTCTTTTCTTCAGGAATCCTACTGACCAGGTCCTCGTACTAAGGGGAACATCATCCAATACATCCTCATCTTCTTCTGCCAAAGTATCCATCTATGTGGGGGTTGAGCCTGCCTTTCTTTTGTAGACATGGCCCTTGATTACTCCAGCCGGCTTAGGTCCTATTATTTTGAACTTTGTTTTCTTCGCCAAGCTTGGAGAATCTTGGTCACTAGAGGGAGGTGCTTCTGGTGGTACAATACTCTTGGTCATCCTAGTTTTCACCTTCTTGGAGTGTGTAGCTTGACCGTACATGGTGGGATGCTCATGTCGATACACAGTCCCTAGCTTCAAAGGGGTAGCCTCTTTGAACTATGGTTTCAATATCTTCTCTCCCTTCTTCTTCTTTTCTCAAGATGGTTTCTCGGGGAGTTGCTTCATTGGGGGAGGTTGCATTAGAAATGGATGAGCAATCCAAGATTTTGTCAATTTGATCACATGTCATGCTCTAAAATCCATGTTGTCATTCTCATCTTGATCTACCTCTACATTTAGAATGGCCTGGTTGTATATCTCATCTATGTTATATATGGAATCCAAAATCTTATCTGAGTTGGCATCTACCACCTTCTGTAGAATTCTCAAGGAAAGGGTACCTTGTGCCAGCTCCAGCATCATCCAGCAATATTCACGGACTCTCACCTCATAATCATCTACACAATTATCCCAATGATCTTCAACATGCGGCTCATGAATGTAGTGTCTTCCCATTATGTGGCTATAGGTACCAATGGGTTCAAAATGAGGCCTCACCAAACTGTAGGTTGCCAGTGGGAATTCATCCCATTCTCCAATCCACAATTTGCAAACTTTCATGTCAAGTACACAATGAGGACTGATTGAAATAGGAAAGTCCTAGCAATTTTTCTTCTTGTGCTTAATATGCTCATGAGCATTGGACAAATGCCTTGCTATCTCTAGCAGAACTACCCTATCAGAAGGGTACCTTGGGAGCTTCTTGGGTGCTAAGGTGCTTCCTATGACCCGAATGTATGTGAATGTTTGGAACTATATATAAAATGCCCCAATGGCCTTTACCTTAGCCACTGCTTCTGTTGATAACCTTTTGGCATAGTCACCCTCAATGGAGCAGATGATTGTGAAAATAAAGGCATCATTAAATATCCTAAACTTTGGACTATTGTGTGTGAAGAAGTCCTTCCGCACCAATCGAGGATACAAAGTGAAAGGCCATGTTTTTTGTTCCCTGATGTTTCCAACTTTGGTCAAACCTGGGTATACTACCCTAGTAGTTAGTAAGTACACAACATAGGATATCATGTAGAAGTGGGGATCTATCTTCACTTGAATCAATTGTTCATCTAGCTGGTCACTTAGGATGGAGGCCCAATCAAACCTCGCTTGTCTTTCTTTTATCTTCTGGATAAAGAAGATCATCCAGGGCTCCAGTTGATGGGACTTAGGTAGGCCATACACCCTTCTTATCATCATTATGGCAGCCTAGATATCCTCTTTCATGTAACCTCTCCTCATATCAATTCTATCTAGCCTATTCTTGGGCAATGGTTGCATTAGGTACTCATTATTGATAATTTTGTGAGCCCTCTGCATGTCCTTGTTGTAAAATTTCATTCCCTTGTTTATATTAAAATTAAAGAACTTTTCTACTCCCTTCAGTAGATGGAAAACATCTTTGATATTGTCAGGCCTCAGGTCCAAGACCACCTCCCCAATGTTGTTTCTAACTATGCACTCATCTGGCACATAGTTACTAGCTAGTGTGTTAATTACCTCCATCGACTGGATAGAGACTGGATGTGCTACTGCATTCACCAAGGAACAATGGACCAATGAAGTGCAATCCTTTGAATGGCCCACTGGTTGAGCACACTTTTTGAGGTACTCGTTCCAACTCACATTCCTGATATCTGTATCGGTTATCCCTGCGTGCAAGTTAGTCACTTTGGTCAATGGATGGTATCCTTTGAACTGATACTTCATTACCGGTGATGCTAGTATCTTCTCGGCCATATCTACAAAAGAGTACAAGACCTGAATTAGTAACATAGTGAGAGAAAAAACTAGGAAAACATAATTAATTACTGAAATCATGCTCACAAAGTCACATAAGTGATTTCAGCCTTTTTGGCCTTTCAAAGTCATCAGACCTCTGAAAAGTCAAAAGGTCTAACATGGCTGAAAGGTCTGACACAGTTGAAAAAGGGCGTAAAGGCTGAAAGGGCATGAAAGAAGAAGAGAAATCTGATGGCTGAGGATAATGACTTTCGGAGTGCAAAAATGTTGAAAAGGACAACAAGTCCAATAACACCAAAAATGAAGGATAGGTGCTCATTTTGGCATTTCAGATGTAGAAAATGTTTCAGTGTGTGCAAACACCAAAATGCCAATAAAGAGATGGCACTTGGAGTTTTTTTGGTCATCAGGTGGGCTCTCTGAAAGTTTCAAATCCCAAAGGTTTGAAACTAGGGTTTACAGTCAGACTCAAAAAGTGAGTCTGACAGTGAGTTTGACCACAAACTCACCTAGTGATGTAAGGCAACTACCTCGACAATCCCCAGTGCCAAAAAGGCTGACTCAAAGCAACCTAGACCTAAGACCCAAGCTGAAAAGGCCAAAAATGTGAAACCCTAGACCTAGGACAAAATAGGAAAACTAAAAACAAAAGGATGCTAAACTAAAACCCAAAAGAGGGGAGAAGACCACCTACCTAAGAGATGAAGAGCCCAATGATGACTAGCAAGAAGGTGGGAGCCAAATGATGAAAAGGCAATGAGAGGCAAAAAAAGCAGGCAGATGACAGAAGAGTGAAAGTGCAAAGTGAGGGTTTGAAAAACCCTCGTGCCTTTTATAGGCTACACGGGGTTGTTGATGTAAGCACCCAGTGAATCAACCTTTTAGCCTTTTCAAGGGTCTCAGACATCTGACAGGCCAAAAAACCCAAAAGGCTAACTCCCACAAGAGTCAGACTTTCAGGGGTGAGGACCACCGAAAAGTCTAAAAAAGGATACTCAAAAAACCAGCTATCGCTCCACTGGGCCTTTCGCACCTTTCAACCCTCTGAAAGTGTGAAAGGCTGACAAGGTCAAAAAGGCTAAAAACTAAAAAAGATAAGGACACAAACCCCTAAAGATGACAAAAATGAGACAAGAATAAAGTAGAAGGGGGGGCCCTGAGGCCATAAGGGGAGCGTGGTTGTGGGACCACAACAAGTGGCTCTATCTGGGGATGTATTCATCTTGCAGGCATAGCAAGAATTCAAAATTTACTGGAAGAGCATACCACAAACTTGACAATAATGAAAATTGGAGAGAGCACTAGGCAAATACCTATTTACAAAGGCCAAACTAGATAGAAAGGAAACACACCACACTTATACAAAAATTATAGCATATACAAACCTAACTACTGTTCATGAACAGAAAAATACCTTCAACTGAAGTATTTCTTCAAGAATTGTCCATGAATGGGCAATTCTTGAATGTCACCAATAAGTTCCTTGACAATGTATGAATCTGGTCCCCACTTTTCATGAATCAAATATGGTCCTAACCAGATTAGATCAAATTTTTCATGTTTTCCTTTATCTTCCAATCTCATATTCCAGAGTAATACCAAGTCATTTAGTTCAAATTTCCTTTCTATAGCCTTCTTGTCATACAAGTTCTTGACTTGCAACTACATCTTAGCATTCTTTGAAGTTGATTGTCTCCTAGTTTCATCCAACTTGATCAAGTATTCAATCCTCAATTGCATTTCATCATCTAGATCTTCATCATACAACTGGACAAAAACTTGTACATTTCTAATAAGTTGTTTTGAGGCATCCTTGCATGTATTCCATATACCAAATCAAATGGTGCACACCCAATTACCTTCTTAATAGTTACTCAATCAGCCCACACAACCAATGGCAATTTTGAATTCCATGCTTTTTTATTATTTTTAAGGATCCTCTTAAGAATCTTTATCAAGCTTTTATTGGTTGATTTTTCTTGTCCATTTCCTTGTGGATGATAGGGTGAAGAATATGACATCTGAATCCCTAAAATTTTACATAATTCCTTGTACTCACTAGATCTGAAGCACATTGCATTGTCATAAACAATCCTTTTAGGATAACCAAATCTTGTAACAATATTATTCAATAAGAAATCAGTCACCACCTTGCTAGTTGCATTCCTTGTGGGAATAGCCTCTACCCATTTTGTAAAATAATCAATGGCAACTAAGATCCAATAATGTCATCCACTAGAATTGTTTGGTATCTCTCTAATAAAATCCATTCCCCACTATTGGAAATGGGCTTGCACTTCCACTAGCTTCAGTGGCACATTTCCTAAAAACTTTATCTTGCCAGAGAATCTTTGACAAGCATCACACTTCCTCACCAGTCTTTCTGCATCTTTGAAAATTGTGGGCCACCAAAACCCTTCTCTTAGAACCTTTTGAGAAGTATTTTTTCCCATGTACTGTCCACCACATATCCCTTCATGCATTTCAGCAGTTTTTCAGCCTAACTTTCATCTACACATTTCATAAAAATGCAATCCAGATTCTTCTCCATAATTTGGATCTAATGATAACATATTTAATTGCTTGCAGGTTTAGAGATATTTTCTTTCCATCATCCAATCCTAATGGACACTTCATATTCCTTAAATAATAAATAGCATCATGATACTAGATACAATCATCCGTATCACATGTGTAATCAATTTCAATCTATTTTGTCTGATTTGCATCAAGATTAAACTGAGCCATCAACTTTACCAATCCTTGGTGTGTAACCAATTTGGTTATCTAGATATCAATGTTAAACTCCTAGATTTTGTTTATCCTCCTGCATCTCCTCCCAGACACTTCTTGTTATGAAAAAATGTCCTTAACTACAACACTTGGTACAAAATTAATCATTGTCACTCCCGTGAGGTAACATCTAAAAGCTTTCATAGCCTTTACAAGTGCATAAGCTTTATTTTCATTAATATCATACTTTAGTTCAACAGCTTGTAAAGACTTACTGAAGAATGAAATAGGTTGTTCAAAACCCTCACTATTTTTTTGTAATGGGACTACAAAAATAGTATGAAAAGAAGCAAAGGAGAATATATGCATTGGAATACCATAGTCCGGTGCCTTAAGCACAGGTGCATCCTTGATTTCCTATTTGATATTCTTGAAAGCATCACCAGGCTCATCATCCTATTTTATCTCAGATCCTTTCTTCAACATTTTTTATATAGGCCTACTAATTTCAACAAAATTAGTAACAAATATCCTCAAGAAGTTCACTTGGCCAAAGAAGGATTGGATTCATTTTTCATTTTTTGGTTTCTTAATTTTGTCAATGGCCACTACCCTTTTTGGATCAATTCTTACTCCTTGTTTTCCAACTAGGTGACCCAATAATTTTCCTTCAGTCACACCAAATGCACACTTCATAGGGTTCAAAGAAATACCATATTCCAGGGCTCTTACAAATATCTTCTCTAAATGTAAGAAATGATTTTCCTCCCTCTTGGAATAAGTAGTCAAGTCATCTTGATAAACTACAAGAAAATCATTTATAAACTCAACAAATGCAACACCCATTGCTCTTTGGAAAGTGGCACCAGCATTTGTTAGACCAAATGGAATTCTCACATACACATAGGTTCCCTAAGGTGTTGTAAAGGTTTTCTTGAACTATTTTGATTATTTTACAATCACTTGATTGTAACCAGAGAAACCATCCATCATGGACTTTAGGTCAAACCCAATTACTCTTTGTAGCATTGCCTCCATGTTAGGCAAGTAGTAGTTGTCCTTCAAAGAAGAGATGTTTAAATTTCTAAAGTCTACACATAGTTTGATATCTCCATTATTATTTCTAATAGGAACTAAATTTGGCACCCAAGAAGAATGTCTAATAGGCTCTATGATTCCAGCATCTCTTAGCTTTGTCGGTTCTTCTTGCATTTTAGGTGCTAGGGTAGGATTGATTGGTCTTTGTTTTTGCCTAAATAGTTTAGCATCTTTCTTCAAAGGAATGATATGTTGAAACACATATTCTCTATAAACCTTTAGATCATCATATGACCATGCAAAAACATGCCTAGATTTTCTTAACAACTTGATCAAATCCTTTCTCACCTCTTGAGAAATTTCTTTTCCAATGTACACATTTTTAGGTCTTTCTTGTGTGCCAAGATTAATTTCCTCTAGGTCCATCTGGTCTCTCTTTCTTGTATCCAATTGGACTCTATATTGATTGTCAAACACAGTTTCTAAAACAACAAGTCCCTTGGGAAATTTGTTAGTTTTGAGCTATAGAACTTCATTTCCAAGAATAATTTGTTTTCCCTCTGTAGTCTCAACTAAAGCTGAACAGTCCAATTCCTGACCATGATACTTATCTTCACATTTCATAAACCTCAAGATATCTTGGTCATCCTCAAAGACCTACCAGTTCTCAATATTATCTCGTATACTAGGTCTAGTCCAAGTTTTAACTTTTGAGATGCCTACAAAAGTGATGTCACTAGGATTGATTGATATATTGGCTAACAAGTCAGCCATTTTATTGTTTCTCCTATCCTTCCATACAATATTGAATTCACTAAAAATTTCAATCATATCCCAGACAACATTCCTATATTGTTTGAACCTTTTATTCTTAGATGCATAAACTGACCTCACTTGAGATACAACTAGCTCAGAGTCACCAACCACCTTTATAAATTTGATTCCATGTTTGTGTTCCAATCTCAATCCTATTAACAATGCTTCATATTCTACTATATTATTGATACATAGGAAGCTTAATGTGAAAGAGAACTTATAAGTATTTCCATTAGGATAAATGAGTAGAATACCTACTCCTGAACCATCTTTACAATTTGCACCATCAAAGTACATCACCCACAACTCACCTTTCTCAGATCTAGCATTTACTTCTACTATGATAGGAGGAAAGATAGGTTCTCTTTCAACCATAGTGACTTCTACCCTGAAAGCATTGATATCAGTATCTACAAAATAGGTAATCTCATTATCAATATTTTTCTCAATCATATGGGTAACTCTTGGCTCCCTCTCAACCTTAACAGATTGATCATCATCTTGAAAGTTGCATAGGAAAGGTCACATTGCAAACTTCCACCCATGGTAGCACTCCATTTCCTAGATAGAAGCATCCCATAATGAGGAGGAATGTCTAAAACCAAGACACTCATAATCAAATCCTTTTTTGGATAGGCTGCCAATTTGTAGGGCAGTGCATTAATAGTCCCAATGACTGGTACTTCTCTTTGATCCATTGCACAACATCTGCCCTAAACATTATCAACCTTGAGACCTAATATTTCCATAATATTAAAAGGCATAACAGTATTTGATGCACCTGAATCAATCATGCAATTCTTTACTGTCATTCCATTCACTATGATACTTAGGAAAAATAGATCTATGTTTTCAAGGCAAGCATTGATAGAGTTGTCAAGATATGTATAGGTGGTATCTGAGATACCACTCCTTGAACTTCCATTTATTTCTTAGCTTTTTTGGGGGGGCTCATTGGTATTGCAGGCAACATTATTGTCATGAACATTACCCACCCATGCTAGAGCTCTATCTTTATGTTCAAGAATTCTTAATAACTCCCACAAGGGAACCTTAACAATAATCTAAGATAATGCTAACAACATGTCAACAAGAGTAGAAGAAGGAATTTCAATTTGCATTGCTCTAATATCCTTCTATTTTTCAGGTACGTTAGCACTTGTTGTCACCTTTAGTTTCTCAATTTTGGCCATTGCACTAACTAGCTTCTCAACTTATTTTTGATTTTCTCTATCATGAACAATAGACATCTTTATAGCTCCAACTCCCTTCAGTTCCTACTTCTTACCCTTGACATTTTTTATTTTCACTACATAATCAATTTTTGGTTTATTTCCAGTGGGTTCCTTGGTATTGATATTCTTTATGAATATTCCTGCAACTTTGCCAGTGGCATCATTTGTTGTCATGCTTCTAGTTTGCACTTGGGCTACCATCTCTATAGTGATCCTAGCAATTTCCTCTTTTGAAGGTCTTCTTAAATTCACTTTCTCTAAGGAAAATTTCATGTTACATGTCTTTTCATCAATGTCTTCATCATCAAAAAAGACTTCTTCACGGAATAATGCTCTATTGTGTCTTTTCAAACACACATCAGTTTCTTCATCAATGTCAGAAACATCTTCATGTCCCAAATATGAATCAGTTAGGTTACAACCTATGTCATTATTTTCTTCCTGATCTAATTCTTCAATGCCTTCATCTTGGTATACACCTATGGATTGTACAACCACACAATTCTCTGTAGAATGAGGTGATTGACAAGCTATACACCATCATGTATCCTCCACAACATTTACAAAAAAAATTTGTAAGGGATTAGGGATAATATTTTCATTATTTCCTTTTTCAGCTAGGACAATAGGTTTTCCATCCTTTCATTGGGTGTTATAAGGATAATTTTGCAGCCTATTCTACCTATTAAAATTATTTTTGAAGTGGGGATTTTCTACAACAGAAATCGTATCATTTCTATTGTTGGGTGTTTTCAAGTCTTTCAATGCATTTAGCACTTTATCCAACTTGTCTTATTCTTGCCTCTTGTTTCCAACATTCCTTTCATTATCCTTCTTATAGTTCTTGTTTCCAAACAACTTAGGATCATCTCTCTTCCCACCCAATTTACTAGATATCTTCATATTATTTTCAATGTTTATTGCAATTCTAAAGGCATTTGTGAGAGTTATTGGTTCTTTATCTCTTAGTAGGTATCCAATCTTGTCGTCAAAGGCATTGAAGTATGTTGTCAGATAGACATTGTCATCTAACCTCATAACCTAAAATAATTTGTGCATACCCTTTTGAAACCTCATGTTGAAATCAGCTACAGAATCATTATGATTCTTCCTTATGTTGTTAAATTCATTTAGCATGAAACTAGCATTAGCCCTGTCACCAAATTGTTCCTTGAAGCATTTTTCAAAACCATCCAATGAATCAATACAATGATCAGGGAGTCTTTTAAACCAATCTCTAGCATCTTCTACCAAAGATTGAACAAATAGTTTCATGACTACATCCTCATGTTGTATTTCATAGTCATTTAACATATCTACAAACAACCTGAGGTGTTCTTCACAACTAATGGCATTATTACTAGAAAATTTGGTTACCTTATCTCTTATCTTGGTTAGAATAGCATTAGGATAACATGGTATCCATTCAAAACTAATTTTCCTATACCCCTCTAGTTGCATAGGTCTTCTTTGAAAGCTTAATCTAGTGTTTCCACTAGGACCAGCATTAACAACTATATTCCCACCTACTTGTACATTTGATTGTTGCTTAGGCTCAACACTTAACTTGGTAGATGAAGCCAAAAGAAAATTATGAGCATCAACATTACCAAGTGGAGTAGCATTAGAAGTTATAGATGGCATACCTATTTTAGTCATAGATGGTCCCAGAGTGTTTGCAGATGAATCCTTCAAGAACAGGATCTTCCTTCTTGTTTCTGCAATAGATGCTTCAACTTCAGCCTTCTCCAATTCCTTTTCTAGATCATCTTGTTGGAGATTTTCCAAGAAGCCAGTACTAACTGTATGTTTGTCATTGATGACAACATATGGTAAGTAGCATGCGTGGAATACTTATATAGTAAGCTTTGAGTATATGTAGCATGGACATGTTATCAGCATGATATCAAGGACATAGAGGTTAATTGTTTATATAAACATTTATATAGTAGTTTATGTCAGTAGTGTTCCTGATAGAGTTACAGGCAGTGTTCTGTGAATGATTGTTCATACATTTATCATGGAGCCTTGCTCCTTTGGATATGTGATGAAGACATGCTAGTGATGTTACATTCATGGAAGCAAAGTCTGATGTGCTATAGAAGTAAAGTTATGCAGTTGCTACTCACCAGTTGTAGTTTCCTGTGTTTATCCAGAAGAGCCGACAAAGATTATATTGGTACAGGAGGTGTGCCTATCATTTTGGTATGCGCACTTTGATTTGTGATTAGAAAAGAGTTAATAAGGTTTTTTTATGAGCACATGATGTAATTCAGCTTGAGGAGAAAGTATCAGTTAATTTGGTAGAGCTGATAGTGTGTAGCGTGCGTCTACACTTATTAATTTGGATAGGTCTCAGTTTGTGATGTGTGCTTAGTAGAGCTGACTAAAGTGTTGTAGTATTTCTCTAATATGATTTCAAGATGGTTCTAATAGGGCGACTTGATTATATCATTTGGAGGAAAGATATTTATAGGTAGTCATTTGTGATTGCTAAGACATGTTTCAGAGTTGAAAGAGAAGAGCAGAATAGATAATGTGAAGTGTTGAACCATCAACAGAACATCTATGTGACCAAGTAAGTATATGATATTAATTGGAAGTGATCAAGACAGTAGGTCTACCTCACAGTTCACCAAGATCTAGATATAGTGTGTATCTATTATTTAGAAGGTTGTAGCCTTCACCCCTTTGAGCAATAAGCTCTCAGACTATGTGTCCTCACCCCTAACAGGGTCAATCATAAAAGAATCCTAGAAGGGTCTGACCTTTGACCAAGTCACTATACTTATTGCATTGTAAAGATCAACTCCTAACAGGGTTGTAAGATCTTCTAACAAGGATCATTATACACTAGTGCAGTTTATTAGTGGGTGTCAATTCCCACTGGGTTTTTACCTATTTGGGTTTCCCTGTAACCAAAATATTGGTGTTGTGTTCAAGTGTTCTTTCTTTGTGTTTATGTTTAAAAGTTTAATTATACTTAATTGGATAAATAATTGAAACTTGTAGATAATTGATGCACCCCCCCACCCTCTCAGTTATCTCTTGGGACTATTCCTAACAATTGGTATCAGAGCCAAGTGCCTCAGAGAGAAAGTTTAACATTTTGAGGTTGATCAGATGGCATTCTTTAAAAAAGACAGTCCTAATTTTGATGGAGAGAACTATCTTGATTGGAAGAACAAAATGGTGACTCATTTGCAGTGCATTTCTTTTGAAGTTTTGGAAGTGGCTATCAAAGATATTAAGATCCCCTCTCTAGAAGATCTTGCAAAAGATGATGCTACTAGAAAGAAAAAGTATTTGTTCCATCAGAATGCAATAGCTAAACAAGCACTTATCAACACCTTATCTGATAATGAGTTTTCAAAATTAAAGAAAGTAGAAAGAGCCTACAAGATAGGGAAGCACCTAGAAGACATGTTTGAAGGAGATACACAAGAAAAGAATGTGCTCAGAAAGACATGCAAGAAAAGATACAATGCATTAGAGATGCTACCTAAAGAAAATATCAGAGCTTACAACCAAAGGATTAATGAAGCAATTGCTAGAATCAGGAACAATAGTGGAGAGATCTCGAATGAAGACATTCTGGATAAATTGATGACTACTCTTATAGCAGAGTATGAAAAAAAGATCAACATCCTTGACGAGACCATGTAGCTTACAAAAAATTTCAAGAGAGAGGCCTTAATCAGAAAAATTTCAGCTTTTGAGATTTCAAGATTGAAGACAGAGCCTAAAAGTGTGACAGCCTTCAAAGTATCAGTCCATGGTAAGAAATCTTCAAACACTTCTGGTAATTTTGATGATGAAGATGAAGACAAAGAGATAGATGATATTATTGCTATGATTTCTAAGAAAGAAATAAAAGGAAAAGGAAAGTATGAATGATAGTTACCTTTCAAATGTTTCCAATGTAATAAGATTGGTCACTTTGCATCCAAGTGTCCTACAAGAGTTAAGAAATTCAGAACTAAGTATAAGCCTAAGTATACAAAAGAATGTTACTATGTTGGTGATGGAGTCTCTAATGATGATTTAGTTGAAGATGAGATTGGATTCATTTCTATTATGGATAATGAAGATAAGAAAAAGGAACAAGAGCTAGCATTGATTTCACAAGCAGACATAAGGACAGATTGGATTATAGATAGCAGTTATTCACATCACATGACAAGTGATAAAGATAGATTTGTTCATCTTGACAAATATAATAGTGGTATGGTTAGATTTGGAGACAACACTCCTAAACCTATCATTGGTAGAGGAGCTATTACATTGGATGGAAAGAACAACTCTGATGATGTTCTTTACGTAGATGGTTTGTAGCATAACCTTCTTAGCGTTGGACAGTTGCTTGAAAAAGGTTATAGATTAGAGTTCAAAGATAACAAATGCATCATTAACAATAAGGATGGTGTAATGATTGCATTAGGTTCAAAGACTAAAGGTAATGTTTTTTAGCTTAATTCAAATCAAGTTGTTTTGTTGCTAAAGTAGATGACAGTTGGCTATGGCATAAAAGACTATGTCATATCAATTTTGATAACATAGTAAAGATAAGAAATGTAAAGGCAGTAAGAGATCTACCTAGCATAGCAAAGCTAGTTGATACAATTTTCAGGGAATGTGTGATGGGAAATCATGTGAGGAATTCACTCAAGAGAAAGCATAATTTTGTAGAAAACAAGTTGGATCTAATTCATATAGACCTATGTGGACCAACTTAAACAAGATCATACTATGGTGAAAGGTATTTCATTTTTTTTGTTGATGATTATTCTAGAATGATGTGGGTTGCATTCTTGAAAGATAAGTCAAAAGCATTTGAGAAGTTCAAAATATTCAAAGCTAAGATTGAGAATGAATATGGACTAAAGATAAAGTGTCTAAGATTGGATAGAGGGGATAATTCACCTCTAATAAATTCTATGAGTACTGTGAAGAACATGGCATAAAGAGACAATTGAGTGCACCTAGAACCCCTCAGCAGAATGGGATTGCTGAAAGGAGGAATAGGATCATCCTTGATACATTGTGCACCATCATGATTGAAGGAAATGTTTCACACACCTATTGGAGAGATGTGGTTAATATAGCAGTCTATACCATCAATAGAATACAATTGAGGCCTGGCGCAGACAAGACACCTTATGAGCTATGGTTTGGTAATGTTCCCACAGTGAAATACTTCAGAATCTTTGGAAGCAACTGCTACATCAAGAGGGATGAAGCAATAGGCAGGTTTGATGCAAGAAGTGATGAAGGTATTTTTTTTGGTTACTCTACTAAAATTAAAGCTTATAGATGTTTTCACTTGAGATTGAAGAAGATCATTTAAAGTCCTCATGTTTTGATTGATGGAAATTTTATGGTTCAAGAAAGATATCATGATTATGTACCTATGACTGAAGAAGAACCCATTCCTTCCACTAGTGAGACAGTTGTTGAAGAGATGTTTGACAGTATTAATGTAATGTTCAATGACCCTGAAACAAGTGAAGAAGAAACTCAGAAGGAAGATGAGTCAGTATCACCTAAAGTTCCAAAGTATACATCTAGATATCACTCTAAGGATGACATCATTGGAGATCAAAGCAGTAAAGTCACAACAAGATCAAAAGTAAAGAGTTCAACAAGCAATGAAGTGGTATGTTTACTATCTCAGATAGAACCTTTAAGTGTTGAAGATGCATGTAATGATTTAGATTGGCATGATGTTATGAAAGAAGAACTAGATTAGATAATCAAGAATGATACTTGGGAATTGGTCCCAAGACCTAGTGATAAGAATGTGATTGGAACAAAGTGGATATTTAGAAGCAAGATGAATGAAGATGGTACAGTAGTAAGGAATAAAGCAAGGTTAGTATGAAAGGGATATGCGCAAAGAGAAGGTATTGATTATTCAGACACATTTTCACCTGTGAGAAGATTAGAAGCTATTAAGTTGTTTCTAGCTTATGCAACATTCAAAAACTTCAAATTTTATCAGATGGATTTTAATTCAGCATTCTTGAATGGAGAGCTAAAAGAAGAAGTATACATTGAACAGCCAGAAGGATTCACCTTATCAGACAAACCTGATATGGTATGCAGATTAAAGAAAGCCCTCTATGGACTTAAGCAAGCCCCTAGAGCTTGGTATGAGAGACTTGATGGATATCTAACAAAAATTGGATTAAAAAAGGGAGCAACAAATTATAATCTATTTATTAGAGAAACATCTAAAGGTTTACTACTAGTAGCTATATTTTTTGATGACATTATCTTTGGTGGTAATGACAAACTTAGTGAAGAATTTGCTAAGGAGATGCAAAGTGAGTTTGAAATGAGCATGATTGGACCTATCAAATACTTTTTGAGATTAAATGTGTAGCAGACAAAGAAAGGTATTTTCATTAATCAATCTAAATATGTGAAAGAGATATTGAAGAAATTCAAGATGGATGATTGCAAGCTAGTGGGTAAGCCTATGATAACATGATGCAAGCTTACAAAAGAAGATGATTCTCCAATAGTAGATATAACATTATACAAGTCTATGATTGGTAAACTCATATATCTTACTCAAACTAGACCTGATATTTCTAATGCAATTGGCATAGTTGGAAGATTTGCAACAGAGCCTAAACAAAGTCACCTCATGGCAGTAAAGAGAATATTTAGATATCTATAGGGCACTATAGATTATGGTCTATGGTATCCTAACTCAGATAATGTTGAGCTTCATGTATATACAGATGTAGATTGGGTAGGATGTGTTGATGATAGAAAGAGTACATCAGGAGGAGCAGTGTTTCTTGGTGATAGACTTGTCACTTGGACAAGCAAGAAGTAGAGTTTTATTTCTTAGTCAATAGCAGAAGTAGAGTATGTTGCAGTAGCCTTGAATTTCTCTATAATTGTTTGGATCAAGTAGATGATAAAGGATTTTGGAATTCAGATTGATTATCTTATTGTTATTCATTGTGATAACACTAGCACTATGAACATGTCAAAGAAACCTATGATGCATGCAAAAACAAAGCACATAGAGATTAAGTACCACTTCCTTAGAGAGAAAGTGGTAGAGAAAGAATTCAAATTGGATTATGTGAGTACAAAGGAATAGCTAGTAGATATATTCACAAAGCCCTTACCAAAGGATACTTTTGAGTATCTCATGGAGAAGCTAGGAGTAATTCCCTTCCCTGATTCTACTTAGAAAAAATGGAAAGAGCATCAGTCCTCAGTAATTGATGGATGGTTGACTACTCTACTTCAAGAGTAGTACTGAAGCTTAAATTTTTTGTGCCCTTTTCCATTGATGTCAAAGGGAGAGTAGTATACAATCATGAAAAATAGTATTATAGGGGGAGTAATATTCAGTCATGGAAGCAGTTCAGTTGAGGAAATGGAGAATATTGAAGAATATTGCAGCAGATGGAGGATTCATCCTTGGGGGAGTTTTGATGAGGAAATGGAGAAT
Source organism: Chamaecyparis obtusa (assembly GCA_027943335.1). Classification (NCBI taxonomy): domain Eukaryota; kingdom Viridiplantae; phylum Streptophyta; class Pinopsida; order Cupressales; family Cupressaceae; genus Chamaecyparis; species Chamaecyparis obtusa. Next base: position 966,144 of record BSBK01005188.1, on the reverse strand, counting down.
GTTATAAAATAATTGGTCATTTGGATTGGTGGTGTTTTTCATTCCATATGTTGCCATCAATGCCAAAGGGAGAGATTGTTGGAGATTTGCCAACAAGCCAGTACTGACTGTATGTTTTTCATTGATGACAACATATGGTAAGTAGCATGCATGGAATAATTATATAGTAAGCTTTGAGTATATTTATCATGGACATTTTATCATCATGATATCATGGACATAGAGGTTAATTGTTTATACGGACAGTTATATAGCAGTTTATGTCAGCAGTGTTCCTAACAGAGTTAGAAATAGTGTTATGTGAGTGATTGTCCATACAGTTATCATGAAGCCTTGCATCTTTGGATATGTGATGAAGACATGCTAGTTATGTTACATTCATGGATACATAGTTTGATGTGCTATAGAAGTAAAGTTATATAGTTGCTACTCACCAGTTGCAGTTTCCTTTATTTATCCAGAAGAGCCAATAGAGATTATATTGGTACAGGAGTTGCGCCTATCATTTCGGTATGTGCACTTGGATTTGTGATTAGAAAAGAGTTAAGAAGGTTTTTTTAAGAGCGCGTGATGTAATTCATCTTGAGGAGAAAGTATCAATTAATTTGGTAGAGTCGATAGTGTGTAGCGTGTGTCTATACTTATTAATTTGGACAGGTCCTAGTTTGTGATGCATGCTTAGTAAAGTTGACTAAAGTGTTGTATTATTTCTGTAATATGATTTCAAGATGGTTCTAATAGTATGACTTGATTATATCATTTGGAGGAAAGATATTTATAGGTAGTCATTTGTGATTAATAAGGCATGGTTCAGAGTTGAAAGAGAAGAGCAGAGTAGAGAGTGCTAAGTGTCGAACCATCAGCAGAAGGTCTATGTGACCAAGTAAAGAGTATATGATATTTGTTGGAACTTATAAAGATAGTAGGTCTACCTCAAAATTCACCAAGATCTAGATATAGTGTGTATCTATTATTCAGAAGGTTGCAGCCTTCACCCCTTTGAGTAGTGAGCTCTCGGATAGTGTGTCCTCACCCCTAACAAGGTCAATCATAAAAGACTCCTAACAGGGTCTGACCTTTGACCAGGTCACTATACTTATTACATTGTAAAGATCAACTCCTAATAGGGTTGTAAGATCTTCTAACAAAGATCATTATACACTAGTGCAGTTTATTAGTGGGTGTCAATTCCCACCAGGGTTTTTACCTATTTGGGTTTCCCCATAACCAAAATATTGGTGTTGTGTTCAAGTGTTCTTTCTTTATGTTTATGTTTAAAAGTTTCATTATACTTAATTGGATAAAGAATTTAAACTTGTAGATAACTGATTCACCCCCCACCTCTCAATTATCTCTTGGGGCTATTCCTAACACATCTCTTTCCTTCTTTCTCTTCTCCATCTCTATGTCAAAACTTGAAATAGGTGGTGGGATTTCTAGTCTAACCATAGCCTTATTTATTTTAATCCCAACCATCTTTTGCTTTCCTTTATTATTATCAATAGTACCAGATTTAGTACTTTCACTTACATTTGTCTCTTTAGGCTGAGAAGTGTAACTTTGTACTTGTCTAATCACAGGGCCCTCTTGTTCAAACTCATGGTCCTACAACAGGTTTTTTTTCTCACTTCTCAGGGCAGCAAGGTCACCAAAAAGATCAGGGTGCAAAGATTTAGGAGCAAAAGCAAATATTTTGTTTCTCTCATTTAGTTCATTAATATTTTTTAGTAGAGACTCTCTTTCCATTAATGCATTTATGGTCTCGACCTCTCTTTCTTTATGTAACCTCTTGTATATTGCATCTTTCTCTACTAGTTGTAATCTTAAGGCACCCAAATCATTTGGGTTTATCATAACATCATCAGATCTCAATGATACATCCATATCAGTGATAATTTGATATGGAAAATGGACCCTTAGTGGTTCCATTGGTTTCCTTTCTAGATTAACTCAATTTTGATGCACACTTGGCACATACCCCTTACTTCCTACCTTTTCACTTTGATTTGCAGGCAGTATGACCTTATCTTGAAATAATACCTCTGGGGTATCATAGAAATTGTCTCTAGAGAGACCACTATCATACTTTGAACTTTTATATAGTGATCCATCTTCATTAGTAGATTTATGTACTACCCCATCTTCAACATTATTTTGTTCCCTTACAGGTGCAATGGTGGATTATCCACCTTTTCTAAGCCAACTTTTCTTTCCTGACCTAGGTAACTCTTCTAGATTAACCTTTGGGTGTCTCTTGACAAAGGCTCTTGTATTTTTTCTTTTATCCATGGTTTGTATCTTGTATACATGCTGGTTCAAACCCTTTGAGTCGCCACCCACATTTAATGGGAATTATTAATAGACAAACCTTGAGAATCTAAACGAAAATCTCAAACTGAACAGGAGAAACACAGAGAACTAGACAAAGGTGAAAACAAACTAGATAAGTTTGCACAATATTAGCTAGAGATTTTTTAAATCCTTTAAAACTTTTTTGGGCTCAAAATCCAAAGGATTATTTCAGAAAAAGCTTTTTATATTCTCCCAACAAAAGTTAGGCAGAGACTCAAAATACAAAGCATTATTTCAGCAAAAGCTTTTTATATTCTCCCAACAAATGTTAGGCACAGACTCAAAATACAAAGGATTATTTCAGAAAAAGCTTTTTATATTCTCCCAACAAAAGTTGGATCCCCAACAAAGTCACCATTTTGATAGCTCCTTTTTCTTTTCTTGTAGATTTATAATTTGATTTGACAAACTTATGTTTCTAACTCTTTAAAACCACTCCAAATTTGACAAGAAAAAGGACCAATTAACAAGTACTAAGATATTAGTCCTACGACACTTTGAGCCTTAATGCTCAAGTGGGTATACCTATGGATTCACTTCTTAAAAGGAATCAGTAAAACCTATTTGCATTAGTATCCTGGACACATTGACTAAAATATTTTATCATATATAAGTTGATTGATGATGAAGAACTATTTCCTAAGAACATATTAGTGTCTTATTCTAGGGCACAGAGTCAAATACAACATACATCAACAAAAAATTTAACTCAAACACACCCAAAACCAAGAATAAGTGCTTTACAGATTATTCCTCTCACTCTCATACTCAGACATCAAATTCTCACAAGAAACATGAAATATCTAAAACTATCCCCAAGAATTACCCCTCCCTTGAAAGGAACTCAAAAATAACCTCACAATCTACTTTGTAAACCATACATTAAATTTATTTACAATATTAACATATAAGAATTCAAGATCACAACAAGAAGACATTCACAAATTTGAGATGGAATTCCAGTGTATTTTCATTAAAGATTTTCAGTATTAGTACATTGAAAATGGCAGAATGCTAGAACAAAACTGTAGATCAAAAGTTCTCTCTCTTCAGTTGCTAATTTCACCATCATTCAACAAAATATAACAACCAACTACATATAGCAATCACTAGCCATCTTGGAATCTTCGAAGAATCAAGATGCAACAAGCTTTGGATGGCTAGGAGAAGAAAAATACTAGGAGATAAAAATAGTTACAATCATTAAAAAACATGGAGAGTAAATTGGAGGAGTATCTTTCTCAATCATATCAAATCTTCAACAGGTGGCACCTCTATCTGCATGTGTTCAAGGTAGCTTCAAAAGTTGTTACATGGATAGTGACCACCATCCAGCTAACATACACTATCCTCTTTATGAAAACTACCCTCCATGTGCTCAATGATCAGGTGCACCTCTTTTGTTGGCCAAGTGTACTCTCTTAAACCTTGTAACTGTTTCACCTGGATTTTGTTACAGCTTTGGCATCATTAACAACCTAGTACAATCACTTTCCATTTGGAGCATGTCATCTAGAATAATATGAAACTGTCCATATTCAAAGTACCATCATCATTTAGAAAGGCAACTACCCCTGTGAGTAATTCATCCATGTCATTTCTCCATTTCTCAACAATTATGATGCTGCCATCATCCTTTATGTAATGGAGGCATATGTTTACTAAAATGAGGACTGAACATTTCCATTTAGACCTGATCTAGATTGCTTTCCCTCTGTCATAAACTCTCAAAAACTTTTTAAAACCCTTAAACAATTCAAAAATCCAACCACAACGGTTAATCAACAGATTTAAAACACAACCATTGATCTTCAATCTTCCCGACACATTGTGTGGTTCTCATAAATTGACAAAATAGTCAACCTAGATTTGAAAATAACTTTACACATCACCCTCCTCGATGATAATCAGAAGGAAATAAATTAGCAACATCTGGAAACTGAACCCACCTTTTATTGACTCATCAGGTCAGACACGTGGCAACAGGGTGTAATCCCACAATGGCTAAAAATCTTTCATCTCTTCTTTGTGGAATAACGACTACCATTGGATCTTTCTACATATGGCACTCCTTTATCACTTGGTGAACTTTTGGCCCCACTAATATTTGACATCATCCAAGACACATGTCAAAAAAGTGTGATCCCGCAATGAATAAACACTCCACAACTCCTGATCAAGGCTTCACGCATGTCGTCAGATCAAAAAAAAATTGATAGTACTTTAACTTCTTTACTACTTGGGCCTAGTTAACATTTATCATTATATCTTCACGATCAGACAATGGATATAAAACCTGATAGACTGGTCCCAATTGCCTTGTCTCTTTCTTTACTAATACATCCAACGGTTGTCGTGATCTTGTGATGGCTAATCTTCAAGAACTTTTTCATAGTGGCATTGCAATAGCCGTCAGATTAAGGAGGGGTTTAACATTTTAATAAAACATCGAGACTTAGGAAAAGGACTATGGAGACTTAGGAAAAATAAATTTTCAAGACTTAGGAAAAATTAAATGGTTTACTAAGCAAAAAAGACTTTTAAAGATTTTGGCCCCACCTAATGATAAAAGGACACATGCCGTAAATAAGAAATTAAGTGATCGAAAAAGTAACGATCAATTAGAAAAAGGTAGTGTTTTATGGACTTAGACAAACCTTTTGAAACCCTAGCATGGATAAACCCTATTTCTCATACTTGACACAGGAATTGGCCATTTTTCAAAGATTTTTTCTATGACAGGAAAATTGGCTAACATGATCTTTACTTTGTTAGGAGTAGCCTTATTAGATGATTTTTGACACAAGTCAATGTGCCACCTTGTTAAAGGATTTACAATAAGGACCTATTAGGATCTACCCGGTTAAGGGATTTTGATTGCTGCAACTATTAGGGAACAATAGATAGAATGATCTAGAAAATAGAAACTTCTTTTCCTGATTAGACCCACTATAAAGCACACATTCACTTCTATTTAGAATCTACTATAGAATGGCTTGATCACACCCTCATAAACCCATCATCTATCCACACTCAACAACAAATTCTATCATCCTTATCACATAAATATTGCTCATCAATCCCTAGAGTCTTCCACCGCCTTAAGTTTCCCTAAATGGATTACAATTTGACTTTCAAACTTCTCACTCGGATCCAAAATGGCAATACACATATCTCTATGTACATATCAATTTTTCTATATCACATTAGCCAATACAATGATTTACATAGGATTTTATGTCAAGGGGTCCAACACATTTTGACCAAACACACCCTTCCTCTAGAATCTTCTCCACACACTAACATCGAACACTAACATGTCACCACATCATGACTAACACAACTTCATCCTAAAACCAATTCTGTAGCAGTAATACCTTCTCATAGGTATCATCCAAATAAGTTGCGGTCACAACCATAGCTTCTATATACTTCCAAAAACCTTCTCTTGTGACTGCGCCACATAAGGTATCATTGATTTGACAAACCAATAAAATCACCTAACACCTATCACTAACTATTCTAGCAGTTGCACTATTAACCTTCATCAGATCATAAATTCTTACCGATCTATACCAATAGTAGTGGTCATCAACTAGAAATATGGAGACATCCCCAAGTCTCACATAATATTCACAATAATTGATTTGACACAATAGTCAAATCATCACACTTCAACTTTAACTTGTTCTTTTTGTCTAACTAACAACCCTAAAACAATAATAACTCACACCACACATAAGATAAACTTATGCAGTCATAGATATATCATCTCTATACATCACCTAAGCTACCTTCGTGATTTCACACTCCAAATTATATAATAGCTCAGGATTCAACCTCTTAAACATATAACATCATAATAGGAACACTATCAACCAAAAAAGACTAAGTTGACATCGATGAAAAACTCATAAATTGTCATCCTATCATCATACCTACATCAAACACATGTTATAATATAATCGTTTGATCTCTACATCATCTTCATCAGTTATGCCAACAATCTTCCCCTTTGACATTGATGGCAACACTATGGCAACACCAAACAATGTCATCACCAACAATACCAAGCAAATAGCTCTTGATTGTTCCTGATCTCTTTAACTACTTCTTCTCCAGCTCTTCTCCCTTTATTGACAGGTCTCCCCCTTTCTTTCTTTCTCATATGACTCATGTATTTTCTTGTCACTTCTTAGTACATCTATCCTCATCTTTCGGATACACCTCCCCTTTGACAATAATCCTAAAGGTGCAACATGCCTTAGTCTTCATCTTCTATCTTCATCACTGAATAGAAGTAAAAATGGATTCACCTCTATTCAAATATGTGTAAGTGTGTGGATAGATGTGTGGGGAAATATGAGATCTATTCCCAAATCCAAATTCCCAAAAGAGAGATCCAATTTGATCAACCAAGAGGTTAATGCAAAATCGAATCAATCTATAAAGAATATGAAAAAGAGAGCAAATCCAATGTTTCCCTATAAAGGAATTATGCTAGAAATCTAAAATAATTGAAATACAAATACTAACCTCAAATTAGGGCAGATTTGGAAAATGTCAATTTCTGATGTCTGTGTGTACTTTCAGGCAATTTTGCAACTTGTTCTGGACTGGAAATGGTGAGACAGAGAAAACCCAAAAATCTTTCTCCAAGATGAGCTCAGGTCAACTTTGACCCTCATAAAAGGTCAAATACTACATTCTTTATTTGAAGGCTGATTCTGATTCTGTTCACAGATCTCAGAAGTTTGTCGAAAAGGGTATCCAAATTTGCTCTCAGATCTGAAATCCCGCACCTGTACCTACAAGAAAATGGGGGTTTTTGTTATATGGGGGGGTTGCCTTGGTCAAACCCCAGTTTAGGAATTAACCTTGAAATTGAATTGAAATGTAATGTGCATAAACAAAGTAATTGAAACAAATCACCTCGCTTATGTTGAAGTCCTTTAAGAGGATTTGAATCCTCAAATCCATAAGTAGGAATTCTTCAATGGATGTAGAATGAATGTAGGATGTCTCCAATCAATGGAATTTGATCTTCAACACCAATCTTGACTTGATCTTTTCATATGAGAAGGCTTGAATGAATGTAGAAGGATGGATCATCAAAGGGGGCTCCAAAGAGATTGAATCCTTCAATAGCTAACAATGGATCTCCTTGATGGATGGATGCTTGAACACTTGAATGCTTTAAGACTTTCTTGAATGCTTGAATTCACTTGCTTGCACTTGAGATCTTGCTAATGAAATTTCTTGAGGATGTGATGTGAATAATGGATGATAAAATGAGAGAGGAAGGCCTCCTTTTATAGTGAGCTAGGGCACAATCCTCTAGAGGGGCCACCTTGGAGAATCAAATCCCAATTAGGTCCTAACCTTTAGAAAATATACCTATATTAAATGCAATTAGATGATTTACCATCTCAAAACTTGAAATGGCCAACCCGGAGGTGGGAAAATAAATATCCCGAAAGCTCGATGCCCAGAAATCAAAGAAATTGGAAACTTGAAACAGGGGGGAAAAATCAAGGTTGGGATTGACCTAGTCAGGTACAACCTTGATCCTGACCTAGTCAAGTTTGAGCTCAATCCTAACCTAGTTAGGATCAACCTCAAATTTGACCCTGGGCCCAAATTCAGTCAAAACCAGGATAGGAGGTCCCGGGGATGCCCAGAGACCTAGACATGATATCAGAATGGGACAAAATGTCAGGGATAGGCACAAAATCCCATGATGACTATGATGAAGGCTAGGAGGACCTATTTATAAGTCCTACCTAGAAAATAGAGCCACAGAAGAGGGAAATTTAGGAGAATCCTTGAGATCCTATCCCTAATTTCACCTAGAATGAAGAAATCAAGTGCAGGAAAGAAGTGGAAAGTAGGGAGAAAGCCAAATACATGCAAAGATCCGATCAAGGTTCTTAACATGACCCCAGACCACTTAATCAGAGGGCTAAATGCTCTTATCATGGAAGTGCTTCCATTTTAAGATGTTACATTAAGCCCCCACTTTAGCAAGAGTATGGACTCGATGCAAACTCTTGGTAAAGGAGATCAAAATGAAAAGATAATCTTATCATAATCCAAGGGACAAATGGAAACCTTAAGCCCCCAGGGACTCAAGTCTTCATCAACTCCTAGATCACAATAAGAGAGACATCTCTAGAGAAAGGTGTGATTACCTCACCCAATGAGAACTTATGTCCCATTGTGAACCACACAGGAAAATGGTGCAACTGGAAAGATGGAATTGAATCACCTAGTGAATGTGGCTACTCACCAGTCAACCCATCAAGAATTCATTCTTAGGAATATTCTATTCCATAAGAATAAAAATAAAAACAAAAGAGATCCAATCTTAAGGACACCTCCGACCTTAAGGGATCAAAATATGTGTGTATTTGAAACTGGAGGGATCAAGAGATCCTAAAATATAATCCATGCTTTAAGGATTAGTTACTAATCCAAAAAGGGAAAAAAAAAAGTATCTTGAAACATAATATGTGTGTATCAAAAATTACATGTGTGCAAAAGGTGAGAAGAGTGTATGCCCCCACATTAAAGTCATTGCTGACACTTTAACAGGAGCAATGGCTTTAACGAAAACATAAACAACTCCATTGATTACGTTTCCATGTCAAGATGCCCCCAAATGAAGACAAATCAAGGGAAATATCATAGAAACATACAGAGAACACAAAAGGGATCTACCTACCGTGGGGTCAGTATGATCATAAGATAATATATATATGATATTATTGCAAATGAATTGACATCATTCCCCAAAGAAAGTAGAACTACAATCACAAAGGAGGAAATATCACATAAGATATATGAAGGAAAATCTTTTCAGACCATGACATAGAGACCAAAAAGAATTAGTGCTATCATATCTCGAATCCAAGCAAATTACACAAGGAAACATTTACGAACAATAGCACAATTATGAGATAACATTGAACAATGCATAGAAGAATAGAGATACATATAGAAGAATTTGAACAACAGTTTCAATTCCTTCATCACCTTGCACCAACTGAGTAACAAGGATAGTATAAAAGAATCTAACAACATTTAGCAAACACATTACAGGAGAAACATAGTACAATAGGCAAACACATAATAAAGCTACCATGAAGGACAAGTTGATCAAGTGTGCCACCTACTCTCCCCATCTCATTGTATATCATTTAGGGAAGTTGGGTAACTCACAAGAGGGACTATATCCAACACTGTAGGAATGATAGCTAGTTCCAAACAAGGATCCTCTTGAGAATCACAATGTTCAACACTAGAGGTAAGAGTTAATTGGGAGGAAAGCATATTAGGTAAATCAATGTCAATTTCAATAGTTTCATATTCATCATTAACATCATCAGTATCATCAAGAGTATCTTCTTCATCCAAATTAATCAAAATAGGATCTAAGATATGAATAGAATCATCATAATCATGCATGTGAACATCATTATTAGTAACAATCTATTCTACCACATTATGCATAGGTTTATCCAAGGAAAGTAAAGATCTTCAAGCTTTAGCATGAGCATGATGCTTTTTACAACGTTCATTAGCAAATCGATTACATTTTGATTTATTTGAAATAGGTTGAGAACTAGGAGGAATAATCATAGGATCCTTCACAGGTTCTTTACGAATATCAATAGGATTATTAACCATAGGAGAAACAATCATAGGATCTTTGATAGGTTCGGTAGAAGGAACTTGATTAACAGAGCTAGAAGTCATAGTTAAAGGAGGTATAGAAGGTGTAGGTAAAAGACCACGATTAAGATCCCTAGGAGGTATGCTTAATTCAAGAATCTTACAATGTTTATAAGATTGATATGATCAAAAAAGATTATCAAGTTGAGGAGGACATGAATTAGGTAATGAAGGCCAAAAGAAATCTAGAGGAGCACAATCTCTAGGCCTAGAAGGTTGATATAAACTATGATTAATCATCTTCACTTCTTCATCATGAATGAACTTAAGACACTTATGGATAGGTGAAGCAATAGCATGCATGGCATTCAACCAAGGCAAACCTAGATTAACTTGAAATTGATCAAAAGTAGGAACAACAACAAAGGTAGTGTTCACAATTTTTCCACAGAGTTCAACTGGTAAAGTAATAGAACCAAAGGATGGATAAAGAAAACCATTGCAAGTTTGAATCCACACATCCAATGTATCATAAAAGTCATGTTGTAAGATTTTCATAAAAAGATTTTCTTCAGTGATAACATTGATGAAGGATGTAGGATCAATAAGACAACCACGAGTAGGTTTTTGAGAAATCCTAGCAGCAATGTAAAGGGGGCCATCATAAGCTTTAATAGTCTCAGAGTCATCAAAGGTAATCAAAATTTCCTGAGGTATTTTATTCTTAAATTTTTGTCGAGTTTTAGGTTGAGTTTTCATTTTAGGTTTAGGTTTTGGTCGAGTTTGAGATTTAACTTGAGGTTGAATCTAAGGTTGAGATTGAAGTTGAGGTTGAGGTGGAGATATAGATTGAACAACATGCTCCACTTGATTAACAACATGATTGAGATCATCCATCTTTGAATCATACACAATTTCCATAGCAGATGGTTCAGCAATAGTATTAGTATCATGCGTAGGTAAAGGGTTCATATAGATTTGAAGGTTCTGATTAGGAAGAGAGATAGATCTGTTCCCACTACCATCAAGATTATCAACAGATAAAGCCTTAGAATCAATTAAGTCTTGAATCTTATGTTTTAAAGAATAACATTTCTCAGTATCATGACCATTCTGACGATGATATTGACAAAAAGCATTTTGATCAAAAGATTTAGAGGCAATCATGACAGGTAAAAGAGGTTGAATAGGAGGTAAAGTAATCATATTAGCAGTTAACAACCTATTCATAATAGCATGTAAAATTCAGAAAGAGGAGTAAACATACAATTTAATCAAAAAGTAGTGGATGCAGAAGTGGCATTGTGAGATGCAACAGCAACTTGATCAGCAACTGCATTCGTTTGTTTGTTTACCTTGACATAGTTGTTCAATTTTTTAAATTCTTTTGGATTAGGAGCAGCATCACTCTTATCAATTGGAACAGGAGCCATTGGAGTGTTGCTCTCAAATTGACTCACTTGTAATTGATAATGATGAAGCATTTCACAAAGTTGTTGAAAAGAGGTAAATTCAGTAAGCAAAATCTTATCTCTAATATCCTTTTGCAAATTTGAAATAAACATATGTTGAATATCCATATCAAGAACAAGATAGGAAATTTGAGCATACAAATGCTTAAATCTACCAATAAATTCAATCAATTTTTCTTTAGCACTTTGTTTACAATGCATCAAATCAGTCAAAGACACTTGCGGGCCAATGTTGTTTTGAAATTGTTGAATAAAGGCATTAGCAAGTTGCGGAAAGGAATCAATGGAATAAGGAGGCAAGGAACAATACCATTGTAAGGCCTTGTCATGGAAGGTTCTAGCAAATAGTTTGGCTAAAATCCTATGGTCATGAGCATAATCACTACAAAGGATTTGAAATGTTTTAACATGATGAATAGGATCTCCTTTTCCATTATAATTATCAAGATGAGGCATCTCACCTTGCTGAGGAATAGGAGTACGAATAATGTCTCGGGACAAGGGACTTCCCATGTCACATGTAGGAATACTAAACTTGTTTTGAGGTAAGGAAGCAAGTTGTTGTTGTAAGGATGACATAGTCTAAGCCAAACTGATGATTATTGAATCATTAGAGGAAATGGGAGGAGTAGCAACATTAGACACACTAGGTAAAGGGTAAGAAGTTGCAAGAATAGAAGACACAACTGGAGGAACACTAGGAACTGTAGTTGGAAGCAGATTGGAATAAGTGAAAGGAACATTATGATATGAAGGTTGTGATGTAGGAAGGGACATAGGAGGAACACTCATAGGAATAGATGGAACCATCATAGTCACCAAAGAAGGAGCATAGGTAGGAATACTAGGTAAAGGATTAGAAGGAGGCTCAACACTAGTGATAGGAGGAATCAACCCTAAATCTTGAGCTTCTTGAACTAAAGGTTTAACATTTGAATGCACAAGGTGAGTAATACCATGCAAGAGGTTAACACCTTGATCAGTATCATGGAGAACTTTCTTAAGAGCCTCTATAGCTTGAATGGAATCTTGATTATGGCTCTCTTAAATAAGCCAATTACCCATTTTATCAAGTTCAATGGAAAGTTTTTGGACTTGTTCAGGAGGAACTCTTAAAGCATCATACTCATCATGAGATGAGTGAGAAGATTTTTTCTCCATAGTGGGATTGGAATCATGATGAATCAAGTTATCATCTGGGATCCTAAGGAAAGGAGAGGAAGATTCAGGATCAAAGGCACCCATGAGTCTACGACTTCTTCTAACCGAAATGTTATAAGTAGGACTAGTGGTAGTAAAGCTCATAAACCAATGTAATGCAAATGAACTAAACTAAGAACACATAAAGCATGAATATGAAATCTAATTAGCATGCAAGATCTAACACAAAGGAAAAATCTAATACTAACAAGATAAAAGGATAGCACAATAAGGCATCTAATTCCACAATAAGAAAAGAGAGTAATCTAACACCAAAAAAGAAAGAGAGTAAGCTAGTCGGGTTCACCAAAATGAATAGAAGTAAAAATGGATTCACCTCTATTCAAATATGTGTAAGTGTGTGGATAGATGTGTGGGGAAATATGAGATCTATTCCTAAAACCAAATTCCCAAAAGAGAGATCCAATTTGATCAACCAAGAGGTTAATGCAAAATTGAATCAATCTATAAAGAATATGAAAAAGAGAGAAAATCCAATGTTTCCCTATAAAGGAATTATGCTAGAAATCTGAAATAATTGAAATACAAATACTAACCTCAAATTAGGGCAGATTTGGAAAATGTCAATTTCTGATGTATGTGTGTACTTTCGGGCAATTTTGCAACCTATTCTGGACTGGAAATGCCGAGACAGAGAAAACCCAGAAATCTTCTCCAAGATGAGCTCAAGTCAACTTTAACCCTCATAAAAGGTCAAATACTACATTATTTATTTGAAGGCCGATTCTGATTCTGTTCGTAGATCTCAGAAGTTCACCGAAAAGGGTATCCAAATTCTCTCTTAGATCTGAAATCCCGCACCTATACCTGCAAGAAAATGGGGGTTTTTTTTGTATGGGGGGGTTTGCCTTAGTCAAACCCCAGTTTAGGAATTAACCTTGAAATTGAATTGAAATGTAATGTGCATAATCAAAGTAATTGAAACAAATCACCTCGCTTATGTTGAAATCCTTGTAGAAGATTTGAATCCTCAAATCCATAAGTAGGAATGCTTCAATGGATGTAGAATGAATGTAGGATGTCTCCAATCAATGGCATTTGATCTTCAACACCAATCTTGACTTGATATTTCCATATGAGAAGGCTTGAATGAATGTAGAAGGATGGATCATCAAAGGGGGCTCCAAAGAGATTGAATCCTTCAATGGCTAACAATGGATCTCCTTGATGGATGGATGCTTGAACACTTAAATGCTTTAAGACTTTCTTGAATGCTTGAATTCACTTTCTTTCACTTTAGAGTTCACTCATGAAATTTCTTGAGGATGTGATGTGAATAATGGATGATAAAATGAGAGAGGAAGGCCTCCTTTTATAGTGAGCTAGGGCACAATCCTCTAGAGGGGCCACCTTGGAGAATTAAATCCCAATTAGGTCCTAACCTTTAGAAAATATACCTATATTAAATGAAATTAGAGGATTTACCATCTTGAAACCCGAAATGGCCAACCCGGAGGCGGGAAAATAAATATCTTGAAAGCCTGATGCTCAGAAATCAAGGAAATTGGAAACTTGAAAGAGGGGGGCAAAATTGAGGTTGGGACTAACGTAGTTAGGTACAACCTTGATCCTAACCTAGTCAAGTTTGAGCTCGATCCTAGCCTAGTCAAGATCAACCTTGAATTTGACCCTGGGCCCAGATTCAGTCAAAACCAAGACAGGAGGTCCCGGGGATGCCCAGACACCTAGAGATGATATCAGAATGGAAAAAAATGCTAGGGATAGGCACAAAATCCTATGATGACTATGATGAAGGCCAGGAGAACCTATTTCTAATTCCTACCTAGAAAATAGAGCATGAAACAGTGAAATTCAAGAGAATCCTTGAGATCCTATCCCTAATTTCACCTAGAATGAAGAAATCAAGTGTAGGAAAGAAGTGGAAAGCAGGGAGAAAGCCAAATACATGCAAAGACCTGATCAAGGCACTTAACATGACCCCAGACCACTTACTCAGAGGGCTAAATGCTCTTATCATGGAAGTGCTTCCATTTTAAGATGATACAATCACATTTTAACTAATCCCCCTAAGCTGATCACTCATTGCAGATTCAAATGTACAAGAGATACTACAATTATCACTCAACAAAACTTATCTTCAATGCTTGAAGATCAACCTTCCAACTCTTTAATAGATTATTTAGTAAAATAAAATTATCCATACAACAACACTTCTTACTCCTCCAATGTACCAAAAAAACTCATGTCTAATAGAACTAGGTCTACCTTAATATCCTTCTTGATTTCTTCTTCTATTTTAGCTTTCATCTATTTCATCTTTCTTCTTCTCAAGAACTTCAAAAAACTTAACAATTCACAAATAATGATAAGAATCTTTCCCACTCCCTCTAAGACTCTGTGAATAAATGTATTTTTTCATCCTCTTGGACTTACCATGATATCCACTAAAAAACTACCAATCAATCTCTTCACAACACAGTCAACTTTAAATTTCAAGTCAACATAAATCTATATCAACTCACTTAAGCTTAGAACATACATATCAATAGGTCCTTGAATGATCAGTTTATCAACATCATTGATACCATCAAAGTTTGTACTACTATCTCCTTCTCACTTTCAATTAGAAAAACATCAGTTATGCATCTTTTCACCTTTCTCTCAATATCATGTTCAATATTTCTGGTTCCACCTATACTAGTTCATCTTCAATATCATGCAATGATTGAGTCTCATCGGTTGACAAACTTATCAACGTCCTCTTGATCTTGAACATTGAACTTATCTTACCAATATAGAGGCATAGGAATATGACCATGAAACTCAAATAAGGCTTAAATTATTCATGCCTCAAACACTCATCCTTACTTCTTTCCAAAATACATGTTGACTCTAATTGAAATATATCATTTATTATCCTTAACCAAAATCTTTTCAATAGAAACAAACTTACTTATATTAGATGTCATAATCTTGTCCATAGAAGAACTAAAATATTTGGACTTCTTCTGTATGGTCTTCACCTCTTACTAACATTCATCTTGTTTAGTTCAATTGTATCCTCATCCTTTTCTCTATGTGCTTTCTCCTTTTTCCTCACACTAATGGCTTTCACTAGTTCAAATGCATTCATTCTTTACTATCTACTAGTAGGAGCTTTTACCCATTTTTGGAGATATCAATTAAACCTCTTCATCATTAACACATGAAGCACCAGATATTCCTAAAAGAACTACTAAACAAAATATCCTTCTTTTGAAAATCCTTCAACATGATGAATTTCTTCACTTTATTTCCTTATTTCTCTTAGTTACCAATTAAGCAAAACTAAGCACCTCTCAACATTTCAAATCCGATTACCGATAAGTAACGCTCCATGTAATAAATATAAAATTTTAATCACATAAAAAGTACATCATAATGCATCTAAGTATGTAGATAAAACTTACCACTCATTTTTTCTCGGGGGTCTCAGATTGATCTGACCTTAATTGCTCCCCCTAAGAAAAAAAATCTTATTTAGCTAATGAATCATTTACACTAGAGGATGATGAATTTCTCTCAGATGTCTTGACTTCTTCCTTGTTTTCTTATTTCTTCATCCATGTATTCTTTATCTCACTTCTAATTTTCTCAAAATCAATAATTTTCTTTCCCTTTCTATCTTCTGACCAATTGGGTGACTAATTCCTAAATCTAAAATCTCTAGTAATGTGTCCAATCTTATGACAATGGAAACATGTTAACCCAGTAGCTCTCCAAGATCTATAATTACTTCTATTTGTCCTTAATCTTCAATTAACAACCACATGCCCATATTTTTGGTAATGTGAACATTGATTATTCTACCAGTTTTGGTTCTGATAAGGTCTTTGTCAATACACAAATGATCCCTGGTTGTTCATCTCAGTCATGCACTCACTAGCTCTATGACCATACTTATTGCAGTTATAAAAATGACCATTAAATATATTAGGTTTATTTTTTAAAACTCTAGCAGTATGACATTCTTCATAAAAAAATTGAATGAGTAGGAACAATAGGTCTAAACTTGCATTCTCTTGCAGCATGTCCTACTTTATGACAATTAAAATAAATTGGCTTATAATATTTCTTACCATAACTCTTCTTTTTCACCTTGGGTGGAGACTTATCATCATGAATGGACTTCTTGGATTCAGATGATTCATTAGTTTCAAAAGTAGTCTGAATGGTATAACCTAGACCAATTGAGTCATTGCTTCATCTTTGAATTTTTAGCTATTCATCAATCTTCTCAAAACTCTCATTAAACTTCTTCAATAACTTGTTTGCGTCATCATGTTATTTCCACAATTTTTCATTCTCTTTGCATAAATCTTCATTCTCTATTATCATCATCAAATTGTTGAAATCACCTCTCAAATCTTGCATTTCAGCACTGGTCTCATGAAGACATATCTGCAAGGAACCAACTTCTTGTTCAAATCTAGAAAGTTCTTGTTCCTTATCCTTCAAAGATTGATCTTTAGATTTTAGGGCATCTTCAACAATCTTTTGGGATTCTCTCTTACCAAATCTTCATTTATCATCATCAAATTGTTGAAATCACCTCTCAAATCTTGCATTTCATCACTGGTCTCATGAAGACATATCTACAAGGAACCAACTTCTTGTTTAGATCTAGAAAGTTCTTGTTCCTTATCCTTCAAAGATTGATCTTTAGATTTTAGGGCATCTTCAACAATCTTCTAGGATTCTATTTCCTAACCCATATTAATTGAAAAACTTTCCAATTCCCTTTGCATGTTATTTTCTTTCTTCAGCATGTCCAACTCCTTATGCATGTCCTTGTTGTCCTCAGCTAGCTACTCATTCTCTTGAGATAAGGATTCAAGCGATACTTCAAATTCCTTGGATCCACTTCCATCAAATAGTTGATCTATGTAATCTTTTATTTCCATCAATTGCTCAACAAGTTCTCTTCTTTTTTCAAGTGAACTATTTAGCTTTTCCTACAACTCATTGATCATCATGTTTGCATTCATAAGTTGTTTCTCATGTCTCAAACCTTATGTATCTGCTTCAAGGATATTTTCACTCAAGCTATTAAGCTTAATACCAAGAGGAAAAAATCCTTGATACCAATTGTTAGAATTCTTAGGTAGTGGGAGGGGGGGTAAAGTAGTACAAATAGGTAATGAAAAAATTCAACCACCAATCTAAATAACTTCAATATTAACTTCTAAACCAAAAAGCATATAACTGATGTAAGAAGATAAAATAAACCAATATCAAGCATCCATAAACTCATCACACATGACACATATATTTTTCTCATGGAAACCCAATTTGGGAAAAACCATGTGTGCAAAGTAGTACCCACTAAATGATGCACTCTTCTAAAGTAAACTTTGTGAGGAGCTTAACCCTTTTAGAAGTTTACAAAAACACTGTTAGGTGCTACCTGATTAAGGGATTTTTCTTAGGCCTATTAGGACCTTTACTCTTTTAGGAGTAGCCTTGCTAGAGGAATTTAGACACAAGTCAATGTGCCACTTTTTTAAAGGATTTACAATAAGGACCTATTAGGATTAACTCAGTTAAAGGGATTTTGACTGTTGTAACTATTAGGGAACAACAAATAGAATGATATGTAAAATTGAAATTTCTTTGCCTGATTAGATCCAATATAAAGCATGCATTCACTTTTATTCAGACTCTGCTACACACTAGCTTGATCACACTTGCATACACCCATTAGGTATCCCCACTCAACAAAAAATTCTTTCATCCTTATCACATAAATAATGTGCATCAATCCCTTGAGTCTTCCACCACCTTAAGCTTGCCCTAAATAACTTAAAATTTGACTTTCAAACTTTCCTCTCAAATCCAATGCACCAATACACACATCTCAATGTACATATCAATTTTTTTATACTATGTCGACCAATAAAATGATTTATATAAGATTTTGTGTTAAGTGTCCAACACATTTTGACCAAACACACCCTTCCTCTAGAATATTCTCCACACATTAGCACTGAACAATGTGATGCCAAATCATCACCTCCAATCATTAAGACATGTCACCACATCATTACTAACACAACTTCATTCACTAACACTTCCATACCAATCACTGATCAAAGATCTCCCATCGGTAGCTCAAGAACATAAGCTCGTCATCTTGAAACCACTTTTGCAGTGGTAATACCTTCTCGCCTGTCATCTAAATAAGTTGCAGTCATAACAATATCTTCTACATACTGCCAAAAACCTTCTCTTGTGACCGCACCACATAAGGTATCATTGATTTGATAAACTAATTAAATCACCTAACACCTATCACTAACTATTCTAGCAGTTCCACTGTTAACCTTTTTCAAATCATAACTTGTTTACTGATCTATACCAACAGTAGCAATCTTACACTAGACATACAAAGACATCCCTGAGTCTCACATAAGGATCACAATAACTGATTTGACACAATAGTCAAATCATCACACTTGAGCTTCAACTTGTTCTTCCAATTTAACTGAAAACCCTCAAACAATCATAACTCACACCAGACATAAGATAAAATTATGCGGTCACCTAAAAGTCCTTCATGATTTCACACTCTAACTCATACAAAAGCTCAAGATTCAATCTTTTGAATATATAACATCATAAAAGGAACACTATCAACCAATAGAAACTAAGTTAACATCAATGAAAAACTCATAATTGATCATCCTATCATCATACCTACATCGAACACATGTCATAACATACTAATATGATCTCTACATCATCTTCATCAATTAAGCCAATATCATCACGATTAACCATTGTCTCTATCATCCTTTAGCTAGTTGAAGAGACTTTGACCTTGAATTCTTTTGGCCTAGCATGAATCAACCAACTCAACCTCAAAAAGATAATTTCTTATTATCCTATCAGAAATTTAAAACCAAAAATATTTTTGATCTTAGCAATCCTAAGGTAGTCTCATATCCTTTCCCTAAACTTGGACTCCATCCTACACCTTCCATACCTCTTATTTATGCTTTATTTCCACCTCCTATATTTTACAAATTCCCTGTAGCTTCTATCTCTCAACTTAGTGTGGTTCCTTCCATTCTTCCTTCTCAAGAAGAAAAGGACACTATGTTGATTGATTCTAAACCGACTCAAATTTCAAACAAAACTAGACATAACTATTGTGCTTGTGATTGTCATTGTAAACATCATGCTAGGGAACATGATCTTGCTTCCCAAAACCTTTCTTCCCCTAAGACACCAACTGGTGCTTTATTTCTCATTGAAAAACCTATGAATATCCCAAGGGAGGAAGTTAATCTTAAGAAGATGAAACAAATTAAACATGATGATTCTACTTGTATCAAAGATTCTATTGTGATTAATTTGGATGAAGAAGATACTCTTGATGATGATGATTACAATATTTCTAATGCAAATGCTTTTCATTCTAATGATTTTGATGAAATGTATAAGCTTATTAATTCTAATAATAATTTACCTACTATATTTTCAAAATAATTATCCCTATCTCCTAGTGACAAACAAAGAACTCCTCATTAGAGAATGGTCCTTATTTGGAACTTGTGTTAGCTCCACCGACAATGCCCAATATTGCTCCTCTTGCATGTTACCCACATTCCCTAAATAATACAAACCAAGATGGTGGGGGGGGGGGGGGGGGGGGGGGGGGCAATATGCTTCATTATTTCTCCTATGTATGATGGATTCCTTTTGTATGGTTTCTTTTTGTCTCATGCTTCCCCTGTGATGTGTTGCTTGTTATGTATTTTGTTTATATTAATTTATATGATCCTTGTTGTTCCATTGGCGTAAGGTGATAAAGGAATCAAACTGCTATGGAATTCTCCTATTTGTATCTCATTTCTTATATATTTCATATACATGTTATGTCATTCATCTTCTATTGTTCATATATGTTCCTTTGTGTTTTCTAATTTGGGATGACAGAAAGCGGTAGCTACCATTCTTTTTGGTTTTTGCAATTTTAACCCAAAAAGACTCTTCTTTGTATGTAGTGCCTCCCTCATTTTCTTCCTTGCATGAACATCATAATGGTGTGGTTTCAAACTTCACACTCATTGAGTATGATCATGTTGGTCCCATGTGAGGGTGAACCGCCAGGAGGATCTAATTTTTGAGCATATTTTCAATGCCCTGGATTAGCTTGAGATGTTGGGTGTGGTCTTGGATTGTATTTTGGTGACCCTTATAGATAGGGATGAGTCAATCCTAAGAATTCAGTGATTGCTTTCACATTATTTTTTATGATGACATCATGAGATGCATCTAGTTCAGCTTTGTCTTATATTAATCAAGAATTTATCATTGGGGGTCATGACGGGTGTATTAAGGGACCCTACCCCTTATAGACTCTATAATTAGACTCTATAATAGAAATTAGAAAAGATATGTTGATTCATTATAGACTCTATAATTAGAAAAGATATGTTGATTCATTATGGATTTACATTCTAATGGATAGAGGCTTGACCTCTGATTCGTGATGTACTCTTTTCATTTTGATTATGTACTCATGTCAATAATTCTAGGATGCTCTATGTTTGAAATAGGATTAATTGAATTCAACTGATCTTTATGATAGTGTAATTGAGTGCATGTTTTGTAGAAATTGAATTAGAACAAAGCAATCTAACTAATAAAAAGGTGAAATATATATTCTCATGTAGTTAAGATTATTTTCTGGGTGTATGTAATTTCTACAAGTAACGCAGTAGGAAAGATATTTTGAGTCGAGAATTGAGTTGGTAGAATGTACCCTTTATGAATATTGAAATGTTACTATTTGGATATGCATACTTATTTAAAAGACCATTTGAATTTATTTTATGTTGAGACATGTATTAATAGAAAAGTGATTATTAGGTCATGATGTTGAGTAGGAGATTTTGCTTAGTATGCTTTGATGTTATAGTAATGCGAGAAAAGAAAAACAGTTGAAATGTTGCTTGTAAATGATTTAGGACATATTCTATGATTTGATTTTTAGGTCTTGATGTTATGGTATTTGATAAATTATTTAATTTTGAACATTATGCATTAATATCATGTTTATGCAAGAAAATTTCATGTGAGACGATCAAGATTAGGAAGTTAGGTTAATTGATATATTTATGTGTTCTGAATTAACTTGTTTTGGAAATTAAGTAATATATTATTGAGATTATGTGAATTTATTGTGAAATAGTGTCGATGTAGTTGGATTATATGATGTGTCTGAGTGTGATTAATTTTGGTGCATTTTATATGAATATGACATTTGATCTTTCATGAGCTACTGATATTTTGTCTAGTGTGTAGGAAATGACCATGGATTAAACAAGGGGAAATTAAAGATGGATGCATGTGAAAATGTTGTAAAGCCAAGGTTATCTCCAAAGAGAGAAATAACCTCATTTTTATGTATAATGTTATAAAGTAATGTTTGATTTTATTATTTAATTGTGCTTATTTTTATTTTAAATTAATATCTACTTGGCATGTCATGTGTGTAGTGATGTGTTGTAACTTTATATGGTCTCAATTGACACATGTGTTGTGAGTTGGTATGAACAAGTGCATTGTTCATTAGTTGTCTTCACCCTTGAGTCACCTTGTAGAATCCCAAGGTTAGGTATATTGGTTGTTGATCCATGGGAGGGAATCGTATTTCAAATGTTTGTGAGTCAACTCTTAGTGGAGTTTTGAGAGGCTAAAAGTAACCCAAAGGGTTAGTTAGGGTTAAAATAAGATAACCCATAGGTGTACTTTGGGTTGGAGGTCAAATTTTGAATAATAGGATGTTTTTAGACCATTTTTGTCTCTTCTAAAGATTCTTTTTTGAAAGGTGACAGATTTGGGAAGTGTGTCATGTATTCCTCTCTTTTCAATTTTGAATTTCCCTCTTGTTGAAGAGAGAACCTTTGGATAGTGTGCCCAATCATCTTTGAGGTTAGGTAGGGTTTTCCTTTTTAGTGGTATGGAGAGGAATTTGGTAGGTTGATTGCCACTCTCCAACTTTGGAGACTTCTAGTAGACTTAATAGGTTTTGGTGGACTTAGCAATGAAGGAAGGATTGTAGGAAAGGGAGCTCTTCTCAATCATCTTTTTCCATAGCTTGGAGTAAGGTTGGTTGCCTTGTCATGGAAGACTCTTTCTTTTTCTTGTATGTAAAATACAGATTTTTTTTTTATGTTATTATAATGGTTTTCTGAAGCTTTGTGCTTTCTTTCTTAGCTTCTTGTTATGTGTTTATTTTCTAGTTTTGTTTTAGTGTTTTTGTTTTATTGGGGTGTGCAAGGCCAAACTCACCCTTGGGATGGAAGATAGTCTTGATGGGTGAAGGGCTTAAGTTGGGAATGCTCATTTAGTGTAGATTCCTTCCTCAAGGAGGAAGGGGATGAGGCATGGATGTATGGGCTCCATGTTGTCATTCTTTTTATATACTTATTTGGGGGTCATAAGGGTTGTATTTTGTGAAAGGAAATGGAAGGGTTGTATTTTGTGAAAGAAAATGGAAGGGTTGGTAATTTTTGTTATGGTCTTGTGAAGCCAATGGTTATGTTTTTTGGGCCTTGTTGAAGGCATGGTTTTACTTTTGAATGGATTCTCCTACTTGGGTACTTTCCACCTTCACCCCTTTTATGGGTCCAAGGTGACCCATTGTGTGAATATCCTTGGGATAGGAATTTTATGTTTATATGTACTTGCTCATTTTTATGTGTATGTGTGTTGAAACATGTATGTAATCTCATCCATCTTTTTTTCCCCAAGCTCGGGGGTGGCCATGTAATGGCCTAGGTTGGGAGGTGAGCCTCCATGGTCAAAGTGGTTTTCTTTTGCAGATTTTTATTTGATGAAGTTACTGGTTTTGTTGAAGAAAAAGAAGATTTTGTCATTTCTACTTGTAGATTTTTATGTGTAAAAGGGATATAAAGCCATGTGTAAAAAGTAGAGTAAAAAGGTCATGTAAATGCCTAATAACATGTAAAATGCTTGTAAAAATTTGTACATAAATGTGAAATGATCTCCAAAAATGTATATGTTGTTTCTAAGAAAAGAAATTGTAAAAATGTGTATTCCTTATGCTTGAATGCAAAGGTAAGTTTGGTGGTCTGTATTTCTATATGCATGAAAATTTTAGATTTTCTTATGAATGCAAAACTCCTTCCTATGTACACAAAGTTTATTTTAAGTATTTATTTGGAAAAGAAAAGTTAATGTAGATTTGCTTTCCTAATTACCTATATGAGAATAGATTTTATTTTGATATAATGTTAGTTTTAAAAAATTCTTGTATATACACCTATGTATATGTATTTGTATATATACATTGATGTATATACCCTATTAGAATATAGTGATATGTTGATGTTAAAAAAAATAGCACCTAAAAATGTGTCCATATGAGCCCAAACAAAGCTTCTAAAGTTGTAAAAATTGGGATTTGTGATTTTTGGAAAATATCAAAAGCAGAGATCAACAACCACCCACACCATTGTGTAGATCATGAAATTCTACCCCAAAACAAAAAAAAATTGCCTGAAAAAAGGAGACCAGATGAATGAGATATCACTATTTGAAAATTGCCTCTGAAATTATTTTTTCTAAATCGCCACCGCCGCACTTCCAAAATTCAAATGGGTCTAAATTTGGTTTCAAATGTCCGATTTGAATGAAACAAAATTAGATTTAGGGGTTTTTGGACCTCCTTGATGTGATTTCAACCTTTGATTTGCACCAGCAAGCTCCAATTTTGACCTGCAACAAATTTATCTCAAAATAGGCTATACAATGACAATGGAAGAAAGATTGGATAAACCCTCTTATTGATTTTAATTTATGAATATTCTTATTTAATTGGTCCATCGCATTCATCCTTTGTGTGTATATATGCATAAGCATTTATGTGTGTATATACAAACCCTAAGTGTGTATATACACACATGTATATATTTGAACTTAATTTTTTCTCTATTTCTTCTCCCAACCAAACCTACACACACAAAATGAAAAATTAGGGTTTTGGCCAAATTTTATTTTAGGGCCTAACCCTAATTTTGAAATTAGGGTTAGGGTTGGATTTTGGAGCCATTTTTAATTTTAAAATTTTAATTATGATTTTTCATTTAATTTTGGATTAACATTTTAATTACTAGTTATTAGTAATTAATGAGTGTTGACTTTACATAGTCCTCTTTTTAAATTTAATTTTAAAATATTATTTTATTTTATCTTGAGATTTTAAAAAAGATTCCTTTTTATTATTTAGTAGGATTCTGTTTGGATTTAAATCCCTATCTTATTTTAATTTAATGACTGTTGACTTTTGAGAGTCACTTTCATTTAAATTCTAATATTTTTTATTTTTATTTTCATTGGGATTTTGAAAGAGATTCTTTTATTATTTAGTGAGATTCTAATATTTTATTTTTGGATGTCATTCTTAATTAATTTAAATTTGATAATGTTGAGATATTAATAAATGGACCCTTATTCTTTTTAATACTATTCTTGGAATTTGCTTTTTTTTTCAAATTTAAAAATGAATGCCTATTTCCAATTGAATATTATTTTTTATTTTTATTCTAATGGTAGTGATTAAATTTAATATTTAATTTACTAATAATATTTTAATGTATTAATGGGCTATTCTAGGGGAAATTATTTAATGTCTTAGGATGGGACTTAGATAAATAACTTTCCTTTAGCCTAAATGATAAATTTAACATTAAAGCTTTATTATGGTTATTTTACTCTTTTAAATATTTAATTTAAATTAATTAATTAACTCTGATAGCATTATGTTTTGGGATTAAAATTATATTATATTTTAAATTAATTGTTATTAACATTATAACTTTAAATTAGGTAAAAACTTTGTAAACCTAGGTTTCACATAGGAATGTTTTTATGATCATATTTCTTCAGTTTAATGTTTTCTTGAGATTTGATATTTTCAGATTTAAAATTTAAAATTTATTATTTAAAGTGATTTTATTATTTTCCTCATTAAATGGATATTTAGGGGAGATTAATTTAAGTATCCAAGGTGAGACTTAGGTAAATTATTTCTCCCTAGCATTAATGTCTAATTTAATATTAATAATATTATATGGTTTTTCAATCCTTGTTATTGATTAAAGTAAATTGATTAATGAACTTTAGATCTATATATCTTAAGTAAAATTATAATATTTTAATTTAAAGTATTTGAATATTATTATATTTTAATAAGTAATAATTTATAAACCCTAGTTTTTGCTTAGGGTTAATACCTTGACTTATTTCATCCTTTTATTTAATTATTGGTATTTTGGCATCTTTGATCCTAGTTGGTAACCTGGTTCACGCTAGGAACCATTAGGGTTACAATTACGATCGAATTAATCTTTTATTATATTGAACCTTTTTGGGTGTGTTGACCCAACCTTTGACTTTCAATATTATCTAATTTTGAATTTTTACCTTGGTTTATCCCTTTTATTAACTTTTATTTTCAACCTGGTTAGGGTTTCTTAGAGACCTAGTTAGGGTTTCATTTAGACTAATGCAGTTTGACGAACAAGGGATGTTGGCAAGCCAATGCATGCCATGATACCTCTTGTGAGTTAATATGTGTTTAGATGTTTCATTTCTTTTCATGTTGAGTGTTCCTTAGTGTGTAACCTTATTGATTTTATGTGCTTAAAAAAAAATTGTTGTGTGTGTGTTTTGCCCTAATTTTTGGGCATGACATTGTATCTCTTATGTGATCTTCTTCCATTTTTCTCATAGTTTTACAACCTTTGGGGGATGATGTCAATTCATTTTGATATCAAGTTTGCTAATAAATGGTATAAATGCATCTCAGCAAGTTTGAAGGGTTTTCATTTTTTGGTTTTAATAAATGGTGTTCCAGCTGGCTTCTTTGCTGCCTCTTAGGGTGTTAGGCAATTGGATCCGTTATCTCCCATTTTGTTTATAAGAATAGAAGAGGCTTTTAGTAGAATAATTAGGGTCATAAATGACCACAGATTATAGTTGGGGGCTCACTTTGAAGGTACTGTTAGGAATGGGAACACTAAGAGGGGGGGTGAATCAGTGTTCACAATATTTTATCTTTTCACTTAATCTTTAAACTGAACTTAAATGCTTAGGTACTAAAATGAACATCCACATAAACATGAAACATGAAATCAACACATAACACCAATATGGTTATGGGGAAACCCAAATAGGTAAAAACTCTGGTGGGAATTGACACCCACTAATATTTTGTACTAGTGTTTTATGATCCTTGTTAGAAGATCCTTAACCTTGTTAGGAGTTGCTTTACAATGTATTAAGTATAGTAGACCTTGTCAAGGGTATGACCCTATTAGGAGTCTTTTACAATAAACCCTATTAGGAGTGTGGACGCACTGTGCTAGAGCTCACTGCTCGAGTGGTGAAGGATACAACCTTCTAATCTTAGATACACACTATATCTACTCGATGAACTGTCACTATGACACTGCTTGTCAAATCAATTCCTTTAATGCACTGATGCTTTGACCTCTTGCAAAGCTCTAATACATCTTACAGACTCTTTGCACACTTCTGCTCTTCTTATCTCAACTCTATTACAAATTCCATACTAATTACAATGGGTGCATCTCATATTTACATGCACATACAAAACAAATAACTAGGTAGGCCCTTTAACTGATTACATACAATGCTTCCAATTGAATTAGCTCAAGTGTGTTCACAAACAAACATATTTACATGTCAAAAACCTAATTATAATAGGCGCATAGCCTTTAAAACATTAGAATATAACCGCAAATCAAAATTATAATAGTCAGCTGCTTACTCTATTCTTCTCTGGCACACACTGGCTATGTAACTTCAACTGTCTGTAACTTTGGCATACTTGCATATCTCATCATAAACTCATAGACTAAGCATGAATATAGTCTAACCAACTTATCTTCTAGGGCACACACCATAACTCAATCATACGCATGTGTGTTGATGCTCTGAGCTTCAGGTACTCTATACACTGTCCAGTCTTCAACACATAACTAATTTCTGATCTTCTCATCAAGTGCGCTGACTCCAAACTACTATATGACTTTGTTTCCATAATGACAACACTATACTAAGTCATATACATTAGTATAGCCAACTTGCCAACAATATCCCCCTTTGTCATTGATGGCAACAAAGGAATATGGCCAAGTTGCTAACTATTCCTTATACAAAAAAACTTTTGTCTTATATCTCCCTAATACATAACTTTCTATCTTATATCTCCTTATACATATCTATAACTATATTCTATACATACTCCCCCTTTGACTTTAATGACAAAGGTGCTTCAAAACTATATATACAACTACTTACTATGAGAGAACATCTGGATATACTATCTGTAGGTTTTGGATCTCCTTTTTCCAAAATGTGATCAGTGAATTTACAATCTGTAGATGGGCGCATAATGCAAATTGTATCTTCTCCATCTTCTCCAAATTTGTGCTAGGACCTTGATCATATGTCACCATGGTGGCATCGATCTCCTTGATATTCTAATTAAGTATGTCTAATGAGGGTGCAAGAGCATTCCTTAACTGAGTCTACATAGCCCTTATCTTGGACATCTTCTTTTCTGCCTTCTCTATCTTATCTATTTATCTTTGGTAGACATTATTGCACATGTTCACATCAACTAATGGATCTTCCACTAATATCCTTATGATGTCTATCATAGCTTCAGCCTCTTGTATCTTTTTGCACAAATCACTAGTCAGCTTGTCTTAGTTCATACAATCAACAATAATCTTTCTGCCCTTTGTTGTAAACTCCTTCAAGGATGCTTGACCAGAGTTTAGTGAGCTCAGGTCATGTGCATAGTTGCTAACCAATTCACTAAGCCTCTTCTTCAAATATTTCTCTTCTGCAACTAGGGATGCAGATTCTTTCAGGCTAGAGAAATTATTCTTGAACTGTGAAATGACTGCACTTACATCATCAATGGAGTATACCTTGGACACTTTTTTATCTATTGGTAACAAATTGTTTAGGATGGTTATTGATTCTACAAGGAGGGGATTTCTCATCACCTTTTTCTCCTTTGCTTTCTCCATAGCTAAGATGCTAAACTTGATCAGGTCTTCTTCTCCCCAAGAGTCCAAACTGGTTGTGTCAGGTGTCAAACTTGACAACAATGCTACTGAGGGAGTAATAGGAGTGTTATCCATCACTTCTTGTTTTACCTTGATTATTTCAACTGATGGTTTTCTCTCTACTTCTTCTTTTTGTTTTTCTACTTCTTTTTCTATTTGTTCTTCTTTCTTTTCTTCTTTTTCTATTTCTTTTCCTTCTTCTTTCTTTTCTTCCATCTTTTCTTCTTCTTTCTTTTCTTCTTGATGAATAGGAGGAGTGTTGTTGCCTAAGTTTTCAGCCTCTTGAGTGCTTACAAATGCCTCTTCAAACTTTTCTAGATCCATATCTGTGGCCACCCTAGTAGCTTTTACATTGTCAATGAAGATTGAATCATCCTTAGGTGTCTCTATCATGGGCACAGTCTTCTCTGCCTTTGTGGATGTATCAACTACATGTGCTAAATCTTGTGGACCTGTAGATTGTACATTAATGGTCTCTAACTCTTTGGCAATCATTTTGGGTACTTGTGATGTAGGTGCAGTAGATGGATACATGTGCCTATTCATAAAGACCTTCTCAAAGGCTTTCTTTATTTCCTTTGCAACTGATTCATAGTTCTTGTCCATAATGTGCAAAGTCCTTGACTTGGTTCTGAGATGTGTTTTTACTAGATCTAACAACAGAGATTTCTCTTCTAGAGAAAATATAGGAAGGGTTTCATCTAGAATCATTTCTCTTATCCTTAAATCCTCTTCAATGGCTTGTCTCTTTTGGAACTCTAGGATGTTCCACACATTATCAAGGATCATAGTCTTAAGTTCTAAGACTGTCTTCTTAAACTTAAACATGTGTTTGACAATCATTCCATGTATCTCTGATTTTTCAATCTCACTGTATTTCTCATAAAACTTTGCTACTTGATCAACTCTGCCTTCATCAACAATTCTTGTTCTTAGCACACTGAGACTAGGTTTGAAACTTACTTCAGGAGGTGCTTGAGTGTTCCTTATATTCCTTGTTACTCTCAAGGATGGATGACCAATGCTGATTTCTTTCTTCCT
Source organism: Chamaecyparis obtusa (assembly GCA_027943335.1). NCBI lineage: Eukaryota > Viridiplantae > Streptophyta > Pinopsida > Cupressales > Cupressaceae > Chamaecyparis > Chamaecyparis obtusa. Next base: position 936,245 of record BSBK01005188.1, on the reverse strand, counting down.
CTTAGGAATTTCCTTATACTCAGAAGGAGTAGTAAGGTCAATGGTTTCCTTGGGCGCAGAAGGGGTAACATTAGTTTTACCCTTCTGAATATTAGACTTTTCTATCTTAGGATCTTCTGATTCAGTCTTTGTTGTTGTTGCACTCTCAATTTCCAAAGGAATCTTTTGTTCCCTTGCTTTGTCTAGGTCTTCTTGAGACACTCCATGAATTCTCAAGATCTCTAAGGTAACCTTGGCAACCTTTCTTTTAGTTGTTGAACTATTCAAGACTGCATCAATTTCTTTTGTTTTCTCTTCATAGGTTCCCCATCTTGGCTCATTAGGGTCTTTAGGGGCTAAAAGTAATACTTGTGCATATGCTTCTAGGAATTGTTCATCAACCTCATATCCAAGTGGATGAATCCACTTTTTCCTTGGTTCAATTGCCTCCATGCATGTTGTGTCTATCTCAACCATGAAGCAAATAGTGTCTTTGTATTTTTTAACTATTTTCTCTTGAATTTTGTATCTCATCTGCATCTTGACTCTAAATGTCTTCAACTCCAATGTCATGTAGTCTCTTAGAGTGCTATCAATGTATCCAATCCTACTGGTTCTTTCTTACAGTGAATGTATGCCCTAATTTCCTTGACATGCATAACACCCATAGGTGTGCTGGAGAATGCCCCTTCTAGGTCATCTAGAGTGGATTTGAATGGGTGCCTTTTAAATACATATCTTTTCTTCTCTTCAACATCAAATACTATAGGAGTAGCCATCACTTACTTGTATAACACTTTCTCAAAGGTTTCCAAGAGATTTTGAATCGACATGACGAACTAGGGTTTCCGCAACCGATCAAATGCATAGCAAGTCACTTGATGAATCAAACTGCAATCCTTCTCAATCAACTACTAGGGCTCTTATTCTCTCCAATTGCTCTAAATTTGAATGCAATGAGAGATTTACAAACTTCTATGTACTTTAAAGTAGAAAATGTATCATTAATGCTTGTCACATAAACCAGTCTATCACTTGAAAATTTCTATCTTTCATTCTGCAAACAATCAACTAGTGCACTCTTGCACATAGGTTCTACTAGTCTCCAAAAGCTTAAGTCCAAAGGTGCATACTCTGAGAGTGAGTATACCATCCATGCAGGGGGCTAGAGCTAAATTATCTCCCTCTATGACCCTGAGGGCCATTCATCCAGATGTAGAGGGTGCGTCCACTATGGATGCATCCAATACATACTCATCAACCTTGTCCATCTTTGCTTATGACCAAATCAAGCTCACATCCTCTGAAGCTTTCACAAAATTGACTTCTCCTTCAGGATCCAAAACTGATTCTTCGGGCTTTCTTGACCTTCCATCCTTGATCTGCAAAACTTTGAGATGTGTCTAGCCTTGTTACAAGAGTGACAAATGACTGGAGGCCTTATATTCCTCAACACATTGACATGAGTCACCATCTTACATTGTCTAGTTGAGTGACCATTATAGTTACATATCTGACATGTAACATTCTGAGAACTTCTTACATTTGACTGATTCTAATTTATTTGATTATACTGAGTCCTATTCTTTTGACTTTTCTTGCAATTCATAGCTCTATGACCAAATTTGTTGCATGAATAACAATAACCATTGAAAGGTTTTACCTCTGTACAGTTCCTTGCTATGTGTCCATGCTTGTTACATGCATAACAAGTGCAGTCTACTAGCTTGTGCTCATTCTTAAGTGGTTCAATATGATCCTTATTCTAACTTCCAGTCTCCTTGGCATCTGAGGTGCCTTCTTGTGCTTTCATTCTTGCTCGCATGTTGTCAATCTGATTTTGTGCTTCATTGTATCCAATGTAGCTAGTATATCCTTTAGCTCTTCTTTCATACAACTAACATTCTATCAAATCAAAACTGGTGTGTAATTTATCAATGTGATTCTTAGCATCTTTCAATTCAGATTCCAAGCTTTCTTTGTTGTTCCTTAGCTCCAAGATTTCCATGTTTTCTTGCCTCAATTCTTCATTTAGTTGAAGGTTCTCTTTGATATGTTCATCATACATTTCCTGATTGTTAATCAGCTTATCATCAAATTCTTCAAGCTGTTCTTTCAAGGATGTATTTTCTTCATTTAGTTTCTTGACCATTATCCCTAGATCACTAGTAGAGCATTCTTTCAAATCCTTCATTAGCCTTTTGATGACTAATTGAGCATCACTAAGTTTTTCCTTAAGTTCTTTAGTTTCTTTTTCAGATATGTCCAGGTCTTCAAGAGAAGCTTCAAGATTTCTTTTCAGATGTTTCATTTTTGCTTTGTCCATGATCTAATCAAGTGGTTAAACTTCTTTTTTGAGGACTAGAGCTCTTAGACCAATTGTTAGGAATGGGAACACTCAGAGGGGGGGGTGAATTATTGTTCACTATATTTTATCTTTTCACTTAATCTTTAAATTGAACTTATATGCTTAGGTACTGAAATGAACATCCACATAAACATGAAACATGAAATCAACACATAACACCAATATGGTTATGGGGAAACCCAAATAGGTAAAAACCCCGATGGGAATTGACACCCACTAATATTATGTACTAGTGTTTTATGATCCTTGTTAAAAGATCCTTAACCCTATTAGGAGTTGCTTTACAATGTATTAAGTACAGTAGACCTTGTCAAGGGTCAGACCCTATTAGGAGTCTTTTACAATAAACCCTGTTAGGGGTGTGGATGCACTGTCCTAGAGCTCACTGCTCAAATGGTGAAGGATACAACCTTCTGATCTCAGATACACACTATATCTGCTCGATGAACTGTCACTGTGACACTACTTGTCAGATCAGTTCCTTTAATGTGTTGATGCTTTGACCTCTTGCAAAGATCTAATACATCTTATAGACTCTTCACACACTTCTTCTTTTCTTATCTCAACTCTATTACAACTTCCATACTAATTACAATGGGTGCATCTCATATTTATATGCACATACAAAACAAATAACTAGGTCGGCCCTTTAACTGATTACATACAACGCTTCCAATTGAATTGGCTCAAGCATGTTTACAAAAAAACATATTTACATGTCGGCAACCTAATTACAATAGGTTCATAGCCTTTACAACATTATAATATAACCACAAATCAAAATGCTAATAGTCGGTTGCTTACTCTGTTCTTCTCTGGCACACACTGGTTGTGTAACTTCAACTATTTGTAATTTTGGCATACTTGCATATCTGATCATGTGCTCATAGACTAAGCATGAATATAGTCTAAAAAACTTATCTTTTAGGGTGTACACCATAACTCGGTCATACACACTTGTGTTTATGCTCTGAGCTTCAAGTGCTCTATACACTGTCTAGTCTTCAACAGATAACTGATTTATGATCTTCTCATCAAGTGCGCTAACTCCAAACTACTATATGACTTTGTTTCCATATTGAAAACACTATACTAAGTCATATACACCAGTATAGCCAACTTTCCAAGAGGTACATCTATCTCCATCACGTATTCCCTATTTTCAGATGATACTCTCTTGTTTGGTAAATCAACTATTTAGGAAGCAAAGAAAATTAAGGACATGTTGGACCTCTACATGGCTATCTCAGATTAGAGATGTAATTCTCACAAGTCAAAAATTTATATATTTAACACAAATGTGGTTATCTCAAATTAAATTGTGAATATTTTAGGTTTTTTGAAAGAAGAGCTTCCTTCTATATATCTAGGTATTCCATTTTTGTGGGTTCAAATAAGGGAGCATATTGGAAGTCTATTATTGAGAGAATCAAGGGTTGAATTTCAGCATGGAAAGTTCATTGGTTGTCATTATTAGGGAGGATTTTTCTTATCAAATTAGTACTGATGAGAATTCCAAATTATTATATATCAGTGCTTAAAGCCCATAAAGGTGTAGTCTAGAAAATTGAAAAATTAATCAGGAATTTTTTATGGAAAGGTAATATTTCAAACACAAAAAAAGGTCCCTTTAATTTCACTAAAGGATATGGCATCAACAAAAGAGGTTGGGGGTTTTGGGATTCATGATATCTCAAAAAGAAACAAGGCTTTTGGGGGGAATCCTATTAGGCATATTTGTAGTAAATCAGATAGTAATTAGTAAAAAATTGTGCAACAAAAATACTTAGATTCTCCTAATCCTATGTGTATTATTACTATCTCAGACCCACCAGTAGGGTCTTCTATTTTGAATTTCATGAGCTCCTGCCGAGATGTGATTACAAGATATGTATCTTGGGAAGCTCATAATGGTGAAGGTATTCAATTTTGGGAGGATTATTGGAATGGGATGCCTCCTTTAAACCAAATAGATAGTATGTTGGATGTCATTCAAATCATTAAATCTTGTTGAAGATCCAAATTAATTGATTATATTTTTGTTGTTAAATTTTTCTCAAGAAAGGCTTGTTGGTAAAATGGTCAGTGCTCCCCTCGAGATTCATGACATGGCTTAACCACCTCTTGTGTCTTCTATAAGTCTAGTGGTTGTATCTGGCATTAACAGGTCGATCTCTTGGTGCAATGACAACCACTACTTGTAACAAGTGGTATCAAAGCTTGGTCATAGGTTCGAATCCCCTCGAGTAATGTTGAGGGGGAGATTTGTAGTAAAATGGTTAGCACTCCCCTCAGGATTTGTGACATGGCTTAGCCGCCTCCTATGTCTTCTATAAGTCTAGTGGTTGTATCAGGCATTAATAGGTTGATCTTTTGGTGCAACAACAACCACTACTTGTGACAAGGCTATTTGGAATGATCCATGTGATTTACCTATTAGGGATGGTGATAAGGTGTGTCTTCAAAATATTTTTTCATAAAGATTAGTCTTCATTACAAATCATGAAGACAAGTTGGTATGGTCCCCCTCCCCTAATGGTAATTATTATTGGGATTATGGAAAGATAAGTACTGAGAGGGGAGGGGTGAATCAGTACCTTCAAAACTTTTCAAGACTAAACCTTGTAGACATAGGTAGCATTAATCGACTAAATCCATTGTATGAAAAAATCATTCAATTATGGTTGGTGCAAGGGGAGTGTTATGGTTGGCATGCAAAGTATGGAGGTGACTGAGGAGGTTATAGCAAAAGCAACAGGCTTGATGACTGAGGGCATCAACTTCTATAGGGATAGGAAGATTTTGGACAAAGCCTTGGAGGCTTTTGTGCCTACGGAGCAGGAGAGAAAATGCATGGTTAAGGTGGAAAACTCTTAATTTAATCCTAAGTGTATATCTAGGCCTTGGCACCTTGTTTTATTTGTGATTATTGGCTACATTACCCTTGATGGTCAGTATACTAAAATTTACAACCATCATTTAATCCTTCTGAATCACTTTAGGCATGGGGTAAAAATTAATTTTCCTTTTTACCTATTGAGCTCTTTGAATGCATCTATCCTCCACTAGAAAAGGGATCTGAAGGGTGATCATGCTTTCCATGAAGGGCTTATGGTCCTCATTTATGAGGTTTTGAAATCGAAGAAGGTGGAAATACCTCGGCTTAATAGAAAAGCCCTTGAGGATTATGACACTGATGGGAAAGAGTCTGAGGAGCCTTTTATGGAGGATACGGAAGAAGAGGAGGGTGACTCTGAGGAGTACCAAGATTCTAGCCCCAAGAGAAATAAAAAGAAAAGGAAGGTGGAGGATTCTATTACAGAAATGGATTTAGAGGAAGAGGAGAGCAAGGAGGAAAGTTCTAAGAAGTGGGGAAAAAATAGAATGGAGCCCATTGGTAAACACACCAGAGCCAAAAAAGAGAAGAAGAAAGTTGTGAAAAGGGTTTTTATATCCTCTGATGAGGGCTCTTCCTCTCAAGAAAAGATTAATCAGGATGACCATGTGGATACTGACCCTGCTTTGGAAGAGAGTGTGGGAACCAAAAAAAATGTGTGGGTCAAGGATAATATCCTACATGAGGTCGCACAGGCTGTGACTAATATTGAGAAAGATGGGCACGAGAAGGATAAGGTCAACATGGGGAAGGAGAATCTGGAGATCTCTAAGGAAAAAATGGAGGGAGGGAATAAGGGTTTTGAGAAGATGAAGGGAGGGAACAAGGATTTTGAGAATTTGTGTTGTCTGGCTTTTTTGACTACCCTCAGCAATATGAAAATTGACATTATTGTGATGAAGTCTCATATTCACTAGCTATAAAAAGAGATGGAGGTTCTTAAAAGGATGCACCCTGGGGAGAAAACTATGGGCCAGACAATTGATGAGCTCACTGACACTGTCACAAGGGCTGAGGGTCTTGCTATCTTCAATGACAGAATTACTGCCATGGAGGAAAAAATTGAAAACAGCAATGGAATGACCAGGAAAATTGAGATTATGGAAAAAAGAATTGACAAGCTGGAGAAAAAAATTGGGAATATAGCAGAGCAGAGCTATGCTATCCTTAAGGCATCAAATGGGCAAGTGAAGATCCTGGTGGACAAGCTTGACAATGGGAAAGGGAACCAAGAGGTCACAGAGGCTAAAGATGATCAGGGCCCTTGTAGGTGTACTAAATCTAGGTTCAGGAAGATGGAGGATGACAAGAATAATGACATTGAAGATCTAAAAATGTCTGCAACAAACATGCAAATTCTTGTTGATCAGGCAGCAGAAATGATGAAATGTGTTTAGATAGTAGCTTTTTGTCTTGTTGTCCTTTGTCTTTTGTCTGTTCTTTTTGTTTAAGGAATCATTTGTGTGGTTTTTTTTTGGTGTTGTTGCACTTGTCTTTTTGGAGCTTAAATGCCTATTCTATAATCCTATTGTAAAAGGTTTCGAGTCCTTTCAAAACCCATTTTTACGTAATCAAAACAATCATTCAATTATAACTAAAAATGTAATTGTATGTAATCTAATCAATAAATCATTCATGAAACTTCATACACATAACACATATATTTTGGTATCATGGAAACCCTTGTAAGAAGTTAAAAAATGTGGTGGGGATGACACCCACAAAGCTTCACTACTGCAGCAATAAAGTATGTTGGTTAAGGCTACAAGATTGTGATCACTTCTAGTGATCTTACCCTGTTAGGAGTAACAATAAGATCGGCTAGATCTACCTGGTTAGAGGATTTTAACAACACAATACATGTGTGTACTTAGTTAAGAGATTTAATTAAGAATTGTTAAGTCCACTCTGTTAGAAGATTTTGAATATGCTACAATGGTTAAATGGTAATAGTAAGATGTATATGTAATTAGAAACTTTATCTTTCCTGATTCAAATCTATAATATACCATAAAGATATCACCTTGTAGTGATGTATGTGTTCTTTTGTTCTACTCGGTAGCCTTGTGTCTATTCTAAAAAAACTAAATACTTCTCTCAAATCCTTCTATCAAAACCCTATATGATCTTTAGATGTCCTAATTACGGCTACTCCTTGATAATACAATATCATAATGACATCTTTAAAACTTTTATATCAAACTAACTTGACCTAATTAGGGTTTTACAATATCTTAGAAAACCTAAGATCAATGGTGAGAATAAATAACCTAGACCTTATATTTCATAGGAATCATCAACAATTTAATGATTACATCCATATTTGATTCTGTCTCAATCTTGGTAAATTGTTTTATGATCAGTGTGAACCATTTGAATTGAAGTTTGTGTCATTTCAAACTACTATGTCATTTCCTATTTTACTCGATGTTCACTGTATTCATTACTCGGTAATTAACTGGTGCTCAGTTCATATGAATGCTCGGTGACCATTGTGCTTAGTACTCGATGATCTTCTAGCTTGGTAAGAGTGCTCGGTCAAAGCCATGTTCGGTTAACTTAGAGATCTTCCTTGTGTCCTACTCGGTGTATAGGCTTAATGTAATCTACTAACTATCTTGTTTGTCTCCTTTACCAAATGAATAATGGAATGATACTAATGACAACCATTAATTCTCAAAATAAGATTAGCATTCTCCCCCTTTGGAATTAGTATCAAAACTTTATGTATATTTACCAACTTGCAAAAAAAATATACTAACTCCCCCTTTGTACGTGCTCTCGGTGTGAAGAACATACAAGCATATATACATATAATTTCCCCCTTTTTGAAATTAATACCAAAAGAAATGTAGTTACAACTTGTCAAAAATATTCCAATGGGTATTCTTTAGTGAAACTAAGAGGTTTTCCCATTCCCCTTTTAGGTTCTCAAGAGCAATGTGCTCTAAATTGACTTGTGCATGCATGTCAAAAATGTTTTCTAACACTAATATTTCTGAGGTGGAAAATAAATCCTTTTCTTTATTTACATGTCTCTCCATTATCTTAAGATGGGGAAGTAGCTCAGCCTAAAGCTTGATTAGTTGATCTCCGATTATATCCTCTTGCTTCCTCAAATCAGTTCTTAACCGCAGAAGTTCTTGAAGTTTGGAAAAATGTTAATGAAATGCAATGGGCTCGCTTAAAGAGTTATTTGCACTTACCTATATTTCTTCATCAAGTTTCTTGATCTTTTCACTAAGCTCGATAGTGAAGTGGTCTAAAGTGCATAATTTATACAAAAAATTTATTAACTATTGAATAATGGTTTCAAGCGCGGTAACAACCTCTAAGATCTTGACCTTATTAATTACCACTTCCTGGCTTATTTTCTCTGCTAAATTTACTTGTATTTTTTCTTCTACCCATTCTTCCATTCTCTTTTATGTATCTACATCAGGGGCATTGATGTGTCTGGTTAGAGTAGAAATTTGATCAATGATGGGAATTGCCTCTTCAACATTGATGTCGGGGACTACTTGCATTAAAATATCTCTAACTTCCTCTAAAACTTGTTTGCTCTTACTTTCTTTTCTCATCTTCTCATGTGCAGCCTTCCTTGTGCACAACTCACCATACCTTCTCAAGGCTTCAAGGTCTAAGGTCCTAGGGTATCATTCAAGAATTTCAATAATTTCTTCTAGTGTGACATGACCCTTACCACGTTTCTTCTTTTTCTTTTTCTCTAGTGTGGGAGATTTTCTATAAGGCTATAGAGCTTTGGTCTCTGGATTTGGCTTTTCTAAATTGGTAGACACACTCTCTTCCTTTGCTTTCCCGGTGACTAGTGTCTTGGTGTCTTGTCCTTGGGCATCTTGTGTGGTGTCTTTTGTAGCTGACTCTACATGTGTATTATTTTCTGATTCTTTATTTTTGGCCTCTTTATTCTCAGGCTCATTTGAATATTTCTGCTCTTCTTTACCCTATCCCTCGGGTGTATCCTTTTTTTGCTTAGGTGTAACAATTTCAATTGCTTGAACCAATATAGGTAAGTCACCTGGTATATCAATTGTTGTTGCCTCACTAGGTGCATTCTCCTTGGTGTTATCTGCAGCAATGTTGATGTCTTCATCATCATTTACATCATTAGGATCTGTATGTGTGATGTCCTCAATCAAAACATCATCTATCCCAATGGTTACTAGCTATCCAGGAGCATCATGTCTATATTCTTCACTATATCTGACCGAGTAAAATTCTATAGCATAAGTGTCATCTGCTATCTCGATATCGAATATGTGGATTGGATCCTTGGTGGCTATGTCTACATCATTCAAGTGAACTCCTTTTCCTTTCTTTTTGTCCTTCTTCTTGGGAATGATAGCCAATGCAAGTTGATCAGCTTCTACTCTAGCTTTCAAAATTGTGGTCCATAGAAGCTTGATGTTTTCATAAACTTCCTCAAGGTTTCCTACCAAGATATCAAGAGCTCTACTCTTCATCAAAAAGTGTTTGGAGTATTGATTCATTAGTTCATCTACCTTGGTAATAGATATAGAAGGCATGGCCAAAATTAATGAGTGTTCCCTCATTTTCTTCTCTATGTGTTGGGCATATGTCCACCTAGCTAATAATTTCTCATACAATTCCTTAGGAACATACTTATAAAATTCAATAAGTACTTTCTTAAACTTATCATCATTTGAATAATAGCTTCCTCTATTTTCTCATCATACTCGGTAGTCATATATACATGCCGACCCATTTTAGGGTGAGCAAGTCCACTCGTTGCCTTTATATTTTCAACTAGCTCATCTACTGACTGACTTTTATTAACAACAACTTTCAATTTACCTTGATCCTCTTCTTCATCATCTTCATCAATATCTTTTGCTCTTATCAATCCTCTCCTCTTCTTAAGTTTCTTAGAGGTGACTTGGGCACCTCTCTTTTTCTTCTGATATATTTTGGTGGGGGTTTGCCTTGTTATTTTTTTTAGTTCCTTTCCTCAAGGGTGGAGAAGCAGCTGTTGAGGATCTTTTCCTTACTCTTATAGGTGTTTTTTCTTGTTTTCTCTTCCTTTTGGCCTTTACTAGTGAAACTTGAATATCCTTATCTAACTCGGTCTCCTCCTCATGTTCATTATTGCCAATTAATAGTTGTTCCTCGACTGCTTCTTCAACCAGATTAGTTGTTGATTCTTCTTCTTCTACATCATCTCCAAATTGTTTTGCTAGTGTTTCCATCATCTTCTTGGATTTTCTACTAACTTTTACTACGACTAGACCCATCTTTATTCTTAATTTAGCCTCTTCATAGGTACCAAATCTAGTAGCTTTTAGAACTTTGGGCTCGACCAACAATGCCTTTATTGACTTAGATGCTCATTCAATATCCAGTTCATAGCCCATAGGGGGTAACCAAGTAGTCCTCAGTTCAACTACCTTGATTAATGTGGTGTCGATGTCTGCTAGGAAACATATATCTTCTTTATGTTTTTCTACCAGTTGATCTGGTATCCTTCTCCTTTGATGCATTCAGTCCTTGAATTTTTCAAAATAAACATCCATAACACTGACAAAATTCTAACCTATACTTTGTATAGACTCACTGATTTGCATAATAACTAGTCAGTTGACATCCCAATCAACATTACCAATTGATGGAAAGAAGTTTTTCATGTAGAAAAATACACAGACTAGTGTAATACCCCAAAAATGGGCTTTAAATTCATTAATATCCTGTATCTACATATCGAACGAAATCGACATCAAAGTCCTAATCTAAGGCACATCTAAAAATCATCGAATCATAATTGATTATCTTAAATTCTACATCGGGGAATATTCCTAGTAATATTCCTAATCATCATAATTATCTTTAATTTTATAATTATTTGGCAATAAATCACATTTATCCTAAAATTTGATTAATTAAATATTTTGCATATTTAATTAATTAGATTTAATATTTGCCACTTAATTGTTTAATTAAATTTAATTCTATCTATTATTAATTGTATTATTTAATTTTGACAATAAATCAAAATTCCTATGAATAATTGATTAAATTCTTATTTAATTAATTAAAGCATGTTGTCATTATTTAATAATATAATTTTTTTTAAAAGTTTGGTAAAATAGTTAATTAACCCATAAATTAATTATTTTATTTCAAAAAGCAGTTAAATTGAAATCACTTTATTTATTTATTAAATCATAATTATCCATGTGCACATTCAAGGACCAGTTAAACTCAAAATTGGAAAATCAATACAAGTTGTTAGCTTTTTGAAACTCAACATCTTTTTGAGTTTTAAAGTTGATCTAAACTTCTAATTCGAGTTAAACTGTGCTTTTGCATGATTTTTGTGACTTAATTATCTGTTATTTAAAAATAACTCAAAAATCAACCTGAGTTATTTGAGTGATTTATGGCTTTCTTTCACAACCTCCAAAGCCTTGGATTTCTATTAAAACAAGGCTCAGATCTTCATAATTCATCTCTCAAATTTGCATCCAAGCATCTCATAATTTTGCAAGCTTACTTTGCCAAAGTCATCTATGAATTGCACAACTATTTTGAAGAATTGGAATTTGGAGAATCAAAGCTTATTGCGGATCAAGGCTATTGTGAGATCAATTTGTTTTTGTTTTTTTACATTCATTTAGATTCTTTTTCATATCATTGTTAGATCATTTTAGCATATCAATTTCCATATTAGCATAGATTCATATCAGTTTTTCATTATTATTGCATAGAAATACCAAAAAAAAAATAGCTTAATTGCATTCAATTTCATATCCATCTTTTGCATTCAAATCCTTCGTTTAGGTGTCGTCTAGGTCACTGATCTCGATAACAATCTGAGAAAATTAATCTCGCACCTACTAGAAGGCAATAAATCGCTTGGTTAAATTAGATTTCAATTTTGCATGATTTGATTACAGCTAACATCTAATGTTTTACTGAAGTGTTGTGTCTATAGATCAGGTACAATTTTCACACACACATTTCTGGCACCCACCGTGGGGCTACCCACCTTTGCATGCTGGTTTTGATTTTTTTTTGGGAGCTAAAACCCCAAAGTTTTAAAGATTTAATCTTATCTCCCAAACAGCTTGGATTTTTGGTCTAAAATTTTTTTTTCAAGTTGGAAACATATCAAGGAAGCTACAATAAAAAATTTAGAATTTTCTCAAATGTTTTGAATTTTTAATAATTTTTTCTTGAAATTCCAGAAAAAATTAATATCTGACATAAATCAGCATATTTTTTAGAAATTTTTATATTTTCATAAAGATCTTTAAATTATACATGGGGTCCATTCTTTTTGTTTTAAATTTGGACATGATATAATAGCTCAAATAGTCAATTTACAAAAACTAGTCTATTTTGATAAAATGAGTCTCTAGGGCACAAATGAAGAGATTTTTCTAAAAATTTTGTATTTTTGGAAAGCTCTTTATTTTTTAGTAGGGGTCTCTATTCTAAATTTCTATTTTTGTGGCCAAAATGATATCAAAAAAATTAGATCTTGTTGACTAGGTCAAATGCAGTGCAAAAAAATTAAAATTTTGTGATGGGTATGCACTTATTTTTCATATGATTCAATGCATGATATGAGTTGTCATTTGGATTAATTTCAGGTTATTATTTCTCCTAACAATTTATTTTTAGATCTAACCCTAGGGTTTTCATAAGTTGAATATACCTTGCATATCTTGTTTGCTTGTTGGCTTGTTGGAGAGTTCGTCACTTGCTTGCATGGAAAAGCTCAACAAAATTGCTAAAAATCAGGTAAAATCTACTAAGCGCATTGCAAGGATCCCAGGTATTCTCCTTCATCCAATGACATTTTGATTTGGGACTTAAAATAAATCTCTCGTGTGTCTAGCTTGGGTGATTCTTTTCATGCTTTTGTTTTACACACTTGCATAATTGATACTAGGTTGTGACCCCTTAAGGATTCATTAAGTAGTCTTACATACTTGTGATTGATCTTGATTGCTATCTTGGGTTATTAGACTCGCTAATCTGTTGGCCCCTCATTTTCACCCCGTGGTTGCAATCTCAGCGCCATAAAGGGGAGGGGTCAACAGGACAGAAGAGTTAAGGGTTCCACTTGGCAACCCTTTTGTGCTTTTAGGAACTCACTTGTTTTCTAAGTTGGGGACTCATTTTCAGCTTGTGTGAGGTGTTAAGTGTTCCACCTTGTGGACTCATCTCATATTCACTTTAAGCGTTAAGTGTTCCTCTTTCTGCTTTTTGGGTACTTTTGGTAGATTTGCTTTCGGGAATATATTTGTGCTCACATAGTAATTAGGCCCTATGAACACTATTCATGATTCTTGAGAGATTGGATTCCTAGAGAAATCTTTCTTGATGACAGAATCCTTGTAGGTAGGGAGGATACTTAGTGCATTTCACATTCAACTTGGTTAGTGTGTCTTCTCTTATTGATCGATACATTCTCTCCCAGGAGAGGTTGATAGATCATGTGGGGTTGACATCATGAGCTTTGGTGAATCAAAATTGGTTAGTGCACCTTCTCTTATTGATTGATACATTCTCTCCCTGGAGAGGTTGATAGATCACATGGAGTTGGTATCATAGACCTTGGTGAAGCAAAACTTTGTCTTAGCATGTCAGATTAATCTGCTTGCTTTGTTTGGGTTAAAAGTGAAAAGGTGTCAAAAACTTTGGATCTGGAGCCAAGTCCCCTTGTGGTATACTATTGTGAGTCATCTTTAGAGAGGGTTAACCATAGCGGACAATCCCTTCACAAGGCAAACTGCATTGACGGAACCTCAAGCGGTCATAGTCATTTTCGCCATGGTAGTGACAACCGCTATATAAATATCCTTGTGGAAGAAATCTCCACGGGTATGTTTCATTGTTGGGTTGTCAGATCTCCCTAGCAGCTCCTGAAGATTAAGTTCTCAGACTGTGTCAAAACCCTGGTGTGCCAGGATTGGAGTTCACCCCTTTGGATCATAAAAGTTTTAGAGTCAAACCATTACTAAAAACCCTAGCGAGGCCAAATTTTTATTTTATAAGGTATATGTGCATTATTGCAAAACATTTTTGGAACATACACAATTAGCACTTTTGAGGATTAGAATGAATAAGTCACTTGATTGTTCATGCGCAAGGTTGCTTTTTCCCTTGTTCATTATTTTCAGACATGCTTGAAATCACTTGCTTGTTGTTTTACGTGCCTTTTTATCTATCTAGTTACTGAAAATGAACAAATCTGTTACAATCTTCAAATCTGGACATTGAAATTTGCAAACAATCCGAATCTGAAAACTCAAAATTTGCAAAATTTGAAGTCAAATTCTTTTCTGGAGTCAAAAGTCATCTCAAGAGGTCAGAAAGTCATATGAGTTTCCATCAAGTGTCATTTCATTACAACCCATCTGTCGTATGATTGAGTACCCAGTGTCGTATGAGTTTTCACACCAGCAAATTCTCAAAGCCAAAATCTTGCAACTGTCGTATGAGATTTTCAACTGTCATTTCATTACTACCCAACTGTCGTACGAGTTTTGCAACTATCATTTCATAGCATACCCACTGTCGTACAAGTCTGTAGAGTGTCATTTGGGAAAATTTAGAAAAAGTGTCAGAAAGTTGTCAGAATTACCAGATACCCAGCTTTTTTAGCCTAGTTCCAGAATCTATCGAACAAATCACTGTGTCAAGAATAGAGCAATAGCTATTGAGAATCAGTACACATGTCTCAAAGAATCAGTACACAAGAGGAAGAAGCTCTAATCACTGCTATGATGAAGCAGCTGCAAGCTATGCAAGTCCAGCTTGACAAACTTGAGAAAGAAAAGGAACCTAAAGAGTTCTCCATGGAAACTCTATGCTCTTTTCCATTTGATAAAGAATTGTACATGTCACCATGCCCTCAGACAAAATGTGAGCAATGTGACAACCCTTATGATACCTCTTCCACGGAGAGTGACACATCCAGCTTTGGAGACTATGATGACTATGATGATAGACAATGTAATGATACCTATGACACCTCTGTTCCTAAGAATCCTCCTCATCATTCGTTCCTGCTTACTACAAATGGGCCATCACATTGGATAGATCATGATGGTGATCCATATGATTCTGATTTTGAAAAAGACTTTGATGCTTTTGGTGAACAATACCTTGATTATGATCCATCTACTACTACTGAGGACTATAAAATGCATCATGCTAGCTTGAAACGTCAATACTATAATGATCTCTCCTCTAAGAACTCTCAAGCTGAAAATAAAGATTACACTCTCAAGCAAGGTCATGTTAATGTTGAACCTTTGTCTAGTGATGGTTCCCTTCCATCCCCTACTTCCTCCAATACCCATACATTTCCTAAAGCTTCTGAGTCTTTCAAATCTTTCACAGAATCTTCATTTGACACAAGCCCTGATACTTTCCATACGGTTCCCTATAGTTATCCTCCAGGGCTACCTCTTAAAGAAACTCAAGCTAACCTTCACTTGACTGCAAATACTTTCAATAATGATAAACCTAAAGAGCCTAAGCCTTCATATACTATAATCCCTACTTTAGCTAGTCCTCCACCATCTCTTCTAAAGTCATCCATACAATCCCAACATGCTTCCTTGTCCTTAGAAGTGGTTCCATGTCAAGAGGACTCTAAAAATGATGAAGAAAAGAACATAAAGAAAGATCAAGATCAAGAACCCTCCATGTCGTCCACTCCTTTTCACAATGTCTCTTATCCACCTCTGGGTTCTTTTGATCTTGCACACCCTTTTTCATGCATTCCACCATGTCTCAAGTCTTCTCCTAAGCAAGATCAAGCTACTACTTACACTGTTGAGCTTATTGACAATCAAAATAACCTTACTACACTTGCACTTTCCAAAGATGATACTTCCATTAAGGTTGTTAAAAATGGTGTTGTTACTTCCAATGTTAAGCCTATTGAAAATCAAGAGAAAAATTATGCGCTTATGCTATCCAAAGATTCTTGTCAAGATCAAAGTATTCCATCTTCTTGTTCTACCACTTCATGTTTGCTTCCACTTTCTACTCTTCCTAAGTCTTTGCAATCTTTGAACAATCCTATCAAAGAAGGTGCTCATATTCAAGATATCCATGATTCTATTGAAAATCCTAATGCTCACTCTAAAGATGTTGATATCCTTGGTTGTCATATAGATGTTGATGAGCTTATTGATTATCCTTTTGCGTCTTCCACTTCCATCCTTGGACCTCTTCCACCACTACTAAGAGCTTCACATCTACCTTCCATCTTGGGTCCTTATGTCCCTTCACTTTCCCCTCCTAACTCTCCTAATTTGCCATCCATCTTGGGTCCCTACGTCCCTCCATCTCCTATCTTTCCTCAAGATCAACATAGATGCATACCCCTGAATCCTTTTCATCCAACCACCCATCTAAACCAGTCATATCCTCCTTCTTCCACAAGTCCCAAGTTCTTTGGAAGTAACTTGAATGTTCAATACAAGAAAAAGAAGCAATACAAGAATCCATCAAAAAAAGAAGATCACCATGTCTCCTCTAATAGACATGGAAACATAAAGTCAAAAGAGATATCTAAGAAAAAAACTACAAGACAAGTATGGGTTCCAAAATCCATCATTGAAGATATTCTCTCTAGATCATCAAAAGGAAATAAAAAGCCTACGGCTATATGGATTCCAAAGTCTCTCTTGAAAGAGTCTAGTGTTGAGCAAAAAGTGAAATTGACATTCAAGCTTCCAAAGGCTTCCACTTCATTTCCCTCCAAAAATATTCTTTCATTCCATGCACCTAAACCTCAACCTCTGCTATCCATTCACCATATTCCTTCACATATTCCTTCATTCATGTTTCCTCCACCCTCTCGCCACCCTTCAAGGTGTGTGTTTATGTTGATCTTGCCTTCCTTTCCATCTACCCTTTCACAATCCTTCCATTCATTAACCTTCTACCTTCTATCCTTTTTCCTCATTTGCCTAATCCTCCTATCTTCCAACCTCACTCACTTTACATAAAACCCTATCCTCCATTTTTCTATTCCATATTCCTTTCCCTATCAGCATCTTTGAGCATATCATTTTGAATCTTTGGCATATCATGGTTTATCCTTTCAAGGAGCATTATCTAAAAAGCTTGCCTTCTTCCCAAAAAAAGAAAAAAATAAAAATAAAATTGAAAATGTGCCTTGGTGAAAACTTGGAAACAGGCACCTTGGTAGCAAAAGTAAAGAAAAATAAATTCATCCTATGGTGAAAACCACTCCCTTGTGGCACCTTGGATAAGTACCATGATGAAAACCTAGTAATTAGGCATCATGCGTAGTTCTTCTACATATTTCATCCATTTCATCTTCTCTCTTTGATCTTGACAATGTTGATCTATACACGAACATTTGGCTATCTTGTGTGCTATCTTCTAATGATCTTTCTTTCATTCCCTTCCTTTTTAGCCTTTATATTTATTTTCCTCCATTCATTTTTGTCTATCGCTATCCTTTTCCCCTTTGGTCTTGATCTAATAAAAAAAGAAAGAAAGAGTAAAACACGATGCTATGAAGCGTCTTGACATGTCTACTCCTTTGGAATGCATCCTTTCCTGCTCTTGCATTACGATTTTGTGACTTATCCTATGCTGGCCTTTTATTGATTGTCCAAATGTGCTTTACATGACAATTTTTCCCTAGCTTGGGTATTCTTGAGGGGTTTTTCCCTTGAGGATTTCTTCCCTTCATTCTCCTTCATTCTCTTGTCTTCCATCTCATCCACTAGCTTGCCAATCCCTCTTGTTCTCCACCTTGCTAGACATTGGGACTGCATGATATGATCTTCCTTCAGAGTTTGCAATGGAAAAAGATGTTATCAAGTATACCCAGTATCAGAACCAGTATCAGAACAGGTATCAGATCAAGTATTAGAATGCCCACTGGGGCTACACCTTTCACTTTAGTTTATGGGTCTGAAGCGGTACTGCCTATTGAGGTTGAAATCCCATCACTCAGAATCAGAATGCATGGTCTAGTAATTGATGTTGACTATAGAGTGTTTAGGTTGCAAGAACTTGAACTACTAGATGAGCGCAGACAAGAAGCATATGACCATCTCAAAGTATATCAGAAGAGAATGTCTAGAGGCTACAACAAGAAAGTCAAACACAGAGAATTTCAGGTTGTCGATCTAGTCTTGAGAGAAAATCCGAAAAATCAATCCCATCGAGAACGCAAGGGGAAGTTCGAACCCAACTGGCTGGGTCCCTTTGTCATCACTGCTACTTTTGGCTCTGGTGCCTATCAAATCTCAATGACTGACAGAGAATAGCTCTAAGAACCAATCAACGTTCTCCATCTGAAGAAATTCTACGCCTAAAGCATTCAGTCTATGGTAAAATATCCTGAAAAAATTTTAAAAATCAAAAAAAGTCCTGAAAAAATAAACATCTTGGTGAAAACCTAGCAATAGGTGCCTTGATGATTCACAAAAAAAATTCAAAAAATATCAAAAATTCAAAAAAATAAAAAATATCAAAAATTTAAAAAAATTGAAAAAAAAAAATGAAAAATGAAAAAAAAAGTGCCTTGGTGAAAACCTAGAAATAGGTGCCTTGGTAGCAAAAATAGAATCTCTACCAAGATGGTGAAAACCCGGCAAACGGGTGCCACTTGTTCAAAATGCTCCATCTATCAGCACAATCTTGGTCTTTCCCAGCTTTCAGTCTTGCTTTAGTTTGTATATATCTCCCAGTTTGTTTTCGCATTCCTATTTTCAATAAGTCAGTTTGTACACCAATCAGCTCAAGCATCTGTATCCTATCAATGTTCAAACTTGGGGGCAATCAATGTCATATCCTATGGTCTCCCATGTATCTTAGATGGATCATATCTAGTCAGAATCCTTTGAAGCTTCATGTGAGTTAGTCAATCAGTCTTGTCTCCAGAAAGGATTTTGCATCTACAACAACGCAATCAAACATCCAAACTCAACTGAAAACAATCTATGCTTTTTACATGCTCTTATCTCCTTGTATGCTTACTGATTTGCATTGAGATTTTTGCATATTGTGTCCCTTCGAGCTCTTCGATGATGTCCTTTATAGGATTTAGAGAGTGATGACTGGGGGCATAATCTTTTCTTTGTCTTCTGCTTGTATGTGAAAATCTAACGTCTTTGGAAATTCTGGATTGAAATAGTGTCTGACTGTAACAGCTTCTATCTCGAATTGGATGGCCATGCGTACCTCGACCATTGATACCCAAAAAATTCAAGGAAGTTTGATCTCACTATTATCTTTTTGAGTAAGTTCTTTCTCCTACTGTGAAACGTAATCTTACCTAAGGATGTGAATGATAAAGGGTCACTACGGGTAATTCACACTGGATTTGGAATGATCTCTTGACTGTTTGATGTGTTTGTCATGCAAGGTGTATTTAGGTCATCACGACGTTTATGTTTTGATGCTTATACAAATTGCTATATCAAAATGGACATGATATTCAGGTCATCCTGGCATTTGTGCCTTGGTGCTTATATCTAATCTGACATTCTGAAAATAAAATCAATATTCATATATCCATGGTTGTTGACCAATGGGTGTTGTATTGATTCTTGTGCATACAAATTGATATTCATATGTCTATGGTTTCATAGCTAGTGGGCATTGTATTGATTTATCCGATTACTTAAAAGTTTAATGATGATAAAAAATCGACATATGATCAGTGACTAGGTCCTAGGTCTTAGGTTGCATTTCATTTTGCATGTCTCTTTGCATTTTGCATGTTTGCATGATCTCACAATGGCTAAACGAACTTCAATGCTTAAATGATTCTTTAAATTGCATCTTCAAATCTAACAAGAGCTGAATCTTACACGAAGGTTCCTCCAACGAAACAGCAAGTAGAATCCTTTTTTAGGATCAAAATCAAAATATGAGATTGTTTATATTATTAACTGCTTGCATATTCGACCTTCAATCATCACAGAAATCCAGTATTCAACTTAATTGATTATCTAACAGCAAACTATCAAAATTTCAACTTGGTCAACCATGGTCAACTCATGGTCAAACCTAGTCAAACTTAGTCTCCAAGACCTCTAAACGATGTAGAATGCATTCACCGAACGTCTTTAACCACTTCTCAAATCAATTAACATGCTTCTGAACTATCAACGCTAACTTTTTCTTGTCAGATTTCAATTTTAATCCTGAAGGGGGCATGGTATTGCACATCAATTCAAAGTCTGTAAATCAAAATTCTATTGATCAAATCTATCAATATCTTTCATCAGTAAACAAGATAACAATCACGTCTAGTTATTGATTCATCAAAAAAGTCCTCATCGCTTGGGGCAAATCTATCATCACTTGGGGCATATCAGATTCATCAAGATCCATATCAATCTGGTATTCTCCTAATCTTGTAAACTGTATCAGTTTTTGCAACCATCAGATCATAGTGTTCTTTCCTTGGTTCTTCGGCAATTGAAGGGTTTGGATGTGATACCTGCTAGTTCTGCTAACACAATCGAGTCTAGAACCGGTCACTCACTTCTTAGCAATCCTAAGGTTTGGAATTAGGTGTTTTGACACTTTTTCACAATTATAGGTTCATTTTCTATTATAGTGAACATTATCTTTGGTCACTCAGGACCTATTATCTCCATATCAAATCAATATCAATCAGCTTTTGTCTCATATCAATTATCAATTTCAAACATCAGTTTCATATCTTTATCAAACACAGACTATCTTTGAACCACTGCGCTTCGCACAGTAATTCAAAGAGGGGCAAAATGTAATACCCCAAAAATGGGCTATAAGTTGATTAATATCCTGCATCTACATATCAAACAAAATCAACATCAAAGTCCTAACCTAAGGCACATCTAAACATCATCGAATCATAATTGATTATCTTAAATTCTGCATCGGGGAATATTCCTAGTAATATTCCTAATCATCATAATTATCTTTAATTTTATAATTATTTGGCAATAAATCACATTTATCCTAAAGTTTGATTAATTGAATATTTTCATATTTAATTAATTAGATTTAATATTTGCCACTTAATTGTGTAATTAAATTTAATTCTATCTATTATTAATTGTATTATTTAATTTTGACAATAAATCCAATATCCTATGAATAATTGATTAAATTCTTATTTAATTAATTAAAGCAAGTTGTCATTATTTAATAATATAGTTTTTAATAAAAGTTTGATAAAATAGTTAATTAACTCATAAATTAATTATTTTATTTCAAAAATTAGTTAAGTTGAGCATAAATCACTTTATTTATTTATTAAATCATAATTATCCATGTGCACATTCAAGGACCAGTTAAACTCAAAATTGGAAAATCAATGCAAGTTGTTAGCTTTTTGAAACTCAACATCTTTTTGAGTTTTAAAGTGGATCTAAACTTCTAATTCGAGTTGAACTGTGCTTTTGCATGATTTTTGTGACTTAATTATCTTTATTTAAAAATAACTCAAAAATCAACCTGAGTTATTTGAGTGATTTATGGCTTTTTCTCATGCACCTCCAAAGCCCTAGATTTCTATAAAAACAAGGCTTTAGCTCTTCATAATTCATCTCTCAATCATCTCTCAAATTTGCATCCACAGGATCTCATAATTGTGCAAACTTATGCTGGAGCATTGCAATTGGAAGGATCAAAGCTTATTGCGAATCAACATTGTTTTGAGATCAACTTCAAATTCATAGCTTTCATATTATTGTTAGAATCTTCATTCTCATATCATATCATTTCTAGATTAGCATTGCATATCATTTAGCATAGATTCATATCATTGTTAGATCAATTTTCATATTAGCATAGATTTCATATCAGTTTTCATCATTATTATTGCATAGAAAATACCAAAAATATAGATTAATTGCATTCATATTTCATATCAGTTTGGCATTCAAATCCTTCATTTAGGTGTCGTCTAGGTCACTGATCTTGATAACAATCTGAGAACATTAATCTCGCACCTACTAGAAGGCAGTAAATCACTTGGTTAAATTAGATTTCAATTTTGCATGATTTTGATTATAGCTAACCTCTAATGTTTTACTGAAGTGTTGTGTCTACAAATCAGGTACAATTTTCACACACACAACTAGTAGAGAACCAAACTTACAAGTGTTTTTCTTCACTATCCTAATGGTTCTCATGTTCTCCTCCAGTTGTTTCAGAAGAAGCTCAACAAGGTCAAATTGAAAACCCTTCTTAACAATCTTATAGGTGATGTCTATGACTCCACAAGGTACATTGTTCAGCCTTCTTGATTGAAACCTCTTGTAATCAACTACATAGGCTCCGAAATTTGTCTCTGGATCAACATTTGTATTTACTCTCATACCTCTTCCATCCCATTCTACTCCTGTAGGCTTCTCGGTCTCAGTCCTTGGTGCATTCCTTACGGCTTTAAATTTATTAGTAATAGGGCAACCTATGACTGCATGTATGATGTCCTTGGTTATTTTGACTAGTTCATCTAGCCATAATTTCCCTTTATGAAATTATCTTTGAAAAACCATAATCCACTTTTTCTTAAATTCCCTCAAGAAATATAGGGCATTCATCAATCCCTTTACCTCTAGGTGTTTGTGCTCATCCTTGAGCTTTCCATTCACACTCAGATCCTAGTAAGTGGATTGAAGGTCAAAATCTCTAATTTCACTGATTTTGTAGTGGATGTATGTGTGAATGTCTTGTACCAACAAAACCCTAGGTGGTATACTGGAAAACATGCTACTTTGATCAATTCGTGATGCAATCTTAGGGTGCAACTTATATTTTGGTTCATCATAGGTCACAGAATTAATCAATGTCACCTTCTTGTCACTCTCAGACTTTGATTTCATGACCTTAGATGAAGAAGCTATAGCTTCTCAAATTTAGGGCTTCACAAATATTACTATAAAACAACTCGGTGGCTAAGGAACTTACTTTAGGTCATGATAAAATCACCCGGGATCTCTTAAAATTTATGCTAAAAGCTCTTGAGATTCTTCACTCAAATTTTCTCAAATCATTATGGTTCTTCTTGTGATCATTATGTGATGAAATGACTAAGTTCATCGCATATTTATACCAAAAATCTCATTTCCCGCTCAAACTTTTGCATTAAATGTTTTACCTACCACAACTCGGTAAACATAGTTGTTCTTGGTTTACACTTCAAAAAAATTTATCTCGGTTAACACTTAGATATTACTTGGTTGAAACAAAAACTCAATTAACCTTGCCAATATTCACCGACTAGCAAACATTTACTCAGTCACGCTTTTACCGATTGTACACAATTTAAGTTCTAAACATGTAATCTCATAGTGCATCTCATTTCATGTTGATTTGGTGTGCATTCACTAGATATAAGGAGTTGTAAAATATAACCGATTAAAATTCAGTTCCATACATACCTTCATTGATTAGGTGGAGGTGGTGATATCACCTAATTCAATGGATGAGGTGTCACTGACTACAGTGCTTGATCCAGCATTGTTATTTGATGCTTTTCTCCACATTTGATTTCTTATCCTCGTGATTTCTTAAATTGCATTTCCATTTGTAGTTGTGTGTATCTCTAGTGCTCGGTCTCTGTAGTCTTTTCTCAAGTGACTAACCTTGTGACGGTGCAAACATGCCATTCTAGTGTTTGTCCAATTACAAGATCTTCCTCTCCAGTTCTTTCTCATGCAATTTGTTGCTACATGTCCATACTTGCCACATGTTGTGTAATTAACCCATGTATTGTAATCCCAAGTATATGCATTACCTTGCCTTCTTGGTTGATATGATTTTTTATGTTCTTTTAGTGTCCATACTTGCTTCATTTTTGTCCTGCATTCCTGTGACATGTGTCCATGCATATTGCAAGTGTGAAAATGTTTCTCCATATAAGGTTTCTTAGGTGTCCTATTCATCTTTGATTTGCACTCATGTACCTTGTGTGTGAGTGATTTACACCTTCATGAAATAACAAGATTTAAAAGACAATTACACTATTCAAAGCAAACTAATCTAAATAATGCACAATTAATCTAAATATCTCATGGATCTCTAAAATAAAGTGGTAAATGAGGCTCTCAGCTATGATCCTCACTAGTGACACTCTAAAGATGAGAATTAAGCTATAATATATGAAAATTTAGATCTATTCTATCAAATTCTAGCTCTATTTGATGAACAATCTACTATGATCAAAGCAATTTAAGCTAATTAGCAATGAAAATGATAAGTGAGTGATGTGGATGCAAATTGTCAGAGCTTTGCTGCAATTCAAAGATATGGAGTGGATCATTTATGCTTCTAAATGCCTTCAATATATAAGATTTTCCCAAGGGTAGGGGGTAGAGTGAGATAACCATGGTTATGCTTGGGTAAGGTCAATTGGCTTTGCTTTGTCCATAAATGGGGGGACAAGGAGGGGACAATCATTTAAATGGTTTCAAAAGGCTAGACCATTTCAACAAAAGTGAGTGATTTGTGTCCATTTTGTCTTCTTTTTGCTTTGTTGAGGGAAATTAGTATTTATTAATTAATTAAAGTAATTAAATTTAGCCATGAAGGGTAAGATGTTCATTTTGATTTTTGCTTTCAACAACTATGTCATTAATTGAATTTAATCAATTTCATAGTGTTTTTCCCCTTTTCAAGCTTTATTTAATCATTTAATCATTTAATTAAATTTTCCTTTGATTTGAATTGCCTTTGTTCCATTTATTGATTTTTCGTGCTATTTGATGATTTGATTGCACCTTTTGATTGAATTAAGCCTTTTGCCAATTTTTCATGTCTACAAATGCCCCTCTTTGGATCAATGTGCAAAGAACATCGATTCAAAGATTCTCTTAGTATGATGATCTGATTCAGGTCCTGGTTCTGATATGCCTCTGATCGTTCTAATTGATGTACTTCCTGATGATGATGATGTGCCTCTGATGATGATGTTGATATGATTCTGATGCCTCTGATATGATATGGGTCCTGGTTTGATGATAGGTCCTGGGTTCACTGATAAAGGTCTTGGGTTTCACTGATAAAGGTCTTGGGTTTATTGATTGCTGATATGTTGATAGGTTTGAAATGATAGCAGATTTGATATTGATTTTTCTCTTGATATGATACTGATTTGCCTCCTGATATGAAATTGATATGATATGATAACTTGATATGATATGATATGATATGATATGCCCCACTGATAAATGTTTTTGATGTGATGCCACTTTGATACTCTGATGCCCCCTCAAAAATAAAACATATTGATTCCTTGATTTGATAAATTTTGATTAGTTGGAATATGTTTTGATTTTTGATACCGTTTTAAAGAAATAAGCAAGTTTGATTTATGCCTCGGCTAATGAAGATGTCATATAATAGGTCCAAAGTGCATTTTTAAGTCTTTATTAGGGCCAATTTCACCTTAAATAGGATAAAACCCCTCATTTTACTATTCATTTTCACCTCTCCCTTTTGAGATTTTTAGCTCTGATTTTAGCCCTTTTTACACGATGGTGGTCCCACATCACGAGCATCGGTTTGAGAGAGCGCACTAGTTCGGTCGGAGAGTGAATGATGGTCCTCCGGTATGTCATTCAAATTTTTCTCGTGTTTCTAAAATTGCATTTATGACTTCATTTAATGCGTTTTAAAATTTTGATTCTGCGTTTGAGAAAAGAAATGTCGCCTCCATGCAATTTAGTCACGCCTGAAAAAATTAAATGTCACCTCTTTAAAATTTAATATCACCTTCTGTAGCTCTTTTTACGCCTGTAGAAAATCTTTTATCGCATCTGTCAAATTCGGTATCGTGTAGGGTTCAAACATTTTAATTGATTGTCGTGTGAAAACCCCTAGATAATAAAATGTCGCCTGAGGTAAATATGATATCACGTTTTTAAAATGAAATCACACGGATGATTAAAATCACGCATATGACAAATTAGATGTCGCCTCTGGTAAAAGAAATTACGCCTGAAAGAAAAGTCGCGTAAGTGAAAAAAATTTTACGTTCCTTGAGACTTTGCTATGACGTCTGATTGCTCGATTGTGTCAACCTGATTGATATCGATCACTTCAATGAATTTGATCGAATATTCAGTTAGGGTGTTCCCCTTGTTTGATTTCAACAATGAATTAGGACATTAGTAACTATGATATCGAAGGATAAGGTAAATCAATCTTCATCACGAATGATAGGTCATGGGTCTAATCATTCCTTCATTTTATTCTCAAATGCTTAGAGACATAAAACTAGGATCATCCTTCCTCAATGCTTAGAGTTAGGATTGGTAGGTTTGATAGGTATATTTAAATTGATGACTATGATTGATTGTTTGATTTCCTAACATTTAGGTTACTCATGTGATTCCCTTGTTTTGATGAAACAGGAGGATGTCCCTGTTCTGTACCTCTAGACTGTACCACATTGGGTGATGGAGCTGAGAGAGCAATTGACTGACGCCGAGAGGTGAGTGATTGGGCGCTATGGTTTGTTATGTGTATTAGAGCTTCCTCAGTTCCAGATGAACCGGGGTTTGATTACCACTGTCGCAGAGCATTGGCACTCTGAGATAAACACTTTTTGGATGCCACAGGGAGAGATGACTATTACTCCTGAGGATGTATATAGATTGTTGCGGATCCTGACACATGGGGAGATTGCATATTATGATGCAATATATGATGGGACTTATTATCGGCGAGTATTTGGAGATCCTTCTATTGGTGATGATTGCATCCTATGGCCTCAGTTTGCTTCATTTCCTATTTTACCAGCGATGTTAGGTGCTATCATTGGTGGCGTGTTACTACCTGATCGTCGGGGTCACGGGTTTTTAGTGGGTTGGGGTAGGATTATCGAGGACTTGCTTCATCAGCCTTGATGATTTGATTGGGGATCTTGTGCGCTTGCACAGCTATACCATGATCTGCATGAGGTGGTTTATAGGAGATCAGCTGCATTATCTGCTGGGATTCATATTTTGCAGCTTTGGATATGGGAGCACTTACCAGTTAGTCATCCGATATCAGAGCAAGATCAACCTTTAGGGTATCCTTTTGCATGGCAGTACACTGGGATGGTGACACAGCATCACTTGGGACATTTGGAGTATTGGCGGCATCAGATTGATGATATGGATGAGGTCTATTGGAGACCATATGTCGATGTTGAGGATTGGAGAGAGGATGGCTTGGAGTTACCATATATGTTTTCTCCTCGATGGATGATCGGCAGGATCAATTCTATTCTTGAGAGATTTTTAGCAGGTAGAGTGCTATGGCAGTTTGGGTGGATTCAGCCTATGCCTCAGGGATCTGCAATTTATGCTCGTTCTAGTGCAGAGAGGGCTACTTGGGGACACATGCCTTCATATGATGATGCTATTGAGCAGATATCCCAGCTTGGTTTTATTGATTGGGATATGAGCTTACATATTAGAGATGCTGAGGTTACTCAGGAGTATCTAGATTGGTTGATGGAGCATCCTATGCCTCGATTTACAGACCCTACAGAGCCAGTGCTTGGGAGAGATGATGATGGTGATGGTGTCGATGGTGGGAGGAGATGCAGAGGTAGACCATGAGGTAGGGAAGTGATTAGACTCAGAGGATGAGTGAGAGATATACAGATACAGGCACCACCTCCTCCTCCTTCTCATCCTGCAGTAGCACAAAGATAGAGGATAGATCATCAAGACCATGTGAGGGCTGCTAGGCAGGATTCAGTGTCAGGACAGGATACAGGAGCGGGATTACCGCAGGCTATCGTGGATGGTCAGGATATAGGTGCACAGTAGATGCCAGCAACTTTTTCCCATGATCGGGGGAAAGCTCCTATAGATACAGGTGATCCTTAGAGTACCTATGAGGTTGGTGAGAGTTCTAGTACTAGCCAGTTGCGAGCAGATGTGGGAGCGTTACGGACAGAGGTATCATAGATGTCCTCAATGATTCAGTAGTTAGTGTCAGGTCTGGCTCCATTGGTTCCTCTCCTTGTTGCTATGGTTGGTCAGACGCCTCTTCAGCGGCCTCAGCAGCCTCCATCACAGCCTCCTCCATAGCCTCCTCCAAGACCTCCTCCCAGTGGTGATGAGAGTTGAGCTATGAGTGCTCTTGTTGATCATTTGTGTACTGATGTTGAGATACTTGATGTTGTACCATATTCTTGTGACATTGGTGTTATCCTTCTAGTTGTACTTTGATACTTGTTTGACATTGATGCCCCTGTTGATGGGTGATTATAGAGTTGATTTATGATATCATTGTTATACTGGATGTGTTGAGTTTTGAGTAGACGTATGACATGAGGACATTTATGATCTTTCCTATTTTTTTACTTGATGATATATGAGATTACCTTTAGATGCTGCTATATGTGTTTATCTAATACATTTGTTTTGGATGAATGTGTCTATGGATGCAATGTATCTTATGTATAATATAGATAGATGGATGCATTTCTTTCTTCATGTATGGGTGCAATTTTTTTGTTTTTTTTTCTGCTATTTTCTCATGTATGCAATTTGTATCGCTGTCTAGATGTATGCACATTTAAATGGTTATTTCCTTCTTTTCCTTGATGGTATATATATGTAATGATTAATGATATGGAATGAATGAAAAAAGTATAATCTCATGTTTTTATTGTAAAAAAAGATGATATTGAGGTGATGTTGTCCTTGCTGATTTGACTTTGTTGATGATGTTATGTACCCCCTTTTTGATGCGAAATAAAACCCTTGGGAAAAAATGCATGTGCAATTATTCTAACATGAGAATGCATTTTAACCTTTTTATGAATGCAATTATCTTTTCTATGAATGCAGCTAAGTGTCACTAGCTTTTAGCAAAGAATTGCCTTGAGGATATATTTTCATCATTGAGCATTTGGGACCGGAAAGTCGATACAATCACCACTGCCCACTGACATGATGATATGAATATCCCTTTTTATTGCTCATATGGTAACCTCTGTTTTGCTTTCCCATCGGTCTCGTCGATATGACTATCATTGATTACAAACAATCATGAGAGTATGAATACCGATTTTGTCAGATTCTATGTTGCAAGTGGATTTTGGCATTTAGATATGAAGAATCTAAATATCCAGGGTATCCGGTTGCGTAAACAAACAAAAGTTAACTCATTGTTTTATAAGATAATCCTCAATGGTTCTTTGATGACCATGTCTTTAAATGAATTCTCATAAGGCAATGAATCTTCCTCCAAACATTCACTTCATAGTCAAGAAAAATATCATGTCTCCATCATTGCCAATCTAGTCGAAACATCATTGATTAGCTAAAAAGACTTGATACAAATTGAATTAATGTAAGTAAACAGATTTTTAACCAACTTTTTAAACGAATCTATCTAGGTGTTTTGCATTGTTTTCTGATCTTCAAATAATATTTCCAAGTGTTTTGATCATGTAATGATGTTTGATTTTTTTAATCCCGAATAATAAGTCAATTTAGGCTCAAGGATTTGTTGTGGTAGTCATCTTTTTGGTTAGTAAACAATGATATCAATCAAAGGTTTACAAAAATCTGATCTCTCTTCTGAAAATGTTGATCCCTTTCTGCTTGTGACTGAATGTTGCTCATTTGAATCCTTTTTTGAGGTACCCACTTTCTGATCTGTTTTGTGCTGCCCCCAAGTGTTTGATGTATCAGTTTTGACAACGTTGGGCAATGCAAAGGATGATGCTACAAAATGTTATTATGACTATGTACAAATGACGGATGCAATGAAGGTTTGGACAAATGGGATGATGAGATGCATTATGTACACATGTGACTAGGAAAGAGATGACTTAAGGAAACCAAAAGTGCTTGTTGCCAAGTTTTCACCTTTGGGTGCTTTTTTTCTTTGCTACCAAGGCGCCTATTGCTAGGTTTTCACCAAGGCACTTTTTTTTTTTCATTTTTTTTTGTATTTTTCATTTTTTTTTATTTTTTTGTATTTTTCCTTATCACCTTAGCGCCTATTGCTAGGTTTTCACCAAGAGATAGTTTTTCAAATGTTTTTACTTTCTTCATGCTCAATTTTCCACTGTTTTTGATCTTTCTTCTTTTCCAATGTTTTTGGATTTTCCATTTTCAAATATTTTTGTATTTTCAAGATCTGTTTTCAACTATGTACAATAACTATGATGCTCTCTCATCTGATACTCTTTATACTCTTTCATCTGCTTTAAGTGTAGAACCTCTTCAAATGAATGCTATTTATGAGTTCTTGTAACTCTTCACCATTACAATCCGATAACTTATATGTTCTAGTTCCAAAGGATGACACTATCACAAATGGGCCTATCCAATTAGCTTCCCACTTTCCTTTATTTTCCCTTTCAGCTTGATTTTTGGGATTTTCTCTTAATACCAAGTCTCCTACTTGAAAAGTTCTGTTTGATGTGTTTGTTGTAATTGCGTGAAATCCTATTTTGATAAACTCTTAAATGCTCATAAGCTTGAGTCTGGTGTTCCTCTAACAATTCCAATTGTTGCAGTCTGGCAATCCTATAATCCTCATCAGTGATCAATCCTCTTAATGAAACCCGTAGAGATGGGATTTCAACTTCTAATGGTAGAACTGCTTCAGTTCCATAAACTAAAGAGAATGGGGTGGCTCCTGTAGGTGTTCTGATACTAGTTCTGTAAGCCCATAGTGCGGGATTTATTTGCATGTGCCAATCTCTTCCTAATTTATTAACTGATCTTTTTAATATTTTGAGGATATTTTTGTTCGTTGCTTCAGCTTGTCCATTGCCTTGTGGATAATAAATGGATGACAAATGATGTGTAATGTGGAATGTCATACAAAGTTCATCAATATCTTGATTTTTGAATTGTTTCCCATTATCTGTGATAATGGCATGTGGAATACCATAGCGGCAAATTATGTGGTTCAATATGAACATTGAAATTTGTTTGTCAGTTTCCGTTGTTAATGGAACTTCTTCCACCCATTTGGTGAAGTATTCTGTTGCTGTGATGATACACTTGTGTCCGTTTGAAGATGGAGGATGTATGATTCCAATCAAGTCAAAACGCCATTGATAAAAAGGCCATGGTATAATGAATGGGTGTAATTCTTGAGCCAGTGCATGTATCATGTTACCATGATATTGACATTTGTTGCATGTCTTCACAAATTGACAAGCATCCTTTTCTAATGTTGTCCAAAAGTACCCTAAATGAAGGATTTTCTTAGCTAGATTAAGACCACTTGAGTGTGACCCGCAAATGCCTTCGTGGACCTCACGTAAAGCTAACTAAGACTCTTCTTCCTCTAGACATCTAAGTAACATCTCATCAAGACCCTTACGATACAATGTGTCTGAAAGGATTAAGTAACGGGCGGCTTGGCATATGAAGTTACATTTTTGGGCATGAGTTTGGTCTACGGGGAGTACTTGGTCTTTAAGGTAAGTATAGATGGGTCCATACCAAGGAGAGTCATGTCCATGTAAAAGAGCAACAATTTGGGTATCAAGAAGGTTAAATGCCAGTTTTACCAACTCTTCCACCAAGAACTCATACTTCTCATTTTGATCTAGTTTTTGTAATAATGAAGCCAAGGTAGCCATGGCATCTGCTGCTCTATTCTTTTCTCTTGGAATCTGTTCAAATGTGATCAAAGCAAAGTACTTCTTCCATCCATCAATCAAGGTTTTATATTTCATCAATGTTATATCTTTGGTATTGTATTCATTATTAACCTGATTGATTATGAGTTGGGAATCCCCATACACTTGTAATTCTGCAATATTTCATTCCAAAGCCATTTTGATGCTAATGACTAATGCCTCATATTCCGCTATGTTATTGGTGCATGGAAATAAAAGTTTATAGGACTTTGGAATGGTGTACCCTTGAGGGGTAACTAATAATATACCTGCTCCAGAACCTCCTTGTGTATAAGATCCATCAAAATATAATTTCCATGTCTTTGCTTCTATGTTGACAATTGCTACATCTGGAAATTCAATTTGAATGGTTTGTGTAGACTCTATTGGGTTATCTGCTAAGTGATCTACTATCACTTGTCCTTTAATTGCTCTTCTATCAACATATTCAATGTCGAATTCACTTAGGATCATGACCCATTTTGCTATTCTACCTGTTAAGGCAGTTTTACTTAGCAAGTATTTGAGAGGATCAATCTTGGCAATTAATTTGATCTTAGGCATCAACATATAATGTCTTAGTTTTTGAGATGCAAAGACCACTGCTAGACATGCTCTTTCCATGAATGAATAATTTAGTTCATATTTTATCAAGATTCTACTAAGATAGTAGATTGCCCTTTCTTTTCCTTGCTCATCTTCTTGTGCCAACAATATGCCTAGAGACCTTTCTATGGCTGATATGTATAACAATAGTTCTTTTCCCTTGATAGGTGACATAAGAATAGGTGGGTTTATCAAATAAGTCTTCAAAATAGCAAAGGCCTTATCACATTCTTCATCCCACATAAATTTAGTGTCCTTGTGTAGCAATCTGGTGAAGGAGTGACACTTTTCTGCTAATTGAGATATAAATCTCCTTATTGATTGAATCTTTCCTTGTAGTGACCTCATTTGGCTAATATTTCTTGGAATCTCTATTTCTAGAATGGCTTGTACTTTTTTAGGATCAACTTCAATTCCTTTTGCTGACACTATATAACCCAATAACTTGCCGGATTGGACACCAAATGCACACTTCTTTGGGTTTAATCTAACTTTGAATTGTTCTAACCGAATGAATATTTTTCTTAGGATTTGTAAATGTTCTTCTCTATTGTGGGACTTTGCTAGAATATCATCCACATAATCTTCTAAGAAAGTGTGCATCATGTCGTGGAAAATAGTTGTCATGGCCCTTTGATATGTAGCTCCAGTGTTTTTAAGACCGAAGGGCATGACATTCCAACAAAAAGTACCCCAAGGGCAAGTAAATGCTGTCTTTTCTTGGTCTTCGGGAGCAATCTTTATTTGATTGTAGCCACTAAATCCATCCATTAATGAGTACATTGCGTGACCTTCTGTCAGATCTACTATGGTGTCTATACTTGGCAATGGGAAGTCATCTTTGGGACATGCAAGGTTTAAATCTCTGAAATCCGTACACACACAGATAGATTTATCATGCTTAGTAACCGGCACAATGTTAGAAATCCAATCAGCATATGCTATTATTCTTATGAACCCCACCTTTAACAATTTTTCCAATTCTGCCTTGACTAGGAGAGCCACATGTGGGTGCATTTTCCTTATTTTTTGCTTCACAGGTTTAACTCCAGGTCTAACATTCAGATGATGCATTATGAAATCAGGATCCAGTTTGGGCATATTGGCATATGACCATGCAAAATTTACTTGTTGTTCTTGGAAGAATTTGATAAAGTCCTCTCTTTCAAGAGATGTAAGTGATGTAGCCAAGTGTATGACCTTTGGATCTACTTCTGTACCAATGTTAACTTTTTCTATTGGTTCTATAAGAATAGATGACTGTTCTTCTTCATGTTCAGGCAAAGTGTCCAATCTCTCTTCTAATAGTGCCACAGTTGGGTTTTCACCAAAAGAAATGTCTTTTATTTTCATTGTTTTTGGTTCTAATGGTGCCACAGTTGGGTTTTCACCAATAGAACTTCTCATTTTTTTATTTTTTTTCATTTTTTTCTTTTTTTGACTAAGAGATTGGACCCTTGTTGTTGTCATTATGTCTGCATTGAGTTCGTTGGTGAAAGAGGGTTCAACCGCATTGAGATATTGGTTTGTTGCTTGGTCATTTGGGAAGTAAAGTAAGTCATGTGGTTCAGTTTGATCGCAATCAATGAGGTCCGGGTGCATCAAAATTAAGGAATTATTGGGTAAGGTATCATCAATAGGATTAATGGACATGACTTCATTTGAGGGTTCATACATTATATCATTTAGATCTATGATGTGTGCTTCCTCAAGATGATCCATGGAAGCAGGGTCAAAGTCCCCTTCGCTTGAATCCTCATCAACCTCTACGGGAAACAATGTGGGAAAAGCCACAAGTGGGTTAAAACTAACGTTTGAATTTCCCTCCTCTGAAGGTGTCCAAAATGTTTCTATCCATGCTCCACTATTAAATGCTTGTTCTATATTAGGCCTTTGAATAGGAGGTTCTTCATTAATTGGAGCATCTTGTTTTGGGATTTTTGCATAAGTATGTATAGCAATGACTTCTTTATCTTGACATGACTCATCTGATAAAGTATCCCATTCATAATCATGAGAGTCATCACTATCTCCTTCAGATTCTAATGCATTTATTTGAGGATGAAAATCATGCATTGGACTTGAACTTTCTCCTTTGTATTGGAAACCTACTCCGGATTTTTCATGACTTACCCTCCAAATAGGTTCAATAGGTTCTGATAATCCTCTATTTCTTTGGCCTAGGGGTCCTCTTCCTTTGTATCCCATCTTTTGCATAATATCAAATCCTTTCCCATATTGTTCGGTTTGTATATTGACATGCTGAATTCTTTCCATGGGAGTGTCTAAGGTATCATTCTCATCATGATAAAGCCATTGAAGGACATCATCTTCTTCCTTATCCCATGTTGCTTTGCTATCTTCCCTCACAAAATAAGAATTATACTTATGTGGAAGATGCTCTTTTGATGGTTTACCATGTGATTTGGGAGACATGGGCATGTCAAATAGAGAAACTGAATATTCTCCTACCCCTTTTGAACTAATCTTGCATTGTTTGTCAAATTTGTTCATCATCTCACTCATGTGTTGATAATGATCTTCTTTAGCTTGTTCTTTTTCTTCTTTAGTAGGTTTTTATATCACTGTCTCCAATTTAGGTGCTAAATATGGACTTTCCATTACATTTGGACCCTCGTAGCTCACTTTTTCCTTGCCCTTAGTTGATGTAGTTGAGCTAGCTTGAAGAGGATTTTGTGTATCTTCATTGGTGATTCTTGGAATAACTCCTTCATGATTATGTGGAATGTATAATTCATGCAAGGGTTTGAGTGCATTACAATATTGGAATGGATTTGAGTCTCCTCCAATCGTGATTTCTTCACCCATGTATGGGAACTTGATGCATTGGTGGTATGTGGATGGGACAGCTTGCATCTCATGAATCCATGGTCTTCCCAATAAGATGTTATAGGTTAATTTCATGTCCAACACTTGACACTTGGTTTCCTTCTTGATTGGTCCCACTTGGATGGGCAACACAATCATGCCTTTAGAAGCTCTTTCAGCTTTGTCATAAGCTTTTATGGTGATTTTCTTTGTAGGGTCAATGCAAGACTTAGATAGACCTAAGGATTTTACAAGACTCAATGTGCAGATGTTAAGACCAGCCCATCCATCAATAAGGGCTCTTTTGACTCTATGCCTTTCGATCAAAACCTCTATATGTAATGGAAAATTTTGAGGATGAGTTATAGACATGTCGTCTTGATCGAAAAATGAAAGACAATGAGGAGCCACGAGATGTCCTACCATATTTTGAAACTTTTCTTCCCCTAAGGTAGTAGAAACATGTGTCTCTTCTAAAGCTTTTTCTAAAATCTCTTTATGATTCGGTGACAACTTCAATAACTCTAAGATTGAGATTTGTGCTGGAGTACATTGCAATTGGTCCACCAAACTATAAGGCCTTGTTGTTGTAGGAGGTTGTTTGACCACAATGTTGGATTGTGGGATATTGGTGTTTTGAGGGACTATCCCTTGTAAAGTCATTCTAGAATTCTACCCTCTTGTAATGACATTTGTTGCTTCCTTTTGAGGTTGTTCATTAATTATTATAGCATTAACAATATGATCGTATGATGGCACAAAGTTGAAATTATTGACACTTTGTTTCTTGCCATTTGATGACTCACCTTTATCATGTTTGTAAAAAGGTTGTTTGAAGGCCGTATGATCTTCATTATTTTGGGGTCCATCAATGGTGACTATGTTATTATCTATCAAGTCTTGCACCACATTCTTTAATTGTAGACATTCATTTGTAGTGTGCCCCCAAATCCTATGATATTCACAATGATTCTTAGCATCCCACCAGCCCGGCTTGTGGTCTGGTTCATAAGGCTTAATAGCGGGTAATGTAATAACATTGTTAGCCATGAGAGCCTTTAATGCAGTTTCAAGTGATTCTCCCAAGGGTGTAAAGTGTCTTGAAGGAGTGGGCTTCAAATACTTATCATACTTGCTATTTTGATCCTTGTTTCCTTGATTATTCTTGTTGGCATTGTTGTTATTGTTGGAAGGTGCATTATATGCTTGATTAGTATTATTCACTTGATTTGGTGTCTTTGTAAGGGAAAATGGAATCACCTTCAAGTTGCTAGATTCCACTACACCATCATTAACAATGCCTTTATTGTTATTTTTTGTAGCATAATGGCTATTGTTATTGTACCAACTTTTATTTTGATTGTTGTTATTGTTGGTATTGTTGTTGTTGGAATTAGAGTTGTTCTTATTTTCCTTGTACAATTTCAACTCTCCACTCTTAATCAACACTTCTTCCATTGTAATTCCATTATCAATCAAATCTTGGAAGGTTTTAGGACATTGCATCCTTAGTCTATAATTTAATTCACTTCTTAAACCGTTAATAAAGATATCCATTTTTTCTTTTTCCGGTACACTTCTTGGATATCTAGCAAATGCAGTCCTCCATCTTTGCAAGAATGTGAGGAAGGCTTCTCCATCTTGTTGCTTCGTGTTACATAATGTTATCATTTTGACCTCATGTTTGATGTTATAGGAGTAATGAGTCACAAATTTAGAAGCTAATTTTTCAAAGGTTTTGATGCCGGATGGTAGTTTTGAAAACCAATCCATGGCCATTCCTCCCAAGCTTCTTGGGAATAGTCTCATTAAATAGGTTGTATCATGCATGAATTCAAGACTCAATGCACAAAACCCCCGAAGATGATCATGTGGGTCAGATGTTCCTTCATACCTATCATATTTAGGAAATGTTACATTAATGGGAAAAGGCACCATGACCAAACTCTTATCGAATGGAAAAGGACATAATGTTTCAATAGAGAAAGGCTTAGGAGCCCCATTTTGTTTCAAACTGTCGATTTCCATATGTAATGCCTTGAATTGTTCCCTTATTGCTTCCATAGGATCTTCTATTTCCTTGGGCTTTAGTTGTTCTATGTCAAAATCTTTAGGTAGCTTTACCCCCGTTTGTATCAAGTCCATGAAGTGTTTTTCTTTATCCATAAGCATGGTCTTTTTCATTAGTTCTATGAAATAAGGACATTGTCTTGCCTCTAACGCTCTTTCATACATGGCTTCTTCCGCAGTTAGGGGTAGGTTTGTATTATGAGGAGGAGGTAAGTTGTTGCCTTGTGAATTTTCTTCTTGGGAATTAGTATCTCTTCCTCCATTATTATAATTTCCTTGATTGTTGTTAGGATCCATACCCCCATTCATGTTGTTCCCTTGGTTGTTAGGATCGGTATTTCCTAGGGTGCCACTAAACATCTTGTTGGTGTCCTTTGCCTTAGCGGCTTTTTTAATCACTCGTGAAGTAATGAAAGTGTCCTCTGGAAATGGGAGCTCTTCTCGTTTGTAGGTCCCGTCTATTTGTAATGTTTTCTTTATAGAGAGTGATCTTGTAATAACAGGCATGAACAAACTTTAAGGGTATGTTGACTTCTTCTTTTGATAAACTGATTTTTTGGAATAAGGTAAAGGTTTTTGATCAATTTTAAATGGTTTAAAATCTTAATGATGTTTTGATCAATAACTTTGGAATATATTGTTTGAAAATATAAAAATAATCTCAACACACACATCAATTTGGTACCATATCCCTAGAATGCTCTAATGTGTGTATTTTTTGAACGTTTTCACAGGTTGAAACATAAGAATATCTTCCACGCAATCTACCTAGCACATAATTGGTTCGTAAACATGGCTCTAATAGGTAGTTTTGCTATTTTACCATTATGTAGTAAGTTTTCCGTTCAAAATAGATCTTAGCCTTTCATCCCCCAAGTATGTTAAGGGGCTTCCCACACGCACCGAAGCACGATTTTGCACAATCTGTTAAGACTACTAGAGGAAGTTCGAAAGAGCTAAAATCCTTTTGTCGTGCACCCCATTAAGGATACACGCATTTTGTTTTATAGTGGGTCAGATTCTCGCGACAAAAGCAAGTGTATCCCACTTTGGGCTGTCCCTCTCACCGGCCCTTTTAAGGCAATCTTGGGAGGCGAGCCCACTAAGTTTTAAACATGTTCATTTGAAAGCATGAAAAGTGGATTTGGTAGAGCAAGTTTGGGAATTTGATTTACTCAAAGAGTGAAGAGCATATCCCTATTGCTTTTCCCTTATCCCAAATACTCACAATCAATTTGGTTCTTTTTCAACCCCGTGACAAAGGGGTTCTTAGAATTGAAGTGTTTATTCTTTCCCTTTTATGATTAAACTATGTTTTGAACTTTGAAATGCCACAAGCTAAGGGAATATGCAAGCTTGATGAGAGAAATACCTTAAACGATGCTAGCAAAGGCTAGGCACATTTTTAAGTAGTAGTTTTTCTCATTTTCTCTCCAAATCCTTCCCTTACCTTAGCAAAACATTCCCTCCACCAAAAAGTTAGTCGGCACAATACAAACAAAGTGAGGGAAAACCAAAATCAAAGCTTAGAATGATATAGTTGATTATGCTTTTGATTCTTTTTACCAAAATACTTGCAAAATTTTTTACAAACTTAGGGACTAAACTCCCAATTTAATGATACGTTTTCTATTTGTAAGCATCTACAACAGCAATGTATTTAGCATATAACTCTACCTCCTTTTCTAAATCATTGTTGAGAACAAAGGTAGTGTGTACCCAGTTTTCCTTTCTTATCCTCTTAGCAATCAATTTCTCCTCTAAGTTATGCCTTCTCTCTAGTTTTTGAACTTTCTTATGACAGACCATACTCTTGAGACAGAAAAAAAAATGAACGTGAAGTCAGAATACAGTCATCATTTTAACACAATTGATAAAATATAGAAAATACAGCCACGCGACATTGTCCAGACTGTACGCGAGATACAATTTAACAAAGACGTGATTACTTTAACCATGAGCGTCACCAAAAGGGGCTCAAGTGAGATTAAAATAACTAGGTGTGATATCAAATTTTATTCACGCGTGAACTCTTTACCAGACGCGACAACAGTGATTGTTTTAATAAAATATAAAAGTGCAATCAGGCAACATTGTCTATACTGAACGCGAGATCTAATTTGGCAAAGACGTGATTACTTTAACCGTGAGCGTCACCATAAGGGGCTCAAGCGAGATTAAAATAACTAGGTGCGATATCAAATTGTATCTACGCGTGAAATCTTTATCAGACGCGACAAAGTGTTGCTATAAAAGTGATATTTCATTAATCAAAGGTGACATTTAAAATGAAGGAAGCGAGAAATTAAATGGATAAGGTAGAGTAATCCCTTCACACCAGATGTAAAATGATTCCTCGGCCGCGGCTTTTTAATTTTGATCACACGACATTTAAATGACTAAAGGCATCAACAGTTTGTCCAAAACGCGAGAGTTTAATTTCTGACCGCGTGATTTCTTTCGCCAAAAGCGTGATTCTACAGGCTAAAAAGCGTAAGAGTTCAGACTGTAGGCGATATTTTAATTGCCTTCTGCGACATTTCTTTGCTTTAGGCATGACTTCTTTACTGGCAAGCATGATTTTTTTCTGTAACC
The DNA here is from genome assembly GCA_027943335.1 of Chamaecyparis obtusa. Lineage (NCBI taxonomy): Eukaryota > Viridiplantae > Streptophyta > Pinopsida > Cupressales > Cupressaceae > Chamaecyparis > Chamaecyparis obtusa. The sequence goes on along the minus strand of BSBK01005188.1, from coordinate 896,258 downwards.
TGCAAACAGTAAGCAAATTCATGCAATTCTAGCCTAAATTTTGCAAATAACGTGGAAATAATGATGAATTTGAGGCCTAGGGCCCCACGGTGGGTGCCATTTGTGTGTGAGTGATTTACACCTTCATGAAATAACAAGATTTAAAAGACAATTACACTATTCAAAGCAAACTAATCTAAATAATGCACAATTAATCTAAATATCTCATGGATCTCTAAAATAAAGTGGTAAATGAGGCTCTCAGCTATGATCCTCACTAGTGACACTCTAAAGATGAGAATTAAGCTATATGATATGCAAATTTAGATCTATTCTATCAAATTCTAGCTCTATTTGATGAACAATCTACTATGATCAAAGCAATTTAAGCTAATTAGCAATGAAAATGATAAGTGAGTGATGTGGATGCAAATTGCCAGAGCTTTGCTGCAATTCAAAGATATGGAGTGGATCATTTATGCTTCTAAATGCCTTCAATATATAAGATTTTCCCAAGGGTAGGGGGTAGAGTGAGATAACCATGGTTATGCTTGGGTAAGGTCAATTGGCTTTGCTTTGTCCATAAATGGGGGGACAAGGAGGGGACAATCATTTAAATGGTTTCAAAAGGTTGGACCATTTCAACAAAAGTGAGTGATTTGTGTCCATTTTGTCTCCTTTTTGCTTTGTTGAGGGAAATTAGTATTTATTAATTAATTAAAGTAATTAAATTTAGCCATGAAGGGTAAGATGTTCATTTTGATTTTTGCTTTCAACAACTATGTCATTAATTGAATTTAATCAATTTCGTAGTGTTTTTCCCCTTTTCAAGCTTTATTTAATCATTTAATCATTTAATTGAATTTTCCTTTGATTTGAATTATCTTTGTTCCATTTATTGATTTTTCGTGCTATTTGATGATTTGATTGCACCTTTTGATTGATTTAAGCCTTTTGCCAATTTTCCGTGTCTACATACCTAATGTCCATACTTATTATAGTTATAGCAATAACCATTAAAATTAGGAATGGTTTTAGGAATACCTTTTTCTTTTCTTCTACAAACATTTGATGTGTGGCCCGGTTTTCCACAATGATAATATGATAGCTCTTTGGCCTTGGATTAGCATAGGAATTCTTTTATTCACCTTTTCTTGATGACTCTCCATGTTTGGTATAGCCTAAACTAGTTGTGCTATCAAGTATTTTCTGACTGTTCAAAAATTCATCCATTCTTTTAGTATTGTCTTCAGCCTTTTTGATCATCTCATTATGTTGTTGTTGTATCTTTACCTCATTCTTCAATCTTTCATTTTCTTCTCTTAATTCACTGATGTCTTCTAATTTCCTTGTAAGCTCATTGTTTACTCAGTTGACTTCCTGATTTATGACAACCATCTGATTAGAGATTTCAAAGTGATGCTCAGTGAGTCTCAATATCTCAGATTCCTACTCTTGCAACTTATTAGTTATTTGCCTCCTATCTTCAATAGCCAAATTTATTTCTTGATTTTCTTTCCTTGCATTATTCATGATATCAATCATTCTAACCATTTGTGTCTCTTTACCAATCTGTAGTGTTTTCACTTGTTCAGCAAGATGTAGATTCTTTTCAAATAGATCTGATATGGTTTCTTCAGATGCATCAGATATGCTACCCGATCCAGATCCAGATACCTCAAATGGATCATCTATCTCTTCTTCATGATAATCAGTCTCATTATACCGAAGTGCCATGTCCTTCCTCTTGATCAATAATTTCTTCAATTCTTCTTTTCCTTGAATTTCTCAATATAGATTTGCATCTGTAATCTTTGATTCTCAATAGTCTTATCCAACATATTCCTTTCCATCTTTAGATCTTTTCTCTTCAGTGATTAAATTTTCCAAAACAAGAGAAATAGCTCTGATACCAATTATTGGGATTATGGAAAGATAAGTATTGAGAGGGGAGGGGTGAATCAATACCTTCAAAACTTTTCAAGACTAAAACTTGTAGACATAGATAGCATTAAATGACTGAATCCATTGTACGGAACAATCATTCAATTATAATTGAAAATGTAATTTTATGTAATCTAATCAATAAATCACTCATGAAACTTCATACACATAATACAAATATTTTGGTATTGCAGAAACCCTTGTAATAAGGTAAAAATTACGGTGGGGATGAAACCCACAAAGCTTCATTACTGCAGTAACAAAGTATGTCGGTTAAGGCTATAAGATTGTGATCACTTCTGGTGATCTTACCCTGTTAGGAGTAACAATAAGATCGGCTAGATCTACCTGGTTAGAGGATTTTAACAACACAATACATGTGTGTACTTGGTTAAGAGATTTCACTAAGAACTGTTAAGTCCACTCTATTAGGAGATTTTGAATCTACTACAATGGTTAAATGATAATAGTAAGATGTATTTTTAATTAGCAACTATATCTTGCTTGATTCATATCTATAATATACCATAAAGATATCACCATGTAGTGATGTATGTATCTTTCTGTTCTACTTGGTAGCCTTGTGTTTGTTCTAAAAAAACTGAATACTTCTCTCAAATCCTTTTTTCAAAATCATGTCTGATCTTCGGATGTCTAATTGCGGCTACTCCTTGATGATACAATATCATAATGACATATTTACAACTTTTATATCAAACTAACTTGACCTAATGCATCTTCTAACAGCTTCTGGAATACCCATAGATCCACCTTCTTGTATCACTATGAATATGAAATGTGTGTCTCCTCAGGATTTAGCAACTTATGTGTGTTACCTTCGGAAGATTTAGCATATTGAAAATTGAAAAATGTGTGTCTCTTCAGGATTTAGCAACTTATGTGCGTTACCCTCCAAGATTTAGCATATTGAAAATTGAAAAATGTGTGTCTCTTCAGGATTTAGCAACTTATGTGTGTTACCCTCCAAGATTTAGCATATTGAAAATTGAAAAATGTGTGTCTCTTCAGGATTTAGCAACTTATGTGCATTACCCTCCAAGATTTATCATATTGAAAATTGAAAAATGTGTGTCTCTTTAGGATTTAGCAACTTATGTGCGTTACCCTCCAAGATTTAGCATATAAAATAAATAAAAACTATAGTACAAGGGAGACCCTATATATACCCCCCTCCTTATCGTGGCAGTCTACTAGATAGGATAAGGAAGAGGAAGAGGATACCTACTTCACAATACAAGGAAATATCTTGTTTACATCAATGTACACCATATTCTTAGCGAGGGATATTGACCCCTACATCCAAGAGTATAGATAATTGTGAAAAAGATATGTCACTCATGGAAAAGGATCCTCAATGAAAGAGATCTTATCAACAAGACCCCCACCACAGAGGAGTGCTTTTTAAATAAAATATCATCTTTCAAAGGTGGGAACAAAGATTCAATCATCAAGCCTCCTACAAAGAAGAGGAAAAGGAATCTTTGGAATGAGGGAAACAAATCTAACACCAAAGCCAGGGTAAGTGTTTATAAAGAACATAATTTGCAAAATAAAGAAGAGGTGATGACCTAGGACAACAACCTCTCATATAAAAAGGTTATCCATAGTCAAAACATCTATCAATATGATGAAATAATATTGCAATATAAATAAATACCACTAAGCTAAAGAAATCAGTTCCCTAGACAAAGAGAAAGAAGGAAGAACCTTGCCCCCCAGGGATGAAGGAAAGGGATACCTTTGCGACACAAATGTCTTATAAAAGATATCTTGAATAGGATCTATGGATTATTATAAACATAATACAAAACCATAAAGAGGTAGGAGAGAAAGAATACCAATTAATCCTAATAAAAAGCCTAATGGATCCTAAGAGACTGGATGGAAATACACCTTTTTCCCCCGAGTCCAGAGACAAGAGGAGATGAAATCTATATTATATCAGAATGAGCAGAATCCCTTATATCAAAATTATGAAGGAATTGTAAAATTGCACAAGAGTGAGATATAATTCCTAAAGCAATTATTTCTCTAACATATAACTTGAAATTCTTACAATCGGCAAGTAAATGTGTATTACTATAATGAAAAGGACATTTGTACTTGGATAAAGCATTTTTCGGTATAGGTTTAAAGATTTATTTTTTAGAATTCATTAATTGAACATACACCTTCTTAGCTACATCTTGATGAGTATTGAGATTATCTATTTTAGGTGTAGGGAGAAGAATATGAAGAGGAGGATGATGATCAACATCACCTACCTTGACTTGAGTTTGCAAACCAACACCATGCAAATCCTGTTTAGGGGGTATATGAACTGGATACTTCATACCATGCTCATTAACTCCAAGCCCTAAACCTTTATAACCTTGTTAAGTTATCATATTATATCCTATAGTGTACATATCATGTAAAGCTTCTACATGAGGTGATTATTTATCATGCTCATGAGTAAAGGTTGTATAAGGTGGAATAATATGTTTTGAAGAATTTTCTTTACCCTTTCCTTTAATATCATCATGAATTGGAGGAGAAAGAAGGCTAATGAAGAAATCATTATTTTTTGATGTCTGTGCACACTTTCGAGAAATTCTTCAACCTGCTTCAGATTGGAAATGTCGAGACAGAGAAAACCCAGAAAACTTTTATCCTTTTGAGGTCAGGTCAACTTTGACTCAGATAGAGGGGCACAATCTTACCCCAAGGCACAATCTTACCCCCCACTGAAGGTCTTCCCTGACCTAAAATAGCTCCGATAAAATTATGTTCCCAGATCCTGAAAGTTCATCAAAAAGGGTATCCAGATCTATACTTCGCTTCGCTGTCATGTACATGTACCTACAAGAAAAATGGTTTTGTTGTTTGGATGAGGATTTTGCCTTAGTAAAACCCCAGTTTGTAATCAACCTTAATAATGGAATTGAAATAGAGAATGCTAGCAAGTAGTAGAAGTAGATCTAACAACAAAGCTATGAAATTCAATAGATATGCAATTGTATTTGAAATGTAAACAAGCATATTGATATGAAAGCTTGAACAAAATATTAACAAATGTAAATCAAAACCTCCATGATTGCATCCTTGGAATCCACCTTGAGGGAAGAATGAATGAATCTTGAAGATGAACAAAGGATCTTGAAGGAAGATCACACCACCATGATAGCTAGATCTAGGGTTTTGAATGATGAATCTTGAATGCTTGAACCAAATCCATTCAAAGGCTTGAATGCTTGAATCCTTGATCTTCAATGGGTAACTTTAATGGAGAAGAAAACTTGAATGCTTCCTTGAAAATTCTAGATGGAATGCTTGCAAAACTTGACTTCTTGATCATGAAAATGGATGATCTCACAAAACTTGATGGAGAAAATGAGAGAGGAAGGCTTCATTTTATACTGATCTAGGGCACAAACTTCTAGAGAAGGCCAACATTGGAGAATTAAATATTAATTAATCTTAACTCCTAAAAATGGACCTAGATTAAATGCAATTTAAGGGTTTACCATTTTGAAATCTGAAACAATCGACCCGAAAGCGAGAAAATGAAACTTTCTGAAACACAACATCCTGAAACTTCCAGAAACTAAAATTTGGAACTGGGGCCAGGGATGAGGTTGACCCTACCCTAGGTTAGAGTTGAGGTCAACCTTAACCTAGGTCAAGGTCTAGGTCATCCTTGACCCAAAAAGTCAAAGTCTCTAATTTCACAGAGAAAATCTATCAGAAGAGGCTAGAAATAGGGAGAGAGAAGCAGGATAGGGGGGAAATAGCCAGATCCATGCAAAGACCCAATCAAGGTGCTTGACATGACCCCAGACCACTTACTTGGAGGGATAAATGCTCTTAACATGGAAGTGCTTCTATTTTAAGATGATACATTAAGCCCCCACTTTAGCAAGAGTATGGACGCAATGCAAACTCTTGGTAAAGGAGAAGAAAGAGAAGATCTAAGAGGATTCACAACGAGATAAAATAACACTTAGTCAAGGACACAAGCCTCTAGACTAAGGATTCTAACTCAACATACATGCACGAGGGTGCGAAAATAAAACTCAAAAACAACACAAAAGAGGGGTTAGTACAAACAAACCCAAATCAATTAGCATAAGAAACCTTGCTAAGAAATATTTCTCATACTAATATCATATTTGGAAAGCTATCATAAAATAAAAAATGATTACATAAGAAAGACAAGAGAAACACTATATTAACATAGCTTCATGATCCAATCCTACTAGTATGAAAGCAAAAAATAAAGAAAGGAGAAAGTGATTACCTCACCTAGTAAGATGCCCACCTTACCGTGAATCACCAAGGAAGGGAGAGCCAAACAGGTGGCCAAACCTGATAGTTCACCCATAAATTGTGGTTGTAATTGTAATATGTCTTCTGATGCCTTCTGGAATACCCATAGATCCATCTTCTTGTATCACTATGAATATGAAATGTGTGTCTCCTCAAGATTTAGCAACTTATGTGCATTACCTTCGGAAGATTTAGCATATTGAAAATTGAAAAATGCATGTCTCTTTAGGATTTAGCAACTAAGGTGTGTTACCTGTAATACCCCAAAATTGGCACCTATTTAATTTCATCAATTTTGGTGCATTATCTCGATTTTACATCACCAAAGTCCTAGTTCCCTAGGCAATTTTCTCTCTCATATCTGACTTAATTTGACTTGATGTCAATTGCAAAGACCATAAATTGCAATAATCAAACACTAAAATTAATTCCTAAGTCTCTTTGACTTTATTAGCTAAATTATCTCTATGATACATTAATTTAATTGTAAAGTCCTAAGTGCTTTCTAATTAAATTAAATCTACCCCCTTTAGCTAATTACACATCAAAAAGGAATTAATAAATATTTAGTTAATTGAATGGACACCTCTTTATTTGAATTTAATAATTCAAATTACTCGAAAGGTCACCTCCCCACATGTGGAAAATTCTATTCTTTTAATTAAATAATTCATTGTCTTTTTGTCTCAATTAGGAATGAAGAGTCCACCGTTTCAAATCAAGAAACTCTTCATTCCTCTTCTGGCTTGGTCTATTTAATGAACCTCTTTTTCTCATTCAAGAGAGCAATTTTTGAGAGCATCCTTACTATAGCATTTTTTTAGTTTCATATTTCATTGTTTCCAAAGCTCTTTTATTGCATTATCAAGATTAATATCTCATTATTAGTATAATCTTTGCATCACATTTTAGACTAAATTTGCTTATTTGTTCTTAGTTTAATATCATATTTCTTTCAAGTTCTTAGATTAAGTTGCATCTCATCTTTATTTTCAAACTCTTAGATTAATTGCATCCTCATTCTTAGATTAAATTGCACTTCATTCTTAGCTTAGTTTCATTTTGCTCATATTTGCTTTCAAATCCTCCATTGTTGAATTGGTCTCCCGGTTGTTGGCTCTTGTTCTGAGAGTATTCAAACACCCCATTCACATAGGAGGCAACAGGTCGCCTCACCATGGAATTTGGATTGAGTTCTTCATACTCTCTCCCGAATTCTATCAAGTGAATAATGACCATGTTGTGTTGTGTCTGATTTAGAGGTCACATTCAGTCACATACATTACCCTCCAAGATTTAGCATACTTAAAATTGAAAAATGCATTTCTCTTGAGGATTTAGCAACTTATGTGCATTACCCTCCAAGATTTAGCATATTGAAAATTGAAAAATGTGTGTCTCTTCAGGATTTAGCAACTCATGTGTGTTACCCTCCAAGATTTAGCATATTGAAAATTGAAAAATGTGTGTCTCTTCAGGATTTAGAAACTTATGTGTGTTACCCTCCAAGATTTAGCATATAAAATAAATAAAAACTATAGTACAAGGGAGACCCTATATATGCCCCCATCCTTATCGTGGTGGTCTACTAGATAGGATAAGGAAGAGGAAGAGGATACCTACTTCACAATGCAAGGAGATATCATCTTTACATCAATGTACACCATATTCTTAGCGAGGGATATTGACCCCTACACCAAGAGTATAGATAATCATGAAAAGGATATGTCACTCATGGAAAAGGGTCCTCAATGAAAGAGATCTTATCAACAAGACCCCCACCATAGAGGAGTGATTTTTAGATAAAATATCATCTTTCAAAGGTGGGAACAAAGATTCAATCATCAAGCCTCCTACAAAGAAGAGGAAAAGGAATCTTTGGAATGAGGGAAACAACTCTAACACCAAAGCCAAGGTAAGTGTTTATAAAGAACATAATTTACAAAATAAAGAAGAGGTGATGACCTAGGACAACAACCTCTCATATAAAAAGGCTATCCATAGTCAAAACATCTGTCAATATGATGAAATAATATTGCAATATAAATAAATACCACTAAGCTAAAGAAAGTAGTTCCCTAGACAAAGAGAAAGAAGGAAGAACATTGCCCCCCAGGGATGAAGGCAAGGGATACCTTTGCAACACAAATGTCTTAGAAAAGATATCTTGAATAAGATCTATGGATGATTATAAACATAATACAAAACCATAGAGAGATAGGAGAGAAAGAATACCAATTAAGCCCAATAAAAAGCCTAATGGATCCTAAGAGACTAGATGGAAATACACCTCTTGCCCCCTAGTCTAGAGACAAGAGGAGATGAAATCTATATTTTATCAGAATGATGGGAATCCCCAATATCAAAATTATGAAGGAATTGTAAAACTGCACAAGAGTGAAATATAATTCCTAAAGCAACTCTTTCTCTAACATATAACTTGAAATGCTTACAATCAGAAAGTAAATGTGTATTACTATAATGAAAAGGACATTTGTACTTGGATAAAGCATTTTTTGGTATAGGTTTAAAGATTTATTTTTTAGAATTCATTAATTGAACATACACCTTAGCTACATCTTGACGAGTATCAGGATTATCTATTTTAGGTGTAGGGAAAAGAATATGAAGAGGAGGATGATGATCAACATCACCTACCTTGACTTGAGTTTGCGAAAAACCAACACCATGCAAATCCTTTTTAGGGGGTATATGAATCGGATACTTGATACCATGCTCATTAATTCCAAGCCCTAAACCTCTATAAGTATTTAGTTATCATATTATATCCTGTAGTGTACATATCATGTAAAGCTTCTATAGGAGGTGATTGTTTATCATGCTCATGAGTAAAGGTTGTATAAGGTGGAATAATAGGTTTTGAAGAAATTTCTTTACCCTTTCCTTTAATATCATCATGAATCAGAGAAGGTAAATCAAAGAATTATTACACATATGCATCCTGAACTATAGCTTGAATCCCATCATATGTATGGAAAGGTCTAGGATGAATAGATGGATAATTAGGCATTGGATTAGGAATGATGGGATTAGTATTAGGAAGATGAGGAGATGGTGTATCATCTACCAAATTCTTCACATAATCCAAAAGAGTAATAAGGCTACCACATAAATCCATAATGAAAGTTTTGAAAGTAGGAAGACTAGTATCAGTCAATTTCACAAAAGCATAGGTGAGTGCAAAATGAAGGATCATCAACGTAATGAAGTGAATGATACTCTCATAAACATCTTAGGTATGGTAAAGAGATGCTAAAAGAAGGGTAATAAAGAACATGATCACACACCAAAGCATCTTAAGAATCTTCATAGTAAATGAAATGCAAGAAATGTTTTTGTATTTTTAAGTTTAAAATCAAGAGAATAAAATAAACCTAATCTTAATGCAAGAAGAGATTAAACCATGAATCTAACACAATAGGGCATCTAAATCCACAAAAGAAAAGGGGTAAGCTTGTCAGGTTCACCAAAATGAATAGTGGTAAAAAAATGGGTTCACCACTATGAATAGAGATTGAGTATGGATAGGGGATGAAATATATGTGATGGAAAATGTTATGGACATATGAACTAGATGAAACAAAAATACTTATTTCAAAAGAAGGCTGATGAAGAAATCACTATTTTCTGATGTCTATGCACACTTTTAGGAAATTATGCAACCTGCTCTGGATTGGAAATGTTGAGATAGAGAAAACCCAGAAAACTTTTATCCTTTTGAGGTCAAGTTGACTTTGACTTAGATAGCAGGGCACAATCTTACCCCAGGGCACAATCTTAGCCCCCACTGAAGGTCTTCCTTGACCTAAAATAGCTCTGACAAAAATTTTGTTCGTAGATCTCGGAAGTTCCCCAAAAAGGGTATCCAAATCTATACTTCACTTCATTGTCTTGTACTTGTACCTGCAAGAAAAATGGTTTTGTTGTTTGGATGAGGGGTTTGCTTTAGTCAAACCCTGGTTTGGAATCAACCTTAATAATGGAATTGAAATAGAGAATGCTAGCAAGTAGTAGAAGTAGATCTAACAACGAAGCTATGAAATTCAATAGATATGAAATTGTATTTGAAATGTAAACAAGTATATTGATATGAAAGCTTGAACATAACATTAACAAATGTAAATCAAAACCTCCATGATTGCATGCTTGGAATCCACCTTGAGGGAAGAATGAATGAATCTTGAAGATGAACAAAGGATCATGAAGGAAGATCACACCACCATGATGGCTAGATCTAGGGTTTTGAATGATGAATCTTGAATGCTTGAACCAAATCCCTTCAAAGGCTTGAATGCTTGAATCCTTGATCTTCAATGGAGAACTTAAATGGAGAAGAAAAATTGAATGCTTCCTTGAAAATGCTAGATGGAATGCTTGCAAAACTTGACTTCTTGATCATGAAAATGGATGATCTCACAAAACTTGATGGAGAAAATGAGAGAGGAAGGCTTCCTTTTATACTGATCTAGGGCAAAAACTTCTAGATAAGGCCAACATTGGAGAATTAAATCCCAATTAATCTTAACCCCTAGAAATGGACCTAGATTAAATGTAATTTAAGGGTTTACCGTTCTGAAATCCGAAACAGCCGACCCGAAAGTGGGAAAATAAAACTTTCTGAAACCCAACATCCTGAAACTTTCAGAAATTGAAATTTGCACCTGGGGTCAGGGACAAGGTTGGCCCTACCCTAGGTCATATTCAAGATCAACCTTGACCTAGGTCAAGGTCTCGGTCATCCTTGACCCATAAAGTCAAAGTCTCCAATTTCTTGAGAAAGTCTATCATAAAGAGGCTAGAAACAGGGAGAGAGAAGCAGAACAAGGGGGAAATAGCCAGATCCATGCAAAGACCCAATCAAGGCACTTTACATGACCCTAGACCACTTACTCGGAGGGATAAATGCTCTTAACATGGAAGTGCTTCCATTTTAAGATGATACACTCTCACATACTTATCAAGAAGGTAACAGGTTGGTTGATTGCTTAGAAAATATGGGCTTTGACAAAATGACTCTAGACTTGACATGCCATAATTATAACTTAGCATATTTTCTCAAATTAGAGGATATTTTAAAATGAGATATAGTTATAGATACATTTCAAAAATGATAAAGCCTTGTTAAATTATTGATGCTTTATACTGGTTTGAAGCATTGGCATGAATTATCCTAATGAGAATGAACAAAAAATTTATCTAATGACATCGGTTAAACATTCTCCAATATGGAGAATGGTGAAGCACTAAGGAAAAAAATCATCAACAAAAGTATGGTAAAAGGTAGCATATTGGTATAAGATATACTGATAACTTCCATTGACAAAGCGAACATAAGCAACAAAGAGCTTTATTTGTCTTGTCGATTGTCAATGTGGTTATTGACAAGACCTACACCAATAGGAATTACAAGAGGGAATGGTGTATTGATATAATATTCTCCGATGAACGGTGCATCAGTATAGCCTAAATAATTTAGGTATTTCTAAGTTCCCCCAGTAATTGATGAAGCAGTCAATATATCCCTTGAGGATATTAGATTCGAAGGTTGTTAAAAGAAGCATCGAGATAACATTTATGAATGAGAAGGAATGAAAACATCAGAGGGAGTCTCCCCGATAAGATTCATTGGCCATCGGTACTATAATTTTGATATTGTGTCAATCTCCAATGACTTTGTATAAGTCATCATATTGGTATAACATATACCGATATCCTCCATCGACAAAGTGAACACAAGGGACATAGATTTTTTTGGTCCCACTGATCGCCAATGAGATTATCAGCAAGACCTTCATCGATAGGAAGTCCAAAAGGAAATAGTCCATCGACACAATATTCTCTAATAAATTTCATCAGTATAACTTGAATAATCAGGAAAGGTATTTCAAATTTCCCGCATCCCCAGATGAATTGGTTGGTATCATATGTAGTGATACTATATCCGAAGGATATTGAAAAGAAGCATTGGGGTATCATATATTGATGAGATGGAATGAAGTCATCGATGGGAGTCTCCCCGATAAATTTCATTAGTTATCTATATTTTAATTTGGATATTGTGTTGATGTGTCGATTTTCGATGTTCGAACAAATATTCCTTCGTCATGCAAAATAGAAAATTTTGCACTAGTGCCCATAATCATCTATTGTCATCTCCATCAATAGGAAAGGATAAGCATGTTAGTAATGGGTATGTGCAAGATCATGGTATACCAAACTATGGCCTTAAGTGGCAATGAAAAATTAGAAAATTGGGGTTAGTCAACTTGATGTAAAAAGTTGAACATCTTATGAACCTTATGTGAAAAAGTTGTAAGAATAGAATTTGTAGGAAATTGAATGTAATTTCTAAACTACTAGCCCTTGTTTGAATTTTTTTATCTAATTGTTCAAAATCTAAGATTTCAATGCAATGGTACGAAAATTTTAGGGAAAAGATAAAAAGTATGTGTATGTCTGACCACCTTAATCATAATCAAATGATGATATATTTTCCCAAGATTCTAGATATAAGTAGTAGACTCATTCACGGATGCGACGCATACTTTTTTGTCAAATAAATAATTAATTATGAATTTTCTACCACAACTTTTTCAGAATAAAAAAAATCTCATGTCTAACCACCTTAACTAATTCTAAACTTTACAAATTTGAAAAAAAAAAATTTCCTTATAGTAGCCGAAGCATAGAATGTGACGCATGTTTCAAATTTCAAAAAGGTTAAATGGTTTGAAAGTTATAGTTATTTTTTAATCAGTATGTCAATTACGAGTTTAAAGATAACTTGATTGAAAAATAAGTAATAATTATTTACTGAACTCAAAATTTGATAGCAATTATATTGATGGAAAGTTGATAATGTATTTAAGAAACCCTTTTCATTTCATCAATTTCGGGTGAAAAAATAGTCGTCAGCTACATTGTCGAAGTCTCGATATCAGAAACTATCTCCTGAAACACGCCTAAAGGGTTGACCACCCACGTTTGGTATTGCCCAAGCAAATACCAAGCCTAATCGGATATCTGATATAATCAGATATTCGATAAAATCAGATATTCAAAAATTTTGGATATTCGATAATATCAGATATCCAAAATTTCCCGCCTAATTCAAAATTTCATTTGGACTAGTTTTTCCAATTTCAAGTTACATATTAAATTGTATTTTTTTTATGTTAATATTAAATCAGTTGAGTATTTTTTCAATTTTAAGTTATATATTACAAATTATTATTTTTAATATTAATTTAAATAATAATAGCATAGCATTTAGAAATGGGAACTCAAAACTAGAATATTTACCTGTCTTAATGACCTCTTTAAAAGATTTTGACTGAAGCTCGACAAATGGAAACTACCAGACAAATCCTTCTTCACACTTCCGGCGGCATCAACTTTAGGGTTTCAAATAGCATGTATTATATTATTATTATTTATTTCTCTATTGTATAATAGTATAATATTAACTTATTCAATATTTATATTATATGTTCAAGAGAGAGAGAGAGAGTAGGGGAGAGAGAGTAGGAGAGAGAGAAGGGGAAAGGGAGAGAGTATGAGAGAGAGAGAGAAGGGGAAGGGGAGAGAGTAGGATATAGAGAGAGAAGGGGAATGGGATAGATTAGGAGAGAGAAGAGGGAAGGGAGTAGGAGAGAGAGAGAGAGAGAGAGAGAGAGAGATTTTGGCAAAATTTTGGCATGAAATATCAGATATCTGATAATATCGGATATCCGATATTATCGGATATCCTATTCTTTTTACTGGTAAAAAGTAAAAACAATATTCTCTGGGTCCCTCCAGAGAGGCACATTTTTTTGCAAAATTATGAGATTCAGGTTGCAGCAGATCACGTTTTGCTCTAGAGAAGACAAAAATCCACTTTTTGGTTGGATTTTCTCTATTACCAAAGGTATTTGCATCACCTTTTTGGTATAACTATGGGGAGTAGTAGTCGTCGAAAGCATAAATGGAAGAGGAGACTCAAAAATGAAGATGTTGAAGTGTATAGAGAAATGGAGAGTGTTGCCCATCGAAACAAGAGACAAGGTATGTTAAATATTAATGAAGATGTTGGCATAGACCCACCTTTGAATGTGGTTTTAAGTGAAGATCATGAATTTGAAATGATTTATGAGAATGTAGGGATTGAAGATGAAAATGTAGGTTTTGAAAATGAACATGTAGATGTGGACAATGGAAGTGTGGACATTGTCAATGATAATCCACTGATTGAATTTGAAAGAATTGACAATGATAATGGTACACAAGAACCAAATAAATGTAAAACATCTCCAAATTATATAAGAAATGAAGTCCCTTCAAAGGAAGAAAGAAAAAGTTCAAAATTGAGACCTTCAAGAACAACTAAATGGTTATTTGAAATTGATGAGAAGGTAATGAGCAATTTTGATGGCAAGAGATTAGAAAGAACCATTCGGTTGTGGGTTTCAAAACTTTTTGATCAATTTTTTAGCCACAAGATGTTGGTTGAGAAATGTCAAATGTTTGTGCAATTGTTAAAGATGCAAAAGATGAGACGTATACTAGTCAAATTGAAGATTAGTGTGAACAAGAAAAAGGAGAGGAGAGGAATGTTATTATTGTGAGAAATCCTTTTAGTGTTCTCAATTCCATTGGGAAGACTACAAAGGGAAAAGATAAGAGATCCGCTAGGAGGGTTATTACAACCTCCTTAGTAAGTCATCATTTGAGAAAGGCTTGTTTGATGAGACAAACTTGTGTTGACTTGAATCTAAATCGTAAAACTTTGGATAGAGCATTTGCAAGAAGAGAAAGACTTGATGATCCTATTCAAAATGATACATGGGCTTATGGTGGGAGACTCTCACATTGTGATAAGAAGCTTATCGATGTTGTGAAGGATCAAATTCAACTATTTTGGCAATCTAACTCAAGAGTGTCACCAAATGTGAAGGATGTCTTGAAGTTGATAATTGGCATTCGAGACTACACCCCGCATCCCAAACATTATTTAGAGGTGAGTCAAACAATGTTGTTCAAAAAAATTGTGAGACACATCCAACATTGCAAATATCACAAAGAGCTTTTGAAGCCCTGAAGCCTTTTTTTGTGTGCCTCTTAAGATTCAAAATACTTGTTGTTGCAAATATCATGTGGAGTTTTCAATGCACCATGAATTGTTACGATCCATTTATTCTAATTTGCATACTAGTGAAATGTTGGAGGAGTGGTGCAAGTGCTCTTCCAAAATCATCAAGAGACTTTCTAGATCATTTTTTATGTCCTAGAGATGATAGATGTTTCTTTTATAGAAAATATTGCTTAAATGACAAGTGCTCAGAGTGTGGTGGGCTAGTGAAGTTTGTTGAATGTTTTCATGAGGGCTGCAAGCACAATTTTGGAAAGACAATTGTCCATAAAAAGGTATATGAAACCGTTAAATATACATTAAAAAGTGGAGGTGAAGGCTCTAGATGTGAGTTGGTTACAAAAGAATGCAATGTAGCTGATTTTATTTTAGATTTTAAGAAGAATCTTTTTTACAAGTATGCAAGGCATAGTCACAGGTCTCAGTGGTTGGATCAACATTTCAAGATGTGTAAGGACACTTTCTTGATTGGCACTATTATATCAATTGTTGACTTTGCAGAGAACTATACATTGCAACCCTAAAATGAGTTGCAAGCTCAATATTATAATTCTATTTAGGTTTCTATTTTTGTGCACATAACATATAGACATTCCCCTAATAGTACAGAAGATGACCAGAAGATAATTAGAGAGTACCATTTTTATATGAGCGATGATAGATTGCACTCATCCGAGTTTGTCCAACATTTCTTTGAGAATTATTTTGAGTGGGTACAGGAAATAATATTATTCTGGATAGACATCTCATTTGGTCAGATAACTACATAGGTCAATTAAAAAATGCTAGTATGTTTTATTGGTTATGTAGAATCCATGTAGAGAGAGGTGTACCTCATATTTGGAGTTTTTTTTAGGCTGGTCATGGAAAAGGGGAGCATGATGGAGTAGGTGCATGCATAAAGAGAGCTCTAGTTAAGGAGAAATTGAGGATTTTGGGTGTAGAAATCATTGATGCTTATTCTATTGTTGATTGGTGTACTTCAGCATTGTCATAGGGGGGACTCTTGATTCAGCGTTGCACAAATTCTTTTGGTTGGTTGAGTTGGGCACAATAGGAGATATGTTGAATTGTCAAACTGTGAAAGATTCTTCAAAAATTCATTCATTTCGAAGCTCAGATGCTAGTACATGGACCATTTGGACACGAGAGTTGGCTTCTTATTGTACAAGTTGTCTTTAGTGTGATTAGGATCAGTGTGAGTCAAGTGAGTGGGTTGATACATGGGTTCCACATTATCTTACTCCTTTATCTCTCACAGTCTCTATAATAAATGATAACATGGATTGTTCACTTGATTACGACCATCTTTCAGATCTTCTACAACCAAGACATGTTTTTGCATTGGTTGCACCATGAGGGAATGATGAGAGATCGGATTACTAGTTAGCACACTGTGTACGAGGAAAGCATTAACTTGCACAACCGACGGTAGATGATGATATGTTCACATATCCAATAGGATCACATGTTGTTGCAGTAACATGGATGTGCACATATATGATTAGAAATAATTGCATTCTTGTGTTTGAAGACTATGAGAAGCACAAAACCATTCTCATATATTCACGCCTTATTATAGTAGCCAATGTTAAGTTGTTGAAACATCAAGGAAAACCAAAGACAAAGGAACTTTGGACTATTAGTACTATTGATCATGAAGCAATAATGAATACCCTCAAGTAGAGAGATGACCCTTTAGACACACTTCAGTAGGTAAGTTCAACTCAAGTTGCAAGGTTTTCCATGTTTATTATGATTACGTTCAATAAATTAATTGTAGTTTTTTTCTTTATGTGTTTGAGCCAATAAAATTTGTTTTGTATGTGGATTGTAAATGCAGTTGGATACATATATGATAGATATAGAACATCAAGGTTTTCATTTGATTAGCCCATCTTTTATGATAGTAAACTTCACTGTGCATTGTCTAGTCATGTTCTTTGGTTTGTTTAGTTACTTATAGATGTTCATAATATTTTTCTCAACCTATATAAACTTCTTATATTCTCTATTAAATTTTCTTCTGCCTTCTGAATGTAGGGATTAGAGCGAAAAAGATACTTATTTTTATATATAGTTGTGTAATTTGCATATTTAGATGCCAAATTTTGTATATAAAAACAACAATCGAATGTGATGTGCATAGTTAGATGCCAAATTTTGTATATAAAAACAACAATCAAATGTAATGTGCATATTTAGATGCCAAATTTTGTATATAAAAAATTTGATTCAAAATTTGAAATATAAAAGAGCCCATGGTGTTGATTTGCAAATATTAAGAGCCCACATTTGTATCATCTTAATGCCATGTAAAGTGCAAAAAATGTGTTTCCTTACTATGAATGTTGTATCCTTATATAATTTGTATCATCTTAATTTTGTATTCTTACATTTGTATTTTCTTAATTCCATGTACATTTGTATTGTCAAATGATGTAATAGTTGGAGTCATTGAGTCAAAATTGGTCAAATGTGTCCAAAGTAAAATGATGATTCCCTGGGGTGAAGGGATAGTGTTCAAGGATTGCATCCTAGCACCAAATGGACTGTTTCATTTTCTTTGGTTGGGCGGGTGAATGCTACGGACAACCCCATTTTGACCACTGAGTCACTAGAACGTTCTGAACCATGCTGGACCAAAGTGTCCCCAAGGTGCACTAAGCACGATTTGGTGGCAAACTTTTGAGGCTCGTATCTCAAACCCCATGAGAGGTATTAGTGATCTATGAGATTCTACAAGACCATGTTTCTGAGGCCTACAATAACCTCTCTCCATTTTGGGATATTCAAATTTGTTTGAATTTGGCACTCCAGGCTCGCCTGATGCCAAAACTTGCAGTGAGGGTCAATTGAAAGTTGCACCACTGGATTTCTTCCAAACTATTTGTCCCAGCACCAAATAGACTGCTCCATTAGCTCTGGTTGGGTGAGTGAATGCTAGGGACAACCCTATTTTGACCACTGAGTCACTAGAACATTTCAGACCATGTCGGACCAAAGTGTCCCCAAGGTGCACTAAGCATGGTTGGGTAGCGAACTTTCAAGGCTTGTATCTCAGACCTTGTGAGAAGTATTGACAATCCATGAGATATTACATGACCATGTTTCTAAGGTCTAAAATAACCTCTCTCCATTCTGGGAGATTCAAATTTGTTTGAATTTGGCACTCCAGTCTCGTTTGATGCCAAAACTTGCAGTAAGGGTCAGTTGAAAGTTGCACCACTAGATTTCTTCCAAATCATTCATCCTGGCACCGAATGGACTATTCCATTAGCTCCATTTGGGTGGGTAAATGCTAGGGACAACCTCATTTCGACCACTGAGTCACTAGAACATTCTGGACCATGCCTGACCAAAGTATCCCCAAGGTGCACTAAGCACAATTGGGCAGCAAACTTTTGAGGCTCGTATCTCATACCTCGTGAGAGGTATCGGCAATTTATGAGATGATACAGGACCATGTTTTAGAGGCCTACAATAACCTCTCTCCATTCTGGGAGATTCAAATTTGTTTGAATTTGGCACTCCAATCTCGCTTGATGCCAAAACTTGCAGTGAGGATCAGTTGAAAGTTGCACCACTGAATTTCTTGTAAACTGTTCATCCCGGCACTGAATGGACTATTTCATTAGCTCTTTTTGGGTGGTTAAATGCTAGGGACAACCCTTTTTTGACCACTGAGTCACTAGAATGTTCCGGACCATGCCAGACCAAAGTGTCCCCAAGGTGCACTAAGCACGATTGGGCAGAAAACTTTTGAGGCTCCTATCTCAGACCCCGTGAGAGGTATCAATGATCTATGAGATGCTATAGGACTTCATTTCTAAGGCCTAAAATAACCTCTCTCCATTCTAGGAGATTCAAATTTGTTTGAATTTGGCAGTCCAGTCTCGCTTGATGCCAAAACTTGCAATGAGGGTCAGTTGAAAGTTGCACCACTGAATTTCTTCCAAACCATTCCAAATGGACTATGCCATTAGCTCCGATTGGGTGGGTAAATGCTAGGTACAACTCCACTTTGGCCACTGAGTCACTAGAATGTTCTAGACCATGCCGGATGAAAGTGTCCCCAAGGTGCACTAAGAACGATTGGGCAAAGAACTTTCGAGGCTCATATCTCGGACCCTATGAGAGGTATCAATGATCCATGAGATGCTACAAGACCAAGTTTCTAAGGCCTACAATAACCTCTCTCCATTCTGGGAGATTCAAATTTATTTGAATTTGACACTCCAGTCTTGCTTGATGCCAAAACTTGCAGTGAGGGTCAGTTGAAAGTTGCACCACTGGATTTATTCCAAACTATTCATCTCGACACTGAATAGACTATGCCATTAGCTTTGGTTGGATGGTTTAATGCTAGGGACAACCTCATTTTGACCATTGAGTCACTAGAACGTTTCGAACCATGCCTGACCAAAGTGTCCCCAAGGTGCACTAAGCACAATTGGGTAGCAAACTTTCAAAGCTCATATCTCAGACCCCGTGAGAGGTATCAATGATCTGTGAGATGCTATAGGACCACATTTATGAGGCCTACAATAATCTCTCTCCATTATGAGAGATTCAATTTTGTTTGAATTTGGCACTCCAGTCTCGCTTGATGCCAAAACTTGCAGTGAGGATCAGTTGAAAGTTACACCACTGGATTTCTTCCAAACCATTCATCTCGGCACCAAATATACTGCACCATTAGCTCTAGTTGGGTAGGCAATGCTAGGGACAACCCCATTTCGACCAATGAGTCACTAGAACATTCTGAACCATGCTGGACCAAAGTGTCTCCAAGGTGCACTAAGCATGATTGGGCAGTGAACTTTCGAGGCTCATACCTCAGACCCCGTGATAGGTATTAGTGATCCATGAGATGCTACATGAATACATTTATGAGGCCTACAATAACCTCTCTCCATTTTGGGAGATTCAATTTTTTTTAATTTGGCACTCCAGTCTCGCTTGATGCCAAAACTTGCAGTGAGGGTCAGTTGAAAGTTGCACCATGAGATTTATTCCAAACCATTACTCCCATCATCGAATGGACTACACCATTAGCTCTAGTTATACAACCTCATTTCAAGTCTTTGAGTCCTGGAGATAAGTGGGGATAGGAGTTGCTTCTTTGAGCAAGGGATAATTAGGCCTACATGGAGAGCTAGAGGGTGGAGAAAGTCTTCACCAGTCAAATGATGAAGGACTGAGATTGAGATGAATTTAGTAGCTCTAAAAAGGGTATTAGAAAATGAAAATAACTTTTCAGGTTGTTTGGAGAGTTTGAGAGTAATTTTCTGATTTCAGTATTTGTAGGGCTACTAGACAAGCCTAGAAAGACTATATAAGAGAAATGGTTGAAGTTGAGGTGATTAGAGTGAATGGGAAGTTGGAACATGGTAAATAGACCATGATAAGATGATCTATGGTGTTGGGATCAAGGTGAGAGGTCTCATTGGATTTTTGGTATGGTGGAGGCACTAGGTGCACTAGGTAGCCTAGGATGGTGTTGGTACTTGGAGAGATTGGTGTAAGGAAATGAGATAGTGAACTCATGAGCATGGTTGTGGGATTGATCAATAAGTCAGAGAACTCTACTAGATCCTTGAGTGAGGTTAACTCCTTGAGTGGATTCCAATTTGTTTGTAGAATCCTCAAGTTGAGTTAGTCTCCTTAGGGTGATAGTGGAGGGCTCTGCATCAATAAGCCTTTAAATGGATCCAAATGTGGTGCAAGGGCACCTAGAAACTACAAGACAAAAGACTATGCAAAAAACCATGAAGACATTGAAGTCACTTAATGCAAATCACAGGTTCAAGAAGGTCAAAGGCATCATCAATGGTGGAAATCACATAAATTATGATTTTTATTAGTTTTCTTTTATTTTGGAAGTGTAACTTGTAACCTTGATCCTTTCCATGGACTCAAAGCCCTAGATTCCATGGAAAGATGATACTAACAATGTATCATTCTTATATACCTCAAATGATGAATTACACGTGTAAACATGCATAGCACATAAAGCGTACACATAAATTTTCTTAAGTCATGAAGCATACATGTAGCACATAGATTATAAAGCATACCACATGAATTCACTTAAGTCATCCATGTAGCCCATACACATGAATTTAGGTTATGAAGAATGTACTTGAATATACATGAATATACTTAAGGCATAAATCGTACACATGAGTACATACACACAAGCATATTAACATACTAACAATGAATAAATGAACACATGTAATTAACAAACTGGATCGAATATCAAGTTTCATATATATCAAAATGAACAATAATTCTATACATATTTACATGTCAACATATCTAGATACAATGTGGCATACGCCATCTCAAAATGTGTCATATGACATCTCAAAATAAGAAGTTCAACTACAAATGTTTCTAGGACATCCTATTCTATTGGTGGATCATCAAAATGCAGCCTCTTTGAAGTACTCTTTGGCTTTGATGGATTCTGCAATCAAACACAAAAGTGAAACCCCAAGTTAGATTAAAATTCAAAATCATAGTCAATAATAATAAATAAAATTTAAACTAAAATTGAACTCTCATATACCTCACCTCTCTACCTCATCTCATGAACAGGAGACCTAATATATGTCCTTGGTAGCATAGGAATAGTGCCACCAATGTCGACTCCCACCTATATATGTTTGTGAACATGAGATTGATCTATGAGTTATACTATTTAATGTTAAATACTTGGTACCAAATATATGTTTACAAAATAACTGAATTAACATTAAAACTTACCTTTGTTGAACTTTCTTTAGGGAATGTTGGCTGAATCATCAACGATACAAACCCTTGGTGTTCTACCTCCCTCAAATTAGGAGTGACTTACAAAAGTCAAATAGATACTTCATACTATCATAACTTGACCATATTCTATATACTTGATAGTAAAATACACATAAATAACTTTAGAAATGTACATACCGTGGGGCTATCACTGCAAATGGATATGCCTGTGACTCTATCATGACGATAGGGTCTCACGGCATCATCATGTGCCACTCTTTGTCAAATAAACCATGTAAATTAAAAATTAGTATGCACAACTGACAAGTATACATGTATGCATAAACAAACTAAATTACTTAATTACCTTTCCCTTGTCAACGGTTGACACCTACACCCTCTCACATTGTCTCCCAGTGGCAACTGGTGACACCTGCATCAGTATGTAAAAGATGATCATAAAAATTAAAAAACAATGTACATATACTATTATCATAATTTAAAAGGAAACCAATGAGTACATTAAAACATATGTACCGTGGAAGTGTCAAGACCAAATGATATGACCAAAAGCATGGACCCCTCCACCTGTGCCATCTCCTCCTCTGTCATCAACTGAACATAAATGTAACACATAAAAACACATAAGTGGGAAATTGTTATAAGGAAATTCTACTAAAAATACGAACAATAAAATTTAAATACAATGTAAAAAGTGAATTGTTTACCCTTACCGTAATAGTGGGAGTCCATGTCTCTGTAGGCCCTTGATGCACATCTCTATGAGCTACTTCAGTGCTTGTAGTGTGTTGTGTATAATCATCCACCTCGAAGGCAAAATTATATTCATCACTATCATTTAGGGGACCTAAGCACACATTCTTGCATATAATGCAAGTGTGGGGCACACAAACATGTGAGCTCATAGAGGATGTGGAAATGCCAAAAGCATTAGGATGAGGAGGCAACAATGTCATGCTCTGTGTAACCAGCAGATCACTCAAGGTGTGAATGGCTCGAATAGTCTGTGAGCCAGCCTCAGCAATAATGTCAGGATGTTGCACTATGGGAGGTGATGAAACCTTGGGAGGGGGGACATATGTGCAGGATTTCACCTATTGTGCCCATGGCCTATCCTAAGGAGCACCTAAACCTACATCCTAGTTCAGTCTCATACTCCAATAATTCACCTTGTGATCGAGCACAAATTCAACATACAATTTTTTAATAAAATAAAATGGGACATCCAAATTGTTGTGAGGTGGTCTATCAAAAACCATCCACCAACGGTCTCAAAATTTGTCACGTATTGCACTATTTGTGCACCATTTAATTGACAACTTGGTTTTTTTAGGTTTTACTTTTAGACCGGTTTTAGGATCCACAAAAAGATTAGCTATGTCATGTTTTGTTATATTTAGGTTCACGACTTGATCATAATCAAGCCCATCATCAAACTATGCGTGGATGGAATCGCGCCAAATAAGTGCAGCACTATGTTGCTATGTAATTTTCTCCATGTTTTCAATAATTGAGTTCAATGTCGTAAACTTGGGGTGCAATGTGGGGATATTGGCATAGGTGGTTTGAAATCCTCTAAGTTCATTTAGATTATCTCCTATTAGATCCTCTAAACAGTGAGGGTTTGTGATAGGTACGTCTTCTAGAGGTGGGGGATTGTTGGGAGGTGGTTCTGGATTGTTTATGGGATCATTAGGAGGGTTTTTTGATTCCATGTTTGATTACAATGAAAAAACAAATAGAGAATTACAATGAATTTTAAAAAACAATACAAAAACTCATTTAAACGGCTAATTTTTATATAAAAACTATAAATTTCTATTAAAAAACAATAAAAACAATAAACACAATAAAAATTTGAAGATTGGACTTACCTTAGATTTTAGAAGAATTAGATAGGCGATTGCAAAGCGAATATCTAAAACCCTCAACCGCGTTCATGTTTTCAAAGTGAAAATATTGAACGTGGCTGGGGTACAGAGTTATATTTACTGGAAAATATTAGATATCTGATATGATCGGATATCCGATTAAGCCTTTTTCTTTGTCTTTTGTCTTGGCCAAGTGTACTGACACCCAGCCCTACTAAAAAGTCAACATATGCATTTGTGCGCTTTTGGACGAGTGAAAATAAGTTTTTTTCACATCGCCACTTTTTGGCATACCATGATCCTACACATACCCTCATGCAATCTTGAAAATTTATGTGCATAATACATTTACACATGTGGATGCATATGTATACTAGCTGGTAAATTAGCTGACATTGGCTAAGCACCAATAATAAGGATTATAACTATGACTATGGCTTCGAGGTGCAAGAAGAAGCTAATTTCTAATTGTTTTGAACTTCGAGGAAAGGCGTCATTCTCAGAGTTGGTACTCATGTTATTTAGATCATTGTGTTCCTATCTTGTCAAAGCACTTGATGTGTTAATTCAATGGGTTATTTAAATTATTGTATATGTAAAGGCTATGGTCATTATATTACGTTGTATATAGGATTTATGAGGTTTCTACTCCTATAGGTTGGATTCTCTTATGTATTTCTATTTGAGCAATGATTGAGGGTTTTCTTACTGGTTATTTCCCTCTTGAGCTCTTGAACCAAAAATTATTATTTTAAATATATTAGTGGCTTGCCACTTTGTGTTAAAAAAATATATATTAAAATTAAATTTATAAATTATTTACATATATAAGAAAAGGGGGGACCAAAAAAAGGAGAAATAAATTGTACACCATAGTTTTATTTGCAAGATTGAATAAATATTTTCCATATGAAAATTAAATTTTCTAGTGTTTTAGCCACAAATATAATCGTAGTGGTCAAGTTTCATAACATTCATTGTTTATGCAAATTTGAGCATAAACCAAGCTGTCATTTTCATATTAGTATACATTGCATGTGTGTTGGGCCTTGGCATTCATCACGCAAGGCACATTCTTCATTGAGGATCCATTTTTGAAGGAATATAGACCACAACATGATATGCTTATGTTTGTCCCCACTCAAATATGGGTGGAAAAGCTACAACATAAACAACTTTGTTCTTGGTCTCCCACAACAAGGAAATGAGACACAACAATATCTGAATGTTGCAATAAACCTCTCATCAATAAATCTTTATGAGAGTATGGACCTTGGATTGTATAATCTAGATAAAGTATCAAAATATAGGTACAATATTATTATTTATATTGCACGATAGTCTATGTCAATTCATATTACTAAGTGTGTGGATTGTAATAAAGGCATGCTTTTACTGATGATCTTATTTGAAGAAGATAATATTGAAATTTGGTAATAATTGTGTCATTTTTATAGTAATATGATTTGTAACTATCGTCTTTTCATATTTGAGTTCTCCAATTTTAAATGCATGAAATCTAAAGCACACTCAGTTATGATTTTTAAATGCATTAATAGTTCAATAATTGTCATCATCTCTACCTCATTTCAATATGCACAACAAACTATAATATTTAGAACAAGAACAAGATTTTCTTACAAAGAGAGGAGGTTTGGAAACTGTTTGGCATAATTACCTTGATGTTAAATTTTAATTTATGAATGTTACATCTTACAAGTTTTTATCCAAATGTCTATTCAATGAACCTTTGGTTTTGCAATAAAAATTTTGGTTCAAAATTAGTACGGTTTCTTACATGGATCAATAATAACAAAAGACTAAATTAAGGTAAATCTTAAAACGGGACATCGAAGACTAAGGAACAATGATTTGTTAAGGAAAGGTAATTTAATTAAAGAGACACAACTATTCATTTAAAAGGCACAACATTTATTTGAAAGGTTATATGAGGGATACAAAAATAGAGATTCAAAGGTTTATGATTGGGGGAAAAGTAATATCATTCAAACAAAAGAATATTTAAGAAGAAATTGATGCAAATGTGAAAAATAATATATTGTATATATATAAGAAAGATTATGACATGTATAAATAAATAGGAAGATCTTACATATATAGAAGAAAAGGATCAAGAAAATATAAAAAAGAGGATTATGTTAGGTCTTGAAAAGAAATATATAAAAATATATGTGAAGGATATTGTATGCAATTATGAAAATAATATTTCTAGATTTGAAAAGATCAATTCCATCATCTTGTTATCATTGCAATATAAGGAAGGAATTTGATTTTTTTATTGGTGATAATTATAATTTATATTAATAAGAAAAAGTATTGCATAGCTATCTATCTTAAACTAAATTCATCTGCCAACCACTACTATCATCTCCTACTTATAATGAATAGAGATTTGAAGCACTACTACCTTGTCAACTACAGAATGGGCTATCATTACTATCTGAAGTTGTAATTGAGCCCATACTTAAACAAAATGGGCAGAACATTCTATACCTGATATACAACATTAACAACTGATAGATAAACCCTTTCATAAACAAAATGGGCCATGATTTATGGGAATCAAAACAAACCATTCATAGTATAATTTTTTTTATCAGAGAATACCAACTCATCCTATTCGCTATACTTGGATTTGAAAAAGAGGCCTTTCAATCCTTATGGAAGGAACAATCTACCCTTTGTATCCAACTCAACCCTTTTGGCTCTCCTTTTACCCAAATTCACATTAGGATTCTCCTCCTCCTAGACCTACAAGAAATCCAACAACATGTTTCATCCTCCCTTTGCCTTTGCAATTTGAACTTCCTTTCTTTTCGATGAGCTCCAAACTAAAAAGGGTTTGAAACTCATAGTGGTTCCTTCCATAGCTCACCAATGACAATTCTCTTCCCTTAGACCTACTTTGGGTTTCACCATTGTAAGGATTGGGATTATTTACCTTGCCCAATGTGGATTTACACAAACTTGAATCACCCTTAATTCCTCCTCCTTTAAAACCAATTGGAGTGCCAGTGCGAAGAAAGCTGAAGAAATGCCAATGTTTATTCTGAAGTAGCTGATGAGGCATATTAATGTCTTAATTTTGATATAAGTTTTTATAATTTGGACACACTCTTTGTGCTTTGACAAAACATTCCTAAACACTTGTTGTAAATATCTTGTGAACTTATGCCAAAGACAGCTAGAACCTACTAAACCTATGGGTAGTGTGTATGAGATGGTTTGCTTAATACTATGCATAGAATGCAGTATTTCATATAATTGTTTTAAGCTATGCTCTAACATCCAAGTAAAAGTAGGAATGTTATCTTGCATGTATATTCCGGATGTTGCTAACTTTTTAGGAGAATGAGGAGTGATGCAAGGAGTGGTGATTACTGCATTTAAGGAGGAAGATAATGAAGACCGGTCATGGCAAAGAAAGCGTAGTTCAGTTCCATTGAATAAGTCACACCTGCAAAGGAGTTCCAGAGAATATAGGGGATACAGCTTGCTATATTTCTTGCAAGTTGTTATTCTATTGCTTGGCAGTAAATGTATTATGTCATGGTTGATCTTCCGCCTTCTTTTCTGGCGATGTTTGCTTAAGACTTTTATGTATGTTTTTAATAAGAATCCAATCCTATATATTGGATCTTGGATTGTCCTATAAAGCTAATGAGAAAATAGATAATGTTGATTTAGACTCAGAAGTTACTTTTTATGTTCTTCATGGATTATTTAGTTCCTATGTAATCAAAGAAGGATTTTAATGGAAGAAAGATTTTGAAGCACTTGTTGTGTTCATAGTTAATTGAAACCGACCAAGGGGGGCCCACTTGGGAGGTGGAATAGATTTAGGTAGAATAGATTCATTTCTTGTAGTTTCCTATTTTTAGATAGATTTACTGTATTAGTCCTGCAGCATTGTTACTGTGAAGTTCCTGCAGCACTTGCAGAAAATGATCATAGTGGATGTTCTAAGTTGTTAATTAGTTTAGGTTCATTTTTTAAGCTTCCTACAATTATCTGTTGTTAGCCAAGGTGTGTTTACTATTTTGTAGCAGCATCATAGATTCTTCCAATACATTTTTACTTTCCTGCAGCATAGGTGTTATGACTCCTAAAGGAACTTAGTGCACAAACTGTGCTAGCCCATTTCAAGTCCTACATCCCTGGTTTGACAATTCAAGTGTATTTCATGATGGAATAGGTAATCTTTAGAATAGATATACTATCTTTGAAGGAGAAACAATGGTGTGATTATCTTCATCTATTGTGAAACTGTATAGTAGCGATTAGTTTTAAGAAATTCCTCACCCAATATCACTTTAACACTTTTCCATAATCTAGGGTCATCAATCATGAATACTCCCTCCAATATCCTCATCCTCACCTCACCCTAAAAGCCTGTAACTATTTGATAGTATGTACAACAAAGTTTTCTTCCATGGCTACCTCTCTACAAATTAAAACCTAGACACCCAATTCTAGTATAGAAACTGATAAAAAGGAAGCTAATGTAGATTAATAAATTGTCCACTAGATTAATATCTTTCTCCAAAAACTTATCTTATAATTACCGAAGCACACCACTCTACCTCCATGTTGGGCTTCCCATGTGTGAAATAAATGGCAATGTATCTTCATAATTTTATGTGTACTTCCCATCCATCTACCATCAAATGAAAGACGTCACCTTTCTTCATTGTCTTCAGTCTCTCAAACCTTAAACAAGTAGTTACTTTTAATTTTAAATTTAAATTTGGATATTTTAGCTAACATACCCTTTTATATTTTGATTGCTTCTAACCAGTCAAAGGCCCATCCTGAAAGATCAAGCACATCTAAGTGACATAAATTATTCAACCAACCATAGCTCCTTCCCATCAATATCCCTAAAGTTTTCAATTAGCTTTTATTTACCTTGGTATATCAAAGCAACTTCGTATTTTAACATTGTATCAGCTACTTCATTCCCTTCTCTTAGCACATGAGTTATCTTAAATTCCTCAAAGGATTCCAGGAGAAGTTTAATTTGATGAATATACTTATTGAGATACCTAACTCAAGACACAACTTTGATGATGGCATTAATAATTACTAATGAGTTACTTTGTGTTAGAATAGAAATTTCCTAATCAACTGAGAGGGGGGGGGGATGAATCAATTGATTCAAATATACAATCTCTAAACTTCAACTTCAAACTTATTGCTAAGAACAAAATACTAAACTAAAAAGTAAATGCAACAATAACACACATACACTTGAACACCAAGATTTGTTCTTGAGGAAAATCCTGTTAAGGGAAAAACTCTGATTAAGATGGTACCCACAAATATTTGCACTATGAGTGTAATAACCCTATTAAGAGTTTAGACCCTGTTAGAAGCCGAGTATTACAATAGTTAGGTCATGGTTAAAGGATAGGCCCTATTAGGAGCATTTTATAATGTGATCCCAATTAAGGAATCGACCCTACTAGGAGTCCAACCCTGTTAGAGGAAATAACCCTATTAGGGATGTACAATATATCAACCTGATCAAGAGATTTGAGAGTTCTAGCCACCCTCAAGTTCTCCAAACCTCACAACTTCAAGACTGAGATAATTATATTTTGAAACTGCTTCCAGAACTCAACCATAAACAAGAAAGCTCTACCTTGTGCCCAAGTGTATAACTATTGTTCTCCAAATGGTAACCAATGCAGCATCAAGCTCACATTCACCTCTGCACTTTGTATGTGTAGCCTCACTATTTTCCAAGGATTTAAATCCTTATATACAGTTAAAATAATTAAATCTAGGTCAGCCTATATAGGATAAATCCTATTTACAAAATATAAATGGACCCATGCAAAGATGCACACAACACCTCTTACAATGTTATAACATAACAATTACACCAATTTATCATTCAAATTTGTAAATCAAGCTCACACATCACATTACTTGAAACATGTTCTAAGTCAGTCTCCAAATAGGTCTTCATCAATACACACACCATAACTAACATCAGCTGTATGATCACAATAATATCTCAATCTAGTGTCCAACATGAACCTATGTTCCTACATCATAACTCAAACAACCATGAGTGCTATCCATAAAGTTTTGCAATCAACTCTATGAGAATCATAGTTTTTGTCTCTTAAAAACCAGTCATCAGTAATTTAGTCATAAATCTGTCAGAGCAGCTCATAAGAATGTGTAATCACATCCAGTGACCCAAGACATCATGAAGAGTCTTCATCTAGGTTCATACATGCTAATTATCTATACGGTGTCTGTACAATTCTCTGCAACATGTCTACAATCTTCTTAACAACCAATCAATAACATATGTTGACATCAATGACAAAATCTATCATGAATGCAACACACAATCACTATAACATGCTTCCACTATTACTAGGATACTCCCCCATAGGAATACCATCAACATTCATGCTAACAATCTCCCCCTTTGGCATTGATGACAACATAGATGAAAAATATCTAAGTTCCATAAATACAAAACATCCCTATATTGCATATGTTACTATCTCCATGCATTAGCATCTTTTCAAATCTTCTTTATCAATCAATATGGATCTTTATGAACATTTCTCCCCCAAGGGATGATTCTCCCATACTATTTTTCTCATATTGTTTTTCATGTGTCATTCTCTCCCCCATTGACATCAATGTCAAAGGTGTCATTATGTCCCCAAGATTTCTCAATAACTCAACTCAAATACATATACTCCCATATAGGAGAAGCATCAAGCATTTAGTCTAGATAATGAAATAGTGCTCTGATATTGCTAGACTAATGCAATTTTTGCATTAATTATTCAAGATTAGGCTGGGGCATGACCCCTAGTGTACCTCTCAAATACTCAAATATATCCTTAGGCAGAGATTTTATAAAAATTTCTACTATTTGTTCCTTTTTGTTCACATATTCTAACTTCACTTCTTTCTCTACTACCTTATCTCTCAAGAAATGATACTTTATTGCTATTATTTTGTCTTCGAATGCATAACATGATTCTTTGGCATATTTACCATGCTAGTATTGTCACAATGGATAGTAATTGAATCTTCAAGATAGACTCCAATGTCCTTCAACATTTGCTTCATCCATATGATATGTGTACAATTGATTTCTATTGCAACATACTCTAATTCTACTGTAGACTGAGCAATGCAGTCCTGCTTCTTTCTAAGCCAAGAAATTGTTTTTTTTTATCAAGGAAGAATTCTCCTCCACTTGTACTCTTTCTATCATCTACATCCCTTGCCCAATCAACATCAGTGAAAGCATGAAATGTAAAGTCTTGTGATCTATCATACCATAGACCAAACTCAATTTTACCCTTTATATATCTAAATATCCTTTTTATTACCATAAGATGAGATTGTTTAGGATCTGCTTGAAATCTTGCAACTATTCCAACTGTATTAGCAATATCAGGTCTAGTATGCATTAGATACTAAAGACCTCCAATAATTTATCTATACCTTGTATGTGGTACATTCTTTTCTTCATCCTCTAAAGATAACTTAGTCCCAGTTACAATAGGGGTTCCAATAGGTTTACTATCATCCATGCCAAACTTTTTCAATAGTTCTTTAAGATATTTGGTCTGAGATATGAATATCCCTTCTTTACTTTGACTGATCTACAATCCAATGAATAATTTCATCTCCCCAATCATAGACATTTCAAATTCACTTTTTATCTCATCTATAAACTTGTTACTCATTTCATCATTTCTTCCAAAGATAATACCATCAACAAAAACTTCAACAATCAAGATACCTTCTTCATTGATTCTTAAGTATAAAGTGTTGTCAGCATTACCTTTTTTGAATCCTAAATAAATTAGATACTTATCCAATCTTGCATACCAAGCTCTTATTGCTTGTTTCAATCAGTACAGTGCCTTATTCAATCTGCAAACTAGATCTTCATTTTCTTGATAAAGGAAATCCATTTGGTTGTTCAATATTGTATACTTCCTCTTCAAAGTCTCCATTAAGAAAAGATGATTTCACATCCATCTGATATACTTTGAAATCCTTATAAGCAATATAAGCTAAGAATAATCTAACTGCCTCAATCCTAGCAATAGGTGCAAAGGTTTCTTTAAAATAAATTCATTCTTGTTCTAATTACCCTTTACATACTAATATGGCTTTGTTTCTAACAACAATGCCTTCTTCATACCCACTTGGTACCAATCACATTTTTCTCTTTAGGCCTTGGAACCAATTCCCAAGTGTTTTTCTTCTAAATCTACTCTAGTTATTCCTTCATTTCTATGATCCATGATTCATCTCTGCATGCCTCATCTATAGATTGTGGTTCCCTTACTATTGTTACCAATGATCTAATCCTTAGGATGATTTCTCAAAACATATTTGGGTGTGGTTTGTTCCCTCAACTCCACACTTATGCCATTTCCAATTACCAAAACATCCCGAGATGCTTCATTCCTTTCATTCTCATTCTTTGTTGTTTGCATGTTTTCCTAATTTGTATTCATATTTTCAAAAGAAATCTCATAGGGGTTAAAGTCACATTATCTTTCTCTAACTTGAAACTTTTCATCCACTTTCACATTAGCATTTGTTAGAAAGTAAAGACCACCAAGATAACTGAGAGGGGGGGGTGAATCAGTTATCTGATAATTAAACCATTTATCAACATTAACTTCATTATCAAATTCAACAGCTTTAAACCATATAATTAATGTAGTAACCAACCATAGAAAGATAATCATACACAATGACACAATAACACAAGATATGTTAACTAGGGAACCTCTTGATCAAAGAGTAAACCTCGATGGGAATGATGCCCACAAAATGATGTACTAATATGAAAGTTCCTTGTTAGAGGATGGACCCTATTAGGAGTCTTATGAAATACATTTAGTACATATGAATCTCTATTAGGATATTTTGAATCCATGTTAAAAGATTCTAACCCTGTTAGGAGTTATGGAAGACAGAAGGACCCACTGCCCAAACAGCTTCAAGGCAAGATCTCTGAACTCACTATCCAACAGATCTTAGGATTATTCAACAAAATAATATGAAATATGTTACCTCCTTCACACTATGCTAAAACCACACTCTCTGCTACACAAGATCACAAATCCAGATCTATGTACTTCACAAGTCTTCCTTCATCACTGAATTAGCTCTTTTCTTCACTTCATGCATACATTCGCATCACAAATTTCAAAACTTCATATTAAAAATCTTACAATCCTCTCATAACAAGGAAAACATTCCTTCCTTTATACCACACTAAAATAATTACAAATGAGTCGGCATGCAAATACAAAATAATAATTTCAACACGCTACATCGAAATTTACATAAAACTATCGGCTTCCAGATACAATAACTTTCCAATCATGTGACCTCAAAGTTTGTGCTATGAACCATGTCACCACCAATGAGTCTCAAACTTCCCTTTAACTATGTAGAATCATATTCCCTCCCGGTTAGGAGATATCCTCCGATTACCAAAAACCGCTACACAAGAATACTGCCAAAATACTGCTTCCACCAAAATGCTTATAACTTTCATGAATAAATGAATTTCTTTTTGCACTCTTAACCATAAGATAATAACACAACAAAGAACATACCATCAACTATGCATAACTCAATCTACAATATAACATGTGCGCAAAACAAAACTATGCCTGCTTTTCTGCTAAACTCCAAAATATCACTGTGTTGACATCAATGACAATCATAGTCATGAATGCAACAACCACTGCTACAGAATGACTACCAAAGGCTTCAGCATTCATTCCTAAAATCATTTTCAATCAACTTCCTAGTTCTTAGATTATAGCATATATAAGCTTTACTTCTAGTAGATAAGCTAAGGAATATGTCTTCATCACTTCTAGCATCAAATTTTCCTATACATTCATCTCTCTTAATGTAGCATTTACTTCCAAAATTTTTGAAATAACTAACAATAGGTGTCTTACCATACCATAGCTCAAATGGTGTCTTATATGTACCTTCTCTAATTTGTACTCTATTCATTGTGTATACTGTTGTATTGACCGCTTCTCTCTAATGCATATGTGGAACCTTTCCTTCTATCAACATGGTTCTTGCAACATCAAGAACTATTATGTTTCTTCTTTCAACAACTCCATTTTGTTGTGGTGTCCTAGGTGAAAAGGTCTACCTCATAATACCATGCTTCTCACAAAAAGTGTTGAATTCATGTGAAGTTAATTCTCCAACTTTATCTGATCTCAAATACTTTATCATCAAGCTTGTCTCATTCTCAACTTTTGCCTTATAAAACTTTAAAGTTTCAAATGCTTCTAATTTTTATATAAGAAATCCAACCCACATCATTCTAGAGTAATCATCAATGAGTATGATAAACTACATATCTCTGAAGTATGACCCAGTCTGTGCAGGTCCACAAAGATCTATATGAATCAATTCCAACTTTCCATTTGTTGAGTATCCTTTACTTGCAAAATTGGTTCTTGTCTGCTTTCCCAAAACAAATTCTCTACATGTAGTGTTAGCAAGTTTCACAATCTTAGGTAGATCTCTAATGGCATTATTGTTAGATTCTTTTACCATGTTATAAAAGTTGATATGATAAAACCTTCTATGCCATAATCAATTGTCATCAATATTTGCAACAAAACAACTAACCTCAATAGAGTTCAACTTAAATATATTACCTCTGGTCTTAGTACCAAATGTGATCAACTCTCCATTAGCTCCTCTAATAGAGCAATGACCATCCTTGAATTCCAAATGATAACCCTTATCCACAAGTTGTCTAACACTCAACAAGTTATGTTTTAATCCATCCACAAAGAGTACATCATCATTATTATTCTTCCCATCTAAAATAATTGATCCTTTACCAAAAATCATTCTAGGAGCATTATCATCAAACCTTACAACTCCATGATCAAACTTCTTTAGCTGAATGAATCTATCCTTGTCACTAGTCATATGATGTGAACATCCACTATCAATTATCCAATCGATTTTCCCATCAACATGAGAAACTAAGACTTTTTCTTCATAGACATGATCCTCTTCATTAATAGCAACAAAACCCAACACATCATTAAATTCATCATCTAAATCTTCAGATCCATCACTAGCATAATAGCATTCCTTATCATTCCTGTATTTCCCATATTTAGGCCTATGCTTAGGTATTCTAGTTGGACATCTAGATGCAAAATGACCAACCTTATTGCAATTAAAACATTTCAAAGGTGATTTTCCTTCAAACTTACCTTTACCTTTCATTTATCTCCTTGCGATCAGGGCCATGATCTTCTCAATGACTTGATTATCTAGCCTTTGAATCTCCTCCCATTCCTAAGCATATTCTCCAAGATCTTTTCTATGCTTGTTCACTCTGCTAGATCTAGCTTCAATAGATCCAGTTCTCTAAATAGTTGCCTTAAATATTGTCTCCACCTTAGGTAGTGTATCTTTCTGCAGTCTTAAATGTAGTTATCTTAGCCACTAACATTTCTCTGGTGAAATCTTTGTATTGTGGTATAGTCTCCTCCAAAGTAAGAACTTTGGGTTTGTAGGCAAGAGTCACTTATCTCAAAATCTTTACTATGACTTCATCTTCTGTATAAGTACCTCCATTGTTTATGATTCCAATCACATATTTAGATACTCTCTAAACATACATCCTTATTGTTTCATCATCCTTCATTTGTATTGTCTCCATCTTTGTCCTCCAATTCTGCAACTTTGCTCACTTAGTGTATTCATCTCCTTCATAAAGTGCAACTAGTATTTTCTAGATCTCACTTGATTTTGTTAGATCTCTGACCTCTGTGAATTCACCATCAGATAATGCAATAACCAAAGCTTCCTTTGAAACAACATTATGTATATGATGAAAACCAACCTGTTAAGAACAAGTTCAAACATGCAAATGTTAATGATAAAGAGCATATTCAAATCTACTCTAACATGTTCATAAACTTGTAAAAAAACTAATATTCACCATAACCTTAGATGAGCATGAAACAAGTGCACCCAATACTTGTTTGATTTAAGCTCTTAGAGAGGTTGTGGGTGTGCTCTCCCAACACAAGTGTGAATCCCACTATGTATGCAAGGTAAAATGAAGATTGAGATGCTCAAGAAGAAGCTATAGAAGCAAATCTCAAGCACTCAATGCAAGAGGCCAAAGAAGCTCAAGGAGAAGCTATAAAAGCAATCCTTAAGCTCAATGGCATGCGAGTATGCAAATGAAGCTAAAGTAAACTTAGTCTATAATCTTGAAAGAAATCTATCAACTACCAAATGGTTAGTAAAAACTATATGAAAATAATTCTAAGTCTAAACTAGCATGATAACTCTAATGCAAAAATGAATGATGATTTGCTTGAGACAAGGGTCCTATTTATAGGATTTTGGAGGGCTGGGGTGAGGTGGCATCTATGTGGAATCCACATAGGTGCCACCAAGGAGACACATAAGCCATGCAAACTCCAAGACTTGCTCACACATGTGTGAGAAACTTGGGATGTGAGAGGTCAATGTGTACTCCAAGTACATGTGTAAGTGCGTGTAAGAGATGTGTAAGAGAAAAAGTCCATTTTCACCATTTTAGAAGGTGTAAGAAGTGTCATAAAAAATGTAAGAAGCCTTGTTTATGCAAATTTTAGCAATTTTTGGAAATTTTCTCACACATGTGTGACCAAATAATTAGGACTAATGGATGTAGTAATCCAAAAATTAGCCTAATTAACCTTAGTTAATTAGTGAGTAGGCTTATTAAATAGAAAGTGATGTGTGTAGGATAGCATCTAGGTTGGATTTAGGATTTAATTTAATTTAATTTAATTTAATCATGGCTTAGTAGAAATAAAGAATGTGAGGGAATTAAATAAATTAAAATTTTATTTTAAAGGGGACTATGGAGGAACATGTATTAAATTAAATTTAATACATTATGAAAGATAGTATTTAAATTTAATTCAAATACTATAATTAGTGAATTTATTTAATTAAATAAATAGATGAATTTAACAAATATAATTAATTAAAATTTAACTATAATGTTATTTGGAGTCATTAATTAAATTAAATTTTATTAATGTTAAAGAACAAATTTAGGTGTCTACATTTTGCCCCTCTTTGATGTGGTGTCAAAAATGACATCGTGTCAAAGAAAAGAAAATATAATGCCCTATAGGAAAAACGGGACCTAAAAGGTGCACAGAGGAAAAGTCAATAAGAGGACTATAGAGGAACATGTATTAAATTTAATTTAATTAAATAAATAGATGAATTTAACAAATATAATTAATTAAAATTAACTATAATGTTATTTAGAGTCATTAATTAAATTAATGTTAAAGGACAACTTTAGGTGTCTACATTTTGCCCCTCTTTGATGCGGTGTCAAAAATGACATTGTGTCAAAGAAAAGAAAATATAGATGCCCCAGAGGAAAAACAAGACCTAAAAGGTGCACAAAGGAAAAGTTAGTAAGAGGATGTGCCCCCTCAGGAAAATAGGTCAAAAATTAAAAAATTGGCCAATTTTCATGAAAAAAGGAGGGGAAAAGACTTTGCATGACTTAGACAGAAAGGAAGGAGTGACCGACAAGCAACAGATAGGAGTGATCCAGTGAGTTCAAAAATCCACCTTCGTTTTGGCTCCAGTTGGTTGTGTCGGGGGGGATGGCAAGAGAAAAGGGAGAAGAGGGAAGATGGCAGAATGGGCATCGCTACTTGGTGAAGGAAAGCATCCAATGGTAGTGGAGCCATCGACTATAGACAAGAATGGACACTCAATGAAGGAGGGCATAGCCACTCATTCATGGACAAGGTCTCCACTCATGGCGGAGCCAACAATCAACGGGCACAGCCACCCATCGATGGATAGGTGTTTCCACCAATAGATAGGCATCTCCATCGACAGACAGGCATCTCCACCTAAGGTAGAGCCGCATGTCTGGGGGCAGAGCCACCCATCCCCAAATAGGTGTCTCCACCTGGGCAGAGCCACTTATCAAGGGGCGGAGCCACCCATCCCTAGATAGGTGTCTCTGCATAGACTTAGACGCCTGTCTAGGGGTGGAGCCACCTATCTAGGGGTGGAGCCACCCATCCCAGATAGGCATCTTCACCTAGGTGGAGCTGCCTAGGGAGAGGGAGGGATGGGGAGAGAGAGAAAGAGGATAGGAAGAGAGAGAGGGAGAGAAACAGAGAGGAAGCTCGTAGTGGAGCCTTTGGTTGCTAGACAGGCATCTCTGCCTGCTAGAAGAATGAGGACGAGGAGAAGTAACCCATTCACTGAGGGGGAGCTGTATAGGAACAAAACTAGTAGGGATGAAGGCAAGGAGGGAGATGGGAGGTTTACATTGGATGAAAAAAGGGGGAGGAAAGGGGGTATAAACATGACCCTTATCTCAAGCAAAAATGCAAAAAAGAAACTAACTAAGATGCAATTTAAGCTATAATGCAACCTGACTACATGATTTAGTGGGATCACTTGTGTTCATGTTGGATAGCACACCCTAGTTTAATATTGCAATAGGAGGTATGCATCATGCATTATAAAAGCATAGATGACATGGTTCCATTGCGTGAACTAGACTCTCAGATAGCTATAGAAACAAAGATGTAGATTTCCTGACTATGATAGAACCTATGACATATACTTATTGGAGAGATCTGGGCACACTTAGGTCTTTTAAGGGACATAAGTATACTAACCCATTTCTCCCATTAAGATACGCATAATCATAACTAGGAAACCAACAAAAATGCTCCTAAAGTATCTACAAATAGATCATACCGTAATCGACACTTGTATCAGATTTCACTAGTCACAATATACCAAGATATGAAAGATCGAGGTAATCATGAGTAGGATCTACTGATACAAAAAGATAAAATCAACAAAGAAGGCCTCCTGACCAAGTGTTCATTTGGTCCACAGTTCTTTCCATGAACGGGATAGGATTGACGAGATTGATTTGAGCTGACTAAGGAAGGACGCATCCTACAGGGAAAAGATTGATTGACTGAAATGGATATTCACTGGCAATAGATGTGAAAGGAATAATAACTTAGAGATTTGATTTTGATGTTGATTTTGATAAGCACTTTTGCGATCATTGTGTCTATTAAAAGCTCAGTGTGATGGTGTTAAGCTCAGCTTGTTGGGAAGTGTGATTGGATCTTTATGGAAATGTGGGAAGCAATGACCGAAAACTAGGACTAGGATGAGGATGGATATGTACAGTGGATGGGAAGACAATGGATCCAAATCTACTATCATGGTGCCTGAAACAAGTTTTCACCATAATACTTGCCCAGAGTGCTTGTTTTCCAAGTTTTCACTATTGGACGATTTTATTTTTATTTTTTTTGTAAGGTGCCTATTTACTAGGTGTTTACCAAACAATGATTTTTTTAGTAACATTTATCTTCTTTTCAGGATTTTCTTCTTTTCTAATGTTTAGGATTT
Organism: Chamaecyparis obtusa; assembly: GCA_027943335.1. Taxonomy (NCBI): domain Eukaryota; kingdom Viridiplantae; phylum Streptophyta; class Pinopsida; order Cupressales; family Cupressaceae; genus Chamaecyparis; species Chamaecyparis obtusa. The sequence goes on along the minus strand of BSBK01005188.1, from coordinate 856,682 downwards.
CTTCAAGACTTCTTTTGCTTTTTAGGACTTTTTTCAGGATCTTCTAATTTTTAGGATTTTTTCAGGATCTTTTCTAATTTTTAGGATTTTTTCCTGAATAACACTATACAGGAATTAAATGCTAAGCTACGCATAAAAGCACTTCATATGAAAAATATTCACAGGATCAGGGAGTGGATCTCCCTCAGGTGTTGCAATCTGATATGCCCCAGAACTGATGCTGGTATAATTTTTTTCACCAAGTAGCGCTAGGACTTGAAGTTGGATGATTTTGTAGTCATCATTAGTAAGGAAAATTTGTAGAGACACCCTAAGTGAAGGTATCATATCCAAGGAAAGACCATTCCAGAGATATCCACAAATACTCTCTTGAACCACTCGTAATACCTTATTAGATTCCTCGCATTCTACACACCTACGGAAAGTACTATCTTGATTTCTCTTGAACAAGTCATTAGTGACGAGGAGATACATGGATGCACTTTGGACTGTAAAGGAACTTGTAGGGGTGATTTTATTTGGGTGGTAGTGGGACCTATAGCGGGATTAGCAGAGGTAATGATGGTGCAAAGAATTTGGGAGGGAGGTGAGTCATAGGAAGGATAGGAGAGCTTGAATGTCAACATTGAGTTTTCTTTTATATCCAAGTCTTTTAAGAGAGACATGGGGATCCACATAACCTTTGATCTTTCTTTTCTTTGAGATGCATTTGATTGCAATTCTTCTAGGATGGATTTATGAATCCATGTTTTCTTTATTTTTCTTCTTTTCTTGAAGGACCCTTGTGGTCTCTTGAATATTGCTTGTGTTTGTGTAGTCACATGTTGATTAGATAGGACATGGTGACCTTTATATGTGAGTGGATTCTTATATTTTTTATTTTTATGTTGCACATTCAAGCTGCTTCTAGAAGACTTGAGAATTATGGATGAATGAGGCTAATGTGATGAGCTTAGATGGATGGAGGAGAAATGGTCCATCCACTTAACTTAGGAAGGGCAAGAGATAAATGTTCAATAGGTTCAAGTGCAAAGACATCGGTATCATCCTCATCATTCATGAATGTCTTAGATAGATCCAGAAAGGTATCCTCCATAAAGCATTATCGATCACGAGTCATCCTAGAAGAGTTAGAGGAGTTTAGAGAAGTAATTTGTGAATCTAACTGAGATGACATAACCCTAGAACTATGTCCTTCTCATTCTTGAGTGACCATTTATTCCAAAATTGTACAAACAGGAACCATCTCAATTTGAGACCTCCCTAAATTCCATGTTGCTATCGTAAGATGAGGTCTGATGTATCCATGGTTCATTTGATTAGTTGGAGTAGAAGTAGATGACCTAGAAACCATAGGGAGGATCTCTGCAAAAGGGTGAGAGAGATCCTCATCATCTGGTTGTGCTTGAGAATTAGATCTTTCTCCCCTTTCATAATTTGTGAAAATATCATACTTGTGCACAATATCAACTTGAATCTCCATTGTAGAATTTGACAATGAGTCCCATTCATACTCATTTGAGTTTGTGTCATTATTATGATATTGTCTGATGTAATCATCTAGAGTGATTGTAGGGGGAGATTTGCATCATCGTCATTGTCTATCTTAGGAGGTGAGTCTTCAATAGGGCCTTGTGACTGTGTAGCAGCAGGATCTTGTGTAGTAGTAGGAGTAGTACCATCTATATTAGTAGGAGCATAGTCTATAATAGGCAGCAACATATCTAAGATGCGGGGAATATCAACAATTTTCCCCCAATTCAAATGCATGTGATCAGATTCAACAATGTGTTCAGCCACAAGAGAAATAATAAAGGCACTATTTGTAATAGTAGGAGCTTTCTTAGTAGATGGGATATGATCTCTCTTATTAGGACCAGGATCATACTCTTGAGATAATTGTGATGGCACATAGGATTCCCCTTGATAACTTGGATTAGTGGTTTAAATTTTCAGAAGTCTTTCATAGGTCATCAGTTGAATCTTTGCTTCTTCTTCCTCGGATGAGTCTTTGCATGTAGGAGTGTTGCTACTAGGTTGGTCAGCTTCATGTGTATGATAGCCTAGACTAGTATGGTCTTTGGGAGCTCTGAATTTAGCATGAAGAGGTTCTAGGAAATCCTTTCCTTTTCCAAGTGGACTTTTTCTATCACATCCCATGTTGTGCATAAGTTGGTAATCCATATCATATTTGTTAGGCAAGATATCAACATGTTTTATTTGTTCAGCCTCTTTATGTAACACAACACTCTCTTCCCTTTCTATTTCTAAGAGAACTTTAGCCTTGACCATGACAATGTCGTCATTAGATATGAATAGGATTCCCTTCCCATAAGGTTCTTTTCCCTTAGCTTGATTAAACATCTTTACTACGGAAGAGGTATGTTGGATGAGAGTTTCTTGTGGAATAGGATGAACATATTCATTTAGTGGGCAATAGTTTGATTGCTTTCCTTCTAGTCTCTTGCAATACTAGAAGGGTTCATGATCTCCTAGAATAGTTATTTCAGCTTCATGATGTGGGAACTTCAAACACTGGTGAAATATGGAAGGGATGCCTAAGATAGCATGTGTCTATGGTTTACCCAAAAGGATATTATAGGGTAGATCTAGATTAAGCACTTGATAGACTGTTTCAATAAGGGCTAGGCCCACTTGTAAGGGAAGTGCAATGAGACCTTTACTCACCCTTTCTCTATCATCATATGCTTTTATTATTATTCTTTTATTTACATCAATGAGGTCCTCGGAAAGACCAATATTGTGAATCATGCTTAATGTACAAAGATTCAGACCAGATCCATTGTCTATAAGGACTCTTGTAATCCAGATTTTATGGATGGTGACTTGAATGTGCATGGGTTTATTATGATGGGGATCAAGACCTTGGAAATATTTATCAGTGAATATCAGGTGTTGTTGGGCAGCCAAATTTCCAATCATCACTTGGAATTGAGAGGCATTGATATTTTCTAGGACGCGAGACTTGGTTAGGGCATTCTCAAGGACCTCTTTGTGAATGGGGGATGTGTGTAAAAGCTCTAGAATGGATATCTGTGCTGGGGTCTTCTTTAGTTGGGAAAGTAAGTCATAACATGATGCAGGTTCTATTGAGGTAGAGGGTGCTACAGGTGGATCCATAACAGGTGGATTGGTAGCAGCTTGTACAATTACGCAAGGGCGGTGGGTAGTAACATTGTAATCCACACTCTATAAAGTCAAGGTATTTACATGAGTTTTAGACTGTTCAATATGGCCACATAGTGATTCAAAGCGACATACATCATTTTCAGCTAATTTTCTACAAGTGCATTCATCTCTTGAGATTTTGTTTGTTGAATAATCATAAGAAAAGCCCTTCGACGTGGATGCATTATTTTTATTATTTTTTGGAAAAGGTTTAGAATACATTTTTAGCTAGGTGTTAGAAGTAGAGGCATTTTGTCCTTCTACTTCAATTTTACCATCATCAATCAAAGCTTGCACAAAATGATGAAACTTCATGCATTTTTTAATCTCATGCCCTTTTATGCGATGATAATCACAGTACTCATTATCCTTATACTAGTTGGGTTTAGGTTGATTTTCGTTGAAAGGCCTAGTGTTAGGGTAAACCATCATCCCTTGATCGACTAGATGTCGGAAGATCACATCAAGATAATTTTCCAGCTATGTAAATTATCATCGTTATTGTCATCAATTGTTGTTTTTGTTGTTGTTTCCATTATATCATGAGAATAGAGAGCCACGATCTAACTAGATCCTTGATTTTGACTCTGGTTATTCGAATTATTTTGATTGCTTTGATTATTCAAATTGGTTTGATTATTGTTGCAATTGTTTTGATCATTGTTGTTGTGATTTCCTTGGTTACTATTGTTGGATGCTTGAACATTTTGGACGTGTTTAGCATATGTTACTCCATCATTAACACCACCTTTTGTTCTTAGACCAGAACTTAGGTTTATCATTAGTATTGTTAGATGAATTTGGGGTATAGTGTTTAATTGCTCCTTTCATCAAAAGTCCATCTTCAATAGACTTTCCCTTTTTAATGAGTGCCTTAAAGGAATCTGGGGCAGCCATCTTCATTTGAAATGACATTTCTATAACCATATTCTTAGTAAAGATATCAACTAGATGTGAATCTAGGATTTTCCAAGGCATGCTATTGGTGAGATGTCGCCACCTTTGGAGAAAATTGGCAAAGGTTTCTCCATTTTGTTGTTTCATGTTACACAAATCGCTGAGGGATTCTTGATGTTCCATGTTATAAGAATATTGTGTAACAAATTTTTTAGTGAGATCATGAAAGGTGGAGATGGAACCCGAAGGAAGGTTCAATAGCCACTCTAAGGCTGGTCCTCCAAGACTCCTAGTGAAAAGTCTTAGGAGAAGATGATCATTGTGGGAAACTTCTTGTACCGCTACATAAAATTCCTTGATATATTGCGTAGGGCATGAGTCTCCCTTGTATTTATCAAACTTTGGCATTTCAAAATTGGCAGGGAATGGTTGGAGAGTGATTGATTTGTCAAAATAATAAGGACATATTTTTGCAAAAGAAAATTCCTTCTTCCCACCTTTTTGCATAGCCATCATCATGCCTTTGAGCTCATGAATTTGTTGCACTAATTCAAGAGGATTGGTGGCAATCATATGGGCTTGATGTGTTCCTCCTCCTAATGATGCATTATGTCCTCCTGGAGGGGGAAGATTGGTGTGATATCTTTGATTGGTGTTGTTTGTTTGTGCAGAATTTTAATATTTTAGGACTCCACTAGGCTTCAAGAAAATAGAAGCAGAGCGTCATCCTGAGGACCCTAGTTGTGGTTCAGGTGCACGTCTTGCACTTAAACCATTGTTACTCACCCCATTGTTTTAGTTAGGCTTGTTTAGAAGTTTTCAGATTAATTTAAGTGTATCAAGGGGAGGTTGAGTTGTGCTATCAGATGTCAATGGCATTATGGGCGATACTTTGCTTTTGTTGGTTCAAATCAAGTTGTTCTCAAGAAAAGTTTCATCGAAATTATCAAGAAGGGTAACACCCCTTTGGACAAGATTCATGAAGATGCTAGAATTGTTGGCTTGGATTAGGTCTTCCACTAAGCTTAAATTGTTAGGATCCTCAAAGAATTATTTAGCTCATGGATTGGCACTAACACTATTGGGTATTACTATGTCAGATTCCATGTGAGGTTCTTCTTCGACATTAAAGTCTTCTTGATAGATAGTTTCCTGATCATTATCCATGATGAGAGATTCTTGTCTTAGCTTTGCTTGTGATCGGGTAAGTACCATGCATGAGTAACCTTTGAATGGTTGAATTGAAGAAGGGTGAATAGTTGATGAGGTATGGAAAGAAAAATATTTGGTGAACTAGGAGCAACTTGGACTAATGATTAAATCTTGATGATTGATTGGATTGATTGATTTGATTTGATTAAGGATTAGATTGATTGATGAGATTGGATTAAAGAGGAACTAAGCCTCAAGGATTGATTGGATTCAAAGGTTTGGAACAAACCTAGGTGAAACAAGACCTTGTGATTATGCAAACATAAGATTGGTTTTGATTTAAAGTCTTCTTTTATTTGGGTGATAGACTAATGATCCCCAAACAAAATAGGACTGGATTAGGACTACTAGAGAAGGACTCCATTCTCAAAGTAGTAAGGGATTAATGTTTGCTTTGGAATTAAGGTATATGAGACACTATTGGAATGATTCTTTCACCCTATGGCTTGATGAAGGTGTGAAAGATGGATTGATATGATTATGATTTAAAGTCCAAGATTCTGATTGATGTTCCTAATGTTTTGGAATGTGGATGAAGAAAGGGGTGTTTAAAATATGAGAAAGGGATGAATGACTTGAAGAGGATGAAGAAAGAAGGTCCCTAGTACTTAGTCATAGGATTCCCAAGTGACAAAGGCCATGTTCACTTTGTTCTTGGCAACAAAATTAGCAACCCAATTGTTGTAGATGATTTTATTTGATTTCTCAATAGCCTCTAAAAACTTTTGAGAGGGTTGCAAATAAGATTGGTTGGCTTTAATCTTTTGATTGGTGATTTTCTTCTCTCTATGGACTCGTGCAACTGGGAGTTTTGCTTTCTTATGTTTAACACTATCAGTCATGACTTGAGGAAAATATCTTGATAGATCAATGGATGTTCTTGGCAAGAACCAATTTTATGCATACCTCAATTATTTGGGTTACAAGCACATTTGTCAAGAACAATCCTGCAAGGGACAAAGCACCTTGAAAGATTCAAGTGTACGAGTTTGTTTTGCAATGAAAGTAACAAGCACACTATTTATCCCTAGAAGGAAGTTGGCTGAGATTGAAAACCTTTGCTCACTGACTTAGGAACACACCCAACAACTCCTTAGAATATGACCATTAACAAGCATGCAATGGCTCTAGCCATGATGATGTATTATCAGAGTGTTAGCATTAAAGGGGGCTTGATATGGTGAGTGTCTTGGGGAGATTACTATTCTCCTCGCACATAGATTATCAACCTTTTGGGGGTGAATCAGGTGGCTTCTAACTAATGGCTTTTAGTGTGGGTCTCTATTTGAACACACTCTTTGTGTCTGCGTAAGCACGACTAGGACATATAGCCCCACAAAGCACATTGACACAAGTAGTCACATAAATGTGATTGAGACCGTGAGGACCTACTAAATGTTAGGCAAGAGCCATGTATAAGCTCAAATGTCATCTGACTTCTGAGGCTTTAACCCCAAAAAGCAAATTTTGTTAACGTGAGTTGGAGTGGTGGGTTAACACCTCGTTCTCACATGGGTCGTTCCCAGGAGCTTTTTACCTCACCGACATGCCCATCTAAAGGATTGAAAATAAATGCATGGATTGGCCCCAAGAAGGAGTCTGGATTTCTAATTTTCCCTCAAGGGGAAAAAAACATAATATCCTATCCAATGAGGTTTTCTCCCAAACACACCGAACAAATGATCAATCCCAAGTATTTTATTTAAGACAACAATTCAAAAGGTTCTAGGTTTCTGATTTTCTCACTTGGAGAAAAGAGCATAATCCCCTAGCTAATGAATCATTATAAAAAAAAATAAACTTCCTATTTAATGTTGGGCGCCTAAGAAATCATTAAGAAAACATAATGTTTGATTGAATCTCCTTGGAAACCTACAAAACAACTTTGGTAAGTAGTTTAATGTGTTTGGTCTTTTAACAACGTCCTACAAAACAAACAAATTAGTAGTCTTAGAATATTCAAATCTTGGCCAACATTCTACAAAATCACTGTTAGAAGTCATAAAATATCAACATCTTCCAAAAAACTCAGATCAGAAAACTTAAAGTGCAAGATATTATGAAAACATGTTGAAATCAGACAGAGATGCCTGTCTGTCAGAGATGCATGTTTCTAAGTAGAGATGCCTGTGTACAGGTAGAGATGCCTATCTATCGGAGATGCCTATTTCCAGGAAGAGACACATGTCTGCACAAAAACAAAGATTAACCACCAATTTTTTAAAGTTTTATGCTCCCATTAAGTTTCAAATGCATAAAAAGGTTTCTTATGACAAAGACAGTGATTTTTAACCTTAAAATGTCAGAAAACTTTACTTAATCAACTTAAAAAAGACAACACAAAGGAAACTCCCTTTTTAGAAGAGACACCTGTGTGTATGTAGAGACACCTATCTGCACAAAAACAAAGATTTTATTAGTTTCATGTATTTTTCTTCATTTGCAGATACAGTTAGGTGTTTTACTAATGATCATTAGCCTTAATGTGATTTACAATTACAAGTTTTATTGATTAGAACAAACTAAAATGAGAGGAAAACTCTTTTCTGGCAGAGACTCCTGTTTGTAGGTGGAGACGCCTGTCTACAAGTAGAGATGCCTATTTCCAGGCGGAGACACCTCTGGTTGAGTGGAGACACCTGTCTAAAAAATTCACGGGAAACCTTCACAAAATCAAGAAAAATAGTTAGAAAAATGGGATTGTGGGTCCCACCAAGCGTGCCAAAATGTATATGATGAAAACCAACCTGTTAAGAGCAAGTTCAAACATGCAAATGTTAATGATAAAGAGCATATTCAAATCTACTCTAAAATGTTCATAAACTTGTACAAATACTAATCTTCACCATAACCTCAGATGAGCATGAAGCAAGTGCACCCAAGACTTGCTTGATTTAAGCTCTTAGAGAGGTTGTGGGTGTGCTCTCCCAACACAAGTGTGAATCCCACTATGTATGCAGGGTAAAATGAAGATTGAGATGCTCAAGAAGAAGCTATAGAAGAAACTCTCAAGCACTCAATGCAAGAGGCCAAAGAAGCTCAAGGAGAACCTATAAAAGCAATCTGCAAGCTCAATGGCATGCAAGTATGCAAATGAAGCTAAAGTAAACTTAGTCTATAATCTTGAAAGAAATCTATCAACTACCAAATGGTTAGTAAAAACTACATGAAAATAATTCTAAGTCTAAACTAGCATGATAACTCTAATGCAAAAATGAATGATGATTTTCTTGAGACAAGGGTCCTATTTATAGGATTTTAGAGGGCTGGGGTGAGGTGGCATCTATGTGGAATCCACATAGGTGCCACCAAGGAGACACATAAGCCATGCAAACTCCAAGACTTGCTCACACATGTGTGAGAAACTTGGGATGTGAGAGGTCAATGTGTACTCCAAGTACATGTGTAAGTGTGTGTAAGAGACGTGTAAGAGAAAAAGTCCATTTTCACCATTTTAAAAGGTGTAAGAAGTGTCATAAAAAATGTAAGAAGCCTTGTTTATGTAAATTTTAGCAATTTTTGAAAAGACAATTTTTGGAAATTTGCTCACACATGTGTGACCAAATAATTAGTGAGTGGGCTTATTAAATAGAAAGTGATGTGTGTAGGATAGCATCTAGGTTGGATTTAGGATTAAATTTAATTTAATTTAATTTAATCATGGCTTAGTAGAAATAAAGAATGTGAGGGAATTAAATAAATTAAAAATTTATTTAAAAGGGGACTATGGAGGAACATGTGTTAAATTAAATTTAATACATTATGAAAGATAGTATTTAAATTTAATTCAAATACTATAATTAGTGAATTTATTTAATTAAATAAATAGATGAATTTAACAAATATAATTAATTAAAATCTAACTATAATGTTATTTGGAGTCATTAATTTAATTAAATTAAATTAATGTTAAAGGACAAATTTAGGTGTCTACACATTGCACACAAACTTTTTCCTTTCTTCTTTAGTAGTAGTAAGTGTTTCAAGGTCTTCCTCCTTTATGATAGGCACAAATTTTCACTCTAATGAGCCAATATTCCAATTCCATACACATCATATGATTCTTCATCTTCTCCTTCCATGTGTCAAAATTTTCTACATCAAAATTTAGACTCTCCTTTCTGAATAAGGCCATCCTGATCTTTACCTTAAGATGTTAAGCTCCCTGACTAAGGACCAAAAGCTCTAATACCAATTGTTAGAATAGAAATGTCCTAATCAACTAAGAGGGGGGGGAGGGGGTGGATGAATCATTTGATGCCAATATACAATCTCTAAACTTCAATTTCAAACTTATTGTTGAGAATAAAATATTGAACTGAAAAGTAAAGGCAACAATAACACACATACACTTAAACACCAAGATTTTTTCTTGAGGAAAACCCTATTAAGGGAAAAACCCCGGTGGGGATGGTACCCACTAATATCTGCACTATGAGTATAATAACCCTGTTAATAGTTTTGACCTTGTTAGAAGCCAAGTATTATAATAGGAAGGTCTTGGTTAAAGGACATACCCTGTTAGGAGCCTTTTACAATGTGATCCCAATTAAGGAATCGACCTTGCTAGGAGTCCAACCCTATTAGAGGAAATAACCTTGTTAGGGGTGTACAATATATCAACCTAATCAAGAGATTTGAGAGTTCAAGCCTCCCTCAGGATCTCCAAACCTCACAACTTCAAGACTGAGATAATTTTGTTATGAAATTGCTTCCACTACTAAACCACTGCCAAGAAAGCTCTACCTTGTGCCCAAGTGCACAACTACTGTTCTCCAAGTAGTAACCAATGCAGCATCAAGTTCAAATTCACCTTTGCACTTTGCATGTGTAGCCTCACACTATTTTCCAAGGATTTCAATCCTTACATACAAGTTACAATAATTAAATCAAGGTCAGCCTATATAGGATAAATCCTATTTACCAAATACAAATGGACCCATGAGAAGATGCACATGACACCTCTTACAATGTTATAACATAATAATTACATCAATTTATTAATCAAATCCATAAATCAAGCTTGCACATCACATTACTTGAAATGTGTTCCAAGTCAGCCTCCAAATAGGTTTTTTCCAATACACACGCCATAGATGATGTCACCTATATGATCACAAATCCATATGATCATAATAAGATCTCAATCCAGTGTCCAACATGAACCTATGTTCACACATCATAACTCAAACAACCATGAGTGCTATCCACAAAGTTCTACAATCAACTTTGTGAGAATCACAGTTTCTGTCTCCTGAAAACTATTCATCAATAATTTAGTGAGAATCACATCCAATGATGCAAGGCATCATGAAGAGTCTTCATCTAAAATCGTACATGCTAATTTGTTGTATGGTGTCATACAATTCTCTGCAACCTGTCTATAAGCTTCTAAACAACTGGTCAATAACATATGTTGACATCAATGATAAACTCTATCATGATTGCAACACACAATCATTGTAACATGCTTCCAACATTACTAGGATACTCCCCCATAGGAATACCATCAGCATTCATGCTAACACTTTCCATGTGCAGCTTAGACACTTGCATGACCTTTTCCATTTTGATTGTGACTAGGACTACTTGAACATCTACCTTGTTGTTGGTTCCATCCACTAATCTCCTAGCCCCAAACATCATAATACTGCCAATCCAATCCTAAACAACAAACCCAGCCCCAAAAGGACTTGGATGAACCTTTGAAGCATGATCAAAATTAACTTTAATCCATCCTTTGTCTAGTGGGATCCAAGACATTTCCTTAACTAAAGAGGAAGGAGGATTATCCCTCAATAGCCTATTAATGGGCCAGGAATTCGATATTTTCAAATAACATATTTTTATCATAAAAATCAATCCCAAATCACATAAGACCAAACATGAGACATTACAATGGTACCAGAGCATGATCCTTTCATCCTGCAAGGTAAAAGATAAAACAAGTGATCATTCTAGTCAATAGAAAGGAACCTAACAATAATAAGAGAATAACAATAGTGAACTTAGATACATGAAATTATTGGAAAACTTAAAGAAATCCAAATTAATTTCATAAGATGGTTCTAATTTTGGTATAGAAAAGAGAGCTTTTCGCACATAAGTACGAAGAGAACTTGGGCAAAGATATAAGTCAAAATTTGAACAAAGGTTAAGGCATAAGCTGAGAAAAAAATAAGTAGAAGTTTATATAAAATTTGAGAATATATTATTGTAATTAAAAAAAAGATCTATAGAAAAAGTTGTGGGTAAAAAGGGATATCCATCATAAGTTGTAGACAACATTGATAGGGTATCCATAATAGAGGAGTTAAGGAGTGCAATTAAGGGAGAACCACCAAGGGAAACCTATTGCTAGCACCTTTCCACAGCTACAACTAATGGAGGATTGTGAAGGGCACCCTATTGTAGTGGTAGTTAAGGGAAAACTACTAAAATGAAACCCTGCTGCACTATGATTAAGGGATAACTACTAAGGGCACTCTATTAAAGTGGAAGTTAAGGAAGAATGACTATTAGGGAACTTTACTACACTGTGATTAAGGGAGAACCACTAAGGGCACCCATCTACGAGGAAAAGATTGCATATCTCTAAAGGAGGACATTCTTGGTGAGTGTCAAAGCTTGATTAAGGAAAAATCTTTTTAAGTGTATAAGCTTGATCAAAGACATTCTGCATGAGTGTTAGAGCTTGATCAAGGACATTCTTAGTGAGTCTCAAATCTTAATCAAGGAAATTCTTAGTGAGCGTCAAACCAGATTAAGACATTCTTAGTGAGTGTCAAGATCAAGGATATTCTTAGTGAGTGTTAAGAGTCAAGGGCATTCTTAGTGAGCGTCAAGGACATTCTCAGTGAGTGTCAAGGCTAGTTTAAGGATATTCTTTGTGAGTGTCAAGAATAGATAAAGGGCATTCTTAGTGAATGCTAAGATTCCTATAAAGGAATTAATTCAAAGGTTACATTCACGTAAATATTTATTCAACAAACAACAAAACTAGAAGAAGGTTCATCCCTCATGGACTATTGTAAGGAAAGATGATCTTAGAGTTGCACAATAAGAGCCACTCACATTGAATTGACAATTGCTTGGGGACAAGCAATTTCAGGGAAGGGGGGATTATGATTCCTTGTAAGGGAATAATATTTAACAATAGTATATAATAATAATATTAAATAATAATATTAAAATTAAAATATATAAATTTCTCAAATATTATATATATTATTAATATAATAATTAACTTGTGTGTGTGTGTGAAGTTCTCAATATAATATATATTAATAGTTAATTTCTTTCACAATTAGAGTTATAATTAATAAGACAAAGGGTTTAATTATAATCAAACAACCCTTAAATTTACACAGTGAAAAACATGTAATAAACAACACTTTATGGAAATGATTTAATTAATTGTGTGGGGATGGATATGCTAAATAGACACAACCCTTCCAATGTGTCTCCTTCTAGACACACATACACATACACGTACACGTATATATATATATATATATATATATATATATATATATATATATATATATATATATATATATATATATATATATATATATACACACACACACACACACACACACACACACATATACATACATAAACATGTACATGTATAAATATAAGACCATGGTTTTATTTGCAAAGTTAAATAAATATTTGTCAAATGAACATTAAAGTTTCTAATGTTTTCGCTGCAAATAAAATCACAATGGTCGAGATTCATAACATTCTTTATTCATGAAAATTTGAGTGTAAATTCCAAGCTATCACTTTCATATTAATATATATTTCATGTGTGCTAGGCCTTGGCATTCATAGCACAAGACACATTCTTCATTGAGGAGTTATTTTTGAAGGAATACAAACTACAACATGATCTAAGTATGTATTCCCCCACTCAAACATGGAGTCTTTGGAGTATTAGTATTAGTGTTGTTGAGCGTGTATGGGATACATAGCTATGACATAGACAACTTTGTTCTTGGTCTCCCACAACAAGGAAATGAGACATGACAATATTTGAATGTTACAATAAACCTTTGATAAACCAATCCCTCTAAGAAGACGAGCCCTGGATTGCATAATCTAGAAAAAGAACCAAACTTTAGGTGAAATATTATCATTTATTTTTCATGGTAGTCTATGTTAATTCATATTCCTAAGTGTGTAATTTTTAATGAAGGCATGCTTTAACTAATGATTTATTTGAAGAAGATAATATTGAAATCTGGTAATAACCATGTCACTGTTATAGTAATATGATTTGCAATTTCCATCTCTACATACTTGACTTATTTGATTTTAAATGCATGGAAATATGAAACACACTCAGTTAGGCTTTCTAAATGCATTAATAGTTCAAGAATTGACATCATCTCTACCTTCTTTCAATATACACAATGAACTATAGTTTTTCAAAACAAGAACAAGATTTTCTTATAAAGAGAGGAAGTTTGCAAACTGTTTAACATAATTACCTTGATGTTAAATGTTAAAATCTAAATTTTACATCTTACAAGTGTTTTCTCAAATGTCTATTCCATGAATTTGTGGTTTTGCAACAAAATTTTGGTCATAATTAGTAAGATTTCTTACATGGATCAAAAATAACAAAGGACTAAATTAAGGTCAATCCTAAAAAGGGACATTATAGACTGAGAAGCATTGATTTGTTAAGGAAATGTGATTTCATTAAGGAGACACGATTATTTAATTAAAAGGCACAAAATTTATATGAAAGGTTATATGAAGGATATTGTAGACACGTAAAATTGGACAAATACTTTTAAATTGCAAAAATCAATTAAATGGCTCAAAAATCAATAAAAGGGATTAAATCATTAAAATGCATTAAAAGGGACATAATTAAATAAAGTTGAGAAAAAATCAATTAAAGCAAAGGAATTATTAAATAATGATGTTAAATGATTAAATTGAAGCTTAAAAGGGCCAAAAACACTATATAATTGATTTTAATCAATTAATTGTATAGTTGTTTAATCAAAAATCAAAATGAACCTATTACCCTTCCATGGCTAAATTTAATTAATTAATTGAATTAATATTTCTTATTTTCTTTCAACAAAATGATCAACCAATGAAAATTGAGACAAAAAGGACACAAATCACTCAAAACATTTAAATTGTCCAAAGATTTGAAACCATTTAAAGGCTTGTCCCCTCATTTGTCCCCCCATTTATGAACAAAGCAAAGTTTTTCACTTAACCATGGGATAATCAGAATTACTTCACTCCACCCCCTACCCTTGGGAAATTACTATAAGTATGAGGCATTTTGGAGAGCATTTCCATCTTGGAATTTCATTTGCATAGCATTGTTACTATAGGCAATTGAGATCATTTCCAAGAGCAATTTGAGCATTCTTGAGCATTTAGTATCATAATTTCATCATTCTTGAGCTAGAATCATCATAGAAGCATAGCATAAGCATAGTAGCAGCATCATTTCTCTTTTTAGAGGTGTCACTAGTGAGGATTGTAGCTGAGAGCTTCACTTACCACTTCTTTCTAGAGATCCATGGGATAATATAGATCATAATTTTAATTTTAGTTAAATTTGCATTGTATTTGATTAAATTGATGTTAGTAGATCTTAATTTCATGCAGGTGAGTAATTTCATCACACAAATGGAACCCACCATGGGGCTCTAAACCTCACTTCATCATTTTCATCTCCATTTGCATGCTTGGATATTCTATTTTCCGTGAATTGCTTGCAGGAAACTGGAAAAGTCACACTTACAGGAGGTTGAATCATGCCTACCATCGGTTCTCTATCACCTAAGAGCTCTATATTAACACCTACTAGCTAGAGATCTGCACTTTTGATGACAAAGCCTTCAGCCTTTATGGCTCACAGTCACGCTTGTGACTCAGGGAGTATCGTCTACATTTTATTTTCTGTCACTTTAGATTATGCTTTGCTTCGCACTTTAAAGTTATAATCATGCTTGGAATAGAAAAATTATCGCTTATTGTTGTTAAAGTGACACTTAGCATTAATCTTTTTGCGCAATTTTAAGTTCTACTTACGCCTCTGAATAAACTATGCACGCCTGAGTAACTTTGAATATCACTTGAGCCACTGTAAAGTGACGCTCGCTATTCTCAAAGTTACACCTGTCAGCAGTTTAGTCACACCTATTAGCTGGACGATGTCGCTTGAGATCTATTATCTGTATTTGCAGTTAATTTGATCAAATTACTTGGCTAACTCTCTATTTTTATGATCTGACAGTATATGAGTAGTCACAGAAAAGCGCAAAAACCTGAGAGCAGATTCAATAAAGAGGAAAAAGCTTTAAGAAAGAGGATCAAGAAGGAGAATTTTGAGCACATAAAGGCTATTCTTGAGAGTACACAAGAAGAAGAAAATAAGGTATTTCAAAATTACCTTAAAATCATTGAAGCCTATAAAACAAAGTTTATTTCGTTAAATTGGATCTTTAGTCCATAATTCAAATTCTTGTTTGAAAGATTTGCAATTAGAAGGCTTAAAATTCATTACATAAAATGCATGCTTTGTAAATTCGATTTTGGTTTCCCCTCACTTTTCTTGGTTGTGTTGGACTAATTTGTTGGAGGAGGGAGTGGGAACGATCACTACTAGGTGAGTGGAAATAAGATGAAAACCAATGATTCAAAAATGCCCCTAGCCTTTTGCTAGCTACAAGGAAAGGTATTTTACATGATCAAGCTTGCATTCCCTTAAATTGTGGCATTTCATTTGAATCTAGCTTTAATAAGGAGGGAATTTAACCAAATATTTCAATTTTAAGAACCTCCTTGTCAAGAGGTTGAGAAAGAATAATTAAATTGCTTGAAGTGTTTGGGAACAAAAGGGAAAGTTAGGGATATGCTCTTCACCTTTTAGGTGAACCAAATTCCCAAACACTTAACCTTAATTCCATTTCATTGCTTTCCATGAACATGTTATTTAAAATAGAGATTTAGTGGGCTAGCCTCCCAAATTTGCCTTAACGAGGCCAATGAAAGGGACAGCCCAAAGTGGGATACACTCACTTTTGTCATAGGAATCCGACCCACTCTAAAATGAAATGCATGTATCCTTAATGGGGTGCATGACAAATGGATTTTGATTTTTCAACCTTCCTCTAGTAGTCTTAACGGATTGCACAAAATCATACTTTGGTGCATGTGGGAAGCCTCCTTGGAGGATTGAGAGATTGAAGTCTATTTGAACGGAATATTTATTAAAACCTGGTAAAATAGCAAAGCCACCTTGTAGAGCCATGTTTACAAGCCAAAATTGACTTTAGGTAGGCTATTTAGAATTCTTTATTGTGATATACTTGTGAAAAACATCGAAGAACATACACGTTAGAATGTTTTTAGGGACATGATGACAAAGTGATGTGTGTGTTGTGCTTGTTTTTCTATTTTCAAACACATAAATTTCCAAAGACTGATCTTACACATTTTAAAAATTCAAAATCTTATACCCTGGTTAGAGAAGTGCCACCTGTGCATGAAAAACACTCGCCTATCAGAAGTTCAGTCATGCTCGTAACTTGTTTAAACACATGTAGACATACTGAAGTCACGCTTAGAAAAATTTCAAACACACCTGGAAAAACTGAAAACCCGCCTGGAATTAACAAAGTCTTGCTTGGTAACCTATAGTGTATTGCTTAACAAGAAACCAGTGCACACCTAGAGAAGTCTTAGTCACGCCTATGCTCGGTTCAGTGACGCCCAAAAACCTAAAAGGGCAAATAGAGAGTACTTGCAGGATAAATCAAAAAATTTTGAACACATTTTTGAGTACCCTTTTCCATGTTCTTACTGCTCAGGCTTTCAGTTTGGTCAAAAATCTTGTTCTATATATTTTTCAAAATTTGGCAAAGGATTAGACCTCAAGTGATATCAATTCTTCTTCTCCAAGGTTCATGCCTTCTTTCACTAGATCTTACTATGTTAAACAAACCTTGCAAACAGACAGGACCTATTTGAGACAAGAACTCCCTTACCCAGGAGAAGAGTCTACCACTCCTAGAATACCCCAAAAATTGCTCGAACAAGAAGTAGAAGACAACATGATGTATTATGGTGGTTTGGGTGGTAAAGATAATAGTGGTATTGATCTCACTATCCAGGGTGATGCCAATAACGGGGGCAATGATATAAATAACCAGGGCAACACTACTAACCAAGGCAATACCAACAATGGAGGAGCAGATCAAAATGCTCAAGGTATTGACCAAACTCACACTAGAACTCACACCAAAGCAATGACAGAAGATGCCATGGATGAAAAAGTTAGTGAGGCTATCCAATGTCCTTATTTCTGAAAGCTCATGGAAAAGGCAATGGACAAAGATAGAGAAAAACACTTCCTAGACTTAGCACAAAAAGGTCTCAAGTTGCCCCGTGATTATGATGTCAACCAACTCAAAGCACCGGAAGTTGAGGAAAGTACCTTAGACATCATGAAAAATCAATTCAAGATGTTTCAGATGCAATTGGACAACATTAAGCAAAGCGAGGCTCCTAAGCCTTTCTCCATAGAAGCATTGTGTCCATTCCCATTTGATAAAATCTTGGTTATGATGCCATTCCCAATCAATGTTATGTTCCCCAAGTATGACAAGTATGAAGGAACGAAAGATCCCCAAGATCACTTACGGGAGTTTTGTGCATTGAGCTTAGATTTCATGCCTAATACAACATATTTAATGAGATTATTTTTGTGAAGCTTAGGAGGCATGGCTATGGAGTGGTTTTCTAAGTTACCCTCTAGCATTAAGACCTTTGAAGAGCTAGCTTTGAAATTCATGGCCCATTACTCATATAATATTAAACATGAGGTCACGATGATAACATTATGCAACACTAAACAAAAGGATGGAGAGACATTCCTCACTTTTCTACAAAGGTGGAGGACAGTTTTTGCAAGATATCCTAGAAGTGTGCCTAAAAAAGAGAAGATGGATATCTTCATAAACAATTTAAGCAATGAGTTGAACTATCGATTACGAATGCAATGTCCAAAGAATTTTCAAGATCTAATTGAAAATGGAGTAACAACGAAGGAAGTGCTGGTCAAAAGTGGAGAACTCAAACTGTACAAAGATAACAAGAACAACTCCAACAATGGCAACAATGGCAACAATGGCAACAATGGTAACAATGGCAACAATGGTAACAATGGCAACAATCAAAAGAATAATTGGTTAAAAAATAATAGCAATTATAAGAAAAATAATAAGGGAATTGTGAATGATGGAGTAGTTGAATCTAGCAACTTGAAGGTGGTCCCCTTTGTTCTTACAAGGACACCTAATCAGGTGAATAATACCAATCAGCTTTCCAATGCACCATCCAACAACAACCATACCAATAATGGAAATCAAGGAGATAATTCAAGGAGTACTAAATTTGATAAATATTTGAGGCCAACCCCTCAAAGGAACTTCACACCCTTGGGTGAACCCCTTGAAAAGGCCTTAAAGACTCTCATGGCTAATAATGTCATTACTTTACCCAGCATTCAGCCTTACGAGCCAAATAACAAGCCTAGTTGGTGGAGTGCCAATAGCCATTGTGAGTACCATAGAATTGGAGGGCACACAACAAACGAATGTCTACAACTAAAGAATGTAGTGCAAGATTTAATCGATAATGGCACGATCACCATTGATGGACCTCAAAACAGTGAAGATCATACAGCATTCAAACAACCTTTCTACAAACATGATAAAGGGGAGTCATCTAATGGCAAGAAACAAAGTGCCAATAATCTTAACTTTGTGCCACCTTATGATAACATTGTGAATGCTATAATAATCAATGAGCAGCCATAAAAAGAGGCATCAAATGTCATTACAAGAGGGCAAAATTCTAGAATGAATCTACAAGGAGCTGCTCCTAAAGTCATTAACACTCCACAATCCAACATCGTGGTCAAGCAACCTTCTATAGCAGCAAAACCTTATAGCTTGGTTGATCAGTTGCAAAGAACTCCAGCACAAATCTCTATCTTAGAATTGTTGAAGTTATCCCCGAACCATAAGGATATTTTGGAAAAAGCTCTAATAGAGACAAACATTCCTACTAACTTAGAAGAAGAGAATTCCAAAATATGGTAGGTCATCTTGTGGCACCTCATTGTCTCTAATTTTATGATCAAGATGACATGTCTATAACCCATCTTCAAAATCTACCATTGCATATAGAGGTCCTAATAGAAAGGCATAGAGTCAAAAGAGCCCTCATTGATGGAGGAGCTGGCCTTAATATTTGCACATTAAGTCTTGTCAAATCCTTAGGGTTATCCGAGTCTTGCATTGACCCTACAAAAAAATCACTATCAAAGCTTATGATGAAGCTGAAAGGGCCTCTAAAGGCATGATCGTATTGGCCATACAAGTGGGACCTGTCAAGAAGGACACCAATTGCCAAGTGTTAGACATGAAGTTAACTTATAATATTTTGTTGGGGAGACCATGGATTCACGAGATGCAAGCAGTCCCATCCACATACCACCAATGCATCAAATTCTCGTACATGGGTGAAGAAATCACGGTTGGAGGGGACTCAAACCCATTCCAATATTGTAATGCACTCAAACCCCTTCATGAGCTATTTATTCCACATAACTGAGAAGGAATTATTCAAAGAGCCACAATTGAAGATGTTAAAATGAAAGAACTACCATTAGATGCTGCTCAACACCCTCCTCAAGCTAGCTCAGTGACATCAACTAAGGGAAAGGAAAAAGTGAGCTACGAGGGTCCAAATGCAACAAAAAGTTCATATCTAGCACCTAAATCAGAGATAGAAATCTACAAACCTACCAAAGAAGAAAAGGAACAAGCCAAGGAAGATCATTACCAGCACATGAGTGAAATGATGAATAAATTTGAAAAACAATGCAAGATTAGTTCAAAAGGAGTAGGGGAATATTCTATTTCTCTATTTGACATGCCCACATCCCCAAAATCACATGGTAAACCATCAAAAGACCATCTTCCACATAAGTATAATTCTTATTTTGTAAGGGAAGATAACAAAGCAACATGGGATAAGGAAGAAGATGAAGTCCTTCAATGGCTTTATCATGATGAGGAAGATACCTCAAACACTCCCATGGAAAGAATTCAGCATGTAAATATACAAACTGAGCAATATGGAAAAGGGTTTGATATAATGTAGAAAATGGGATACAAGGGAAGAGGACCCTTAGGCCAAAGAAATAGAGGATTGTTAGAACCCATTGAACCTATCTAGAGGGAAAAACAAGAAAAATCCAGAGTAGGCTATCAATACAAAGGTGAAAGCTCCAGCCCAATGCAAGACTTCTATCCTCGAGTAAATGCTTTAGAATCCGAGGGAGATAGTGATGATTCCCGAGATTATGAGTGGGATACTTTATCCGATGAATCATGTCAAGACAAGGAAGTAGCCACAATACACACATATGCAAAGATCCCAAAGCAAGAGATTCAAATCAATGAAGAGCCTAATATACAAGATCTTAACATAGGACAAGCATATACAAGTCCGCCATGGATAGATACATTTTGGATGCCTTCAGAGCAAGGAGATTCAAATGTTATTTTTAATCCACTTGTGAATTTTCCCATGTTGTTTCCCGTAGAAGTTGATGAGGACTCAAGTGAAGGGGATTTTGACCCTTCTTCCATGGATCACCTTGAGGAAGCGCACATCATAGATCTAAACGATACAATGTATGAACCCTCAAATGAAGTCATGTCCATAAACCCTATTGATGACATCTTACCCAATGAATCCTTACTTTTGATAGATCCGAATCTCATTGATTGGGACCAAACTGAGCCAAATAACTTACTTTACTTTCCAAACGACCAAGCAATGAGCCAATACCTTAATGCGATTGAACCCTCTATCACCAATGAATTTGATACAGATATGATGAGAAGAGTGGGGGTCCATTCTCTTAGTCAAAAGAAAAAATTGAAAAAAAATAAGAAAATGAAAAGTTCTAGTGCTGAAAACCACTATGTGGCACCACTAGAACCAAAAAAAATGAAAATAAAAGACGTTTCCTTTGGTGAAAACCCAATTGTGGCACCAAAGGAAGAGAGATTGGATACCTTGCCCAAACACGAGGAAGAAAGGTCACCTATTCTTATAGAACTGACAAAAAAAGTTAACATTGGTACGGAAGTGGATCCAAAGTTCATACACTTGGCTGCATCACTCACACCTCTAGAAAGAGAGGACTTCATAAAAAATTTCAAATTTAACCAATAAACTTTGCATGGTCATATGCCAACATGCCCAACTTAGATCCTGACTTTATAATGCATCATCTGAATGTTAGACCAGGGGTTAAGCCCGTTAAGAAAAAGTTGAGAAAGATGCACCCACACATAGCTCTTTTGGTCAAAGCAAAACTAGAAAAATTGTTGAAAGTAGGCTTCATAAGAGCAATAGCTTATGCTGAATGGATCTCAAACATTGTACCAGTCACAAAACATGACAAATCTATTTGAGTATGCATGGATTTTTGAGATCTAAATCTTGCTTGTCCTAAGGATGATTTCCCACTTCCAAGTATTGATGCAATAGTTGACTTGATAGCAGGTCATTCCATGTATTCCCTAGTGGATGGTTTCAGCAGGTATAATCAAATTAAAATTGCACCTAAAGACCAGGAGAAGATTGCCTTTACTTGCCCTTGTTGGAATGTCATGCCCTTCGGCCTTAAGAATGTCGGAGCTACATATCAAAGGGCCATGACAACTATCTTCCACAACATGATGCACACATTCTTAGAAGACTATGTGGATGATATATTGGCAAAATCCCATAAAAGAGAAGAACATCTCCAAATTTTGAAAAAGATATTTGTTAGGTTGGAGCAATTCAAGGTCAGATTAAACCCAAAGAAATGTGCCTTTGGAGTCCAATCCGGCAAGCTATTAGGCTATATAGTTTTCGCTAAAGGAATTGAAGTGTACCCAGAGAAAGTACAAGCAATCATAGACATGGAGATACCTAAGAACATCGGCCAAATGAGATCATTACAAGGCAAAATCCAATCCATAAGTAGATTTATTTCTCAATTGGCCGAAAAATGTCATTCTTTCACCAAGTTGCTACATAAAGATACTATATTCATATGGGATGCCGAATGTGATCAAGCTTTTACATTGTTGAAGACCTATTTGATAAATTCACCCATTCTCATGTCACCAATTAAGGGCAAAGCATTGTTTTATACATATCTGCTACGGAAAGGTCTCTAGGAGTGCTTCTGGCACAAGAGGATGAACAAGGAAAGGAAAGAGCTATTTACTATTTGAGTAGGACATTGATCAAATATGAGCTCAACTACACATTTATGGAAAGAGCTTGCTTAGCAGTGGTGTTTGCATCTCAAAATTTGAGACATTATATGTTGCTACATAAGGTCAAACTAATTGCCAAAATTGACCCTCTCAAATATTTGTTAAGTAAAATAGCCTTAACAGGTAGAATAGCTAAGTGGGTGATGATATTGAGTGAGTTCGACATTAAGTATGTTGATAGAAAGGCAATCAAAGGACAAGTGATAGCAGATCACTTAGCTGAAAATCCCATGACTTCTACACAAACTATTCAAGTGGAATTTTTGGATTCTGCCATTGTAAACATAGAAGCAAAAATATGGAAGTTATACTTTGATGGCTCTTATACTCAAGGAGGTTCCGGTGCCGGCATACTATTGGTCACTCCTCAAGGTTACACCATTCCAAAGTCCTACAAGCTTATGTTTCCATGCACAAATAATATAGCAGAATATGAGGCACTAGTCATAGGCATCAAAATGCCCTTGGAATGGAACATAATGGAGCTACAAGTTTATGGAGATTCTCAACTCATTATTAATCAAGTCAACAATGAATATAACACCAAAGATGAAAAGTTGATGCCATATAAGACTATGATTGATGGGTGGAAGAAATACTTTGCTTTGATCACTTTTGAGCAGATTCCTAGAGAGAAAAATAGAGCAGCTGATGCCATGGCCACCTTGGCTTCCTTGTTACAAAAACTAGATCAAAATGAGAAGTATGAGTTCTTGGTGTGTGTGTGAAAATTGTACCTGATCTGTAGACACAACACTTCAGTAAAACATTAGAGGTTAGCAAAAATCAAAATTGTGCAAAATTGAAATCTAATTTAACCAAGTGATTTACTGCCTTCTAGTAGGTGCGAGATTAATGTTCTCAGATTGTTATCGAGATCAGTGACCTAGACGACACCTAAACAAAGGATTTGAATGCAATTGATCTAGATATGAATTGAATGCAATTAATCTATATTTTTAAATTTTCTATGCAATAAGAATGATAAAAACTAATATGAATCTATGCTAATATGGAAATTGATATGCTAAAATGATCTAACAATGATATGAAAAAAATCTAAATGAATGTAAAAAAAAAAAAAAAATGATCTCACAATAGCCTTGGTTCGCAATAAGCTTTGATTCTCCAAATTTCAATTCTTCAAAATAGTTGTGCAATTCGTAGATGACTTTGGCAAAGTAAGCTTGCAAAATTATGAGATGATTTGAGATGAGCTGAAGCCTTGATTTTATAGAAATCCAGGGCTTTGGAGGTGCATGGGAAAAAAAAGCCATAAATCACTCAAATAACTCAACTTGATTTTTGAGTTATTTTTAAATAAAGGATAATTAACTCACAAAAACATGCAAAAGCTAAGTTTTAACTCAAAATAGAGTTTAGCTTTAATTGATAATTGATAGTTGTCTGCTTTTATGATTGTGCATGTTTTATTTATGAATTAATTTAATAATAAAGTGATTTATTTCCAACTTAACTGCTTTTAAAAATAAAACAATTGATTTATGGGTTAATCAATTATTTAATCAAACTTTTATTAAAAACTATATTATTAAATAATGACAACTTGCTTTAATTAATTAAATAAGAATTTAATCAATTATTCATATGATATTAGATTTATTGTCAAAATTAAATAATACAATTAATAATAGATAGAATTAAATTTAATTACATAATTAAGTGGCAAATATTAAATCTAATTAATTAAATATGAAAATATTCAATTAATCAAACTTTAGGATAAATGTGATTTATTGCCCAATAATTATAAAATTAAAGATAATTATGATGATTAGGAATATTACTAGGAATATTCCCCGATGCAGAATTTAAGATAATCAATTATGATTCGATGATGTTTAGATGTGCCTTAGATTAGGACTTTGATGTTGATTTCGTTCGAATTGAAGATGTAAGAGATTAATGAACTTATAGCCCATTTTTGGGGTATTACATTTTGCCCCTCTTTGAATTACTGTGCAAAGCGCAATGGTTCAAAGATAGTCTGTGTTTGATAAAGATATGAAACTGATGTTTGAAATTGATAATTGATATGAGACAGAAGCTGATTGATATTGATTTGATATGGAGATAATAGGTCCTAAGTGACCAAAGATAATGTTCACTATAACAGAAAATGAACCTATGATTGCGAAAAAGTGTCAAAATGCCTGATTCCAAATCTTAGGATTGCTAAGAAGTGAGTGACCGGTTCTAGACTCGATTGTCTTAGCAGAACTAGCAGGTATCACATCTGAATCCTTTAGTTGTCGAAGAACCAAGGAAAGAACACTATGACCTGATGGTTGCAAAAACTGATACAGTTTACAAGATTAGGAGAATACCAGATTGATATGGATCTTGATGAATCTGATATGCCCCAAGTGATGATAGATTTGCCCCGAGCGATGAGGTTTTTTGATGAATCAATAACTAGATGTGGTTGTTGTCTTGATTACTAAGGAAAGATATTGATTTCCATAAAGATATGATTTCAAATTTGATTATAGACTTTGAATGATATGCAATACCATGCCCCCTTCAGGATTAAAATTGAAATCTGACAAGAAAAGTCAGCGTTGAGAGTTTAGAAGCATGTTAATTGATTTAAGAAGTGGTTAAACACGTCCGGTGAATGCATTCTGCATCGTTTAGAGGTCCTAGAGACTAAGTTTGACTAGGTTTGACCATGAGTTGACCATGGTTGACCAAGTTGAAATTTTGATAGTTTGATGTTAGATAATCATTTAAGTTGAATACTGGATTTCTGTGATGATTGAAGGTCGATTATGCAAGTAGTTAATAATATGAATGATCTCAGATTTGAATTTTGATCCCGAAAAAGGATTCTACTTGCTGCTTCATTGGAGGAACCTTCGTACGAGATTCAGCTCTTGTTAGATTTGAAGAATTGATATGAAGAATTATTTAAGCTTTGAAGTTCGTTTAGTCATTGTGAGATCATGCAAAGATGAAAAATGCAAAGAAGCATGCAATATGAAATGCAACCTAAGACCTAGGACCTAGTCACTAATCATATGTCGATTTGTTATCATCATTGAACTTTTAGGTAACCGAATAAATCAATACAATGCCCACTAGCTAAAAAAAAACCATAGACATATGAATATTGATTTGTATGCGCAAGAATCAATACAACCCCCACTAGTCAAACAACCATGGACATATGAATATTGATTTTATTTTTGGAATGTTGGATTAGATATAAGTACCAAAGCATAAATGCCAGGATGACTTGAATATCATGTCCATTTTGATATAGCAATTTGTATAAGCATCAAAACATAAACGTCGTGATGACCGGAATACTCCTTGCATTGCAAACACATCAAATAGTCAAGAGATCATTCTAAATCCAATATGAATTACCCGTAGTGACCCTTTATTGTTCACATCCTTAGGCAAGATCGCATTCCACAGTAGGAGAAAGAACTTACTCAAAAAGACAATAGTTAGATCAAACTTCCTTGAATTGTCTGGGTATCAATGGTCGAGGTACGCATGGCCATCCAATTCGAGATAGAGGCTCTTATAGTCGGACACCATTTCAATCCGAAATTTCCAAAGTTGTTAGATTTTTACATACAAGCAGAAGACAAAGAAAAGATTATGCCCCCAGTCATCACTCTCTAAATCCTATAAAGGACATCATCGAAGAGCTCGAAGGGACACAATATGCAAAAATCTCAATACAAATCAGTAAGCATACAAGGAGATAAAAGCATGTAAAAAGCATAGATTGTTTTCAGTTGAGTTTTGATGTTTGATGGCGTTGTTGTAGATGCAAAATCCTTTCTGGAGACAAGACTGACTGACTGACTCACATGAAGCTTCAAAGGACTCTAACTAGATATGATCCATCTAAGATACATGGAGACCATAGGATATGACATTGATTGCCCCCAAGTTTGAACATTGATAGGATACAGATGCTTGAGCCGATTGGTGTACAGACCGACTTATTGAAAACTGGAAATGCAGAAACAAACCGGGAGATATGTACAAACTAAAGCAAGACTGAAAGCTAGGAAAGACCAAGATTGCACTGATAGATGGAGCATTTGGAACAAGTGGCGCCCGTTTGCTGAGTTTTCACCGTCTTGGCAGAGATTCTATTTTTGCTACCAAGGTGCCTGTTTCCAGGTTTTCACCAAGGCACTCTTTTTTTTTTTATATATATTTTTCATTTTTTTTTGAATTTTTTTGAATTTTTGATTTTTTTTGTGAATCATCAAGGTGCCTATTGCTAGGTTTTCACCAAGATGTTCATTTTTTCAGGACTTTTTTTTATTTTTAGGATTTTTTCAGGATATTTAACCATAGACTGAATGCCTTAGGCATAGAATTTCTTCAGATGGAGAACATTGATTGGTTCTCGGAGCTGTTCTCTTTCAGTCATTGAGAGTTTATAGGCACCAGAGCCAAAAGTAGCAGTGATGACAAAGGGACCCAGCCAGTTGGGTTCGAACTTCCCCTTGCATTCTTGATGGGATTGATTTTTCAGATTTTCTCTCAAGACTAGATCGCCAACCTGAAATTCTCTGTGTCTGACTTTCTTGTTGTAGCCTCTAGACATTCTCTTCTTATATACTCTGAGATGATCATACGCTGCTTGTCTGCACTCATCTAGTAGTTCAAGTTCTTGCAACCTAGACACTCTGTAGTCATCATCAATTATTAGACCATGCATTCTGATTCTGAGTGATGGGATTTCAACCTCAATAGGTAGTACCGCTTTAGACCCATAAACTAAAGCGAAAGGTGTAGCCCCAGTAGGTGTTCTGATACTTGTTTTGTAGGCCCATAGAGTTGGATTAATCATGAGATGCCAGTCTCTGCCGATTTTGTTTACTGTTCTATGCAAGATCTTCAATAGATTTTTGTTAGAAGCCTCTACTTGGCCATTCCCTTGTGGATAGTAGATAGAAGACCAATGTTGGGTGATCTTGAATTTGGCACATAGATCATCGAGGTCTTTATTCTTGAATTGCCCACCATTATCTATGATTATGGAATGAGGGATCCCATATCTGCATACGATATAGTTCAATATGAAAATAGATATCTGTTTCCCCGTTGCTTGTGTCAGAGGGACCGCTTCTACCCATTTTGTAAAATAATCTATAGCAGTGATTATATGGGTATGTCCATTAGAAGAGTGAGGATGAATCATCTTGATAAGATCGAATGCCCATTGATGGAAAGGCCAT
Organism: Chamaecyparis obtusa; assembly: GCA_027943335.1. NCBI lineage: Eukaryota > Viridiplantae > Streptophyta > Pinopsida > Cupressales > Cupressaceae > Chamaecyparis > Chamaecyparis obtusa. The sequence continues at coordinate 828,751 of BSBK01005188.1, read as the reverse complement.
TATGTTGTAAAGGGGATTATATCCCTCCCTAGAGCATGAATTAAGTTGCCATGCACTTGGCACTTTTGACAATTCTTAGCAAATTTGATAGCCTCTTTCTCCATTTCAGGCCAATAGTACCCAGCCCTAATAAATTTTTGAGCTAGCGTTAAACCGTTCGAGTGTGACCCATAAATACCATCATGGACTTCCTCTAATGCACGTTGAGACTCTTCCTGTTCTAAACATCTAAGTAGCGTACCATCTAGACCTCATTTGTATAGATCATTACCAATGATGACATATCGGGAGGCATTACAGATAAGGTATCTCTTTTTGTGACGGTTGAAGGTATCGGGAATGATTTGGTCTTGGAGATAGGAAAATAGGTTTTTATATCAGGATGAATCATGACCTACAACAGTGCAGATCATGCGGGTTTCGAGGGAGTCATATGCAGGATAAGAGAGTGCTTCCACCAGGAACTCGTAGCGTAGCTCATGTTCAGGCTGCTGTAATAAAGTAGATAGTGTTGCCATTGCATCGGCAGCCTTGTTCTCCATTCTAGGAATTTGCTCAAATGTGATAGATATGAAATATTTCTTAAGATCATTGACCATTCTCTTGTAAGGAATGAGCTTTTCATCTTTAGTTTGGTACACATCATTGACTTGATGAATAACAAGTTGAGAGTCTCCATGAATGTGTAGCTCTGTTACTCTCCATTCAATTGCTATTTTCATACCATTCAAAAGGGCTTCATATTCCGCAATATTGTTCGTGCAAGGAAACTTTAATCGGAATGCTTTGGGGATTGAGTATCCTTGGGGAGTTAGGAACAATATGCCTGCTCCAGATCCATTCTGTGTATAGGAGCCATCAAAGAACAATTGCCATTCTCTAGAAGATAGGTGCATAATAGATGAGTCTGGAAATTCCATTTGCATTGGTGTGTCATCAAACATGGGTGTATCTGCTAGTTGATCAGCAATAACTTGACCTTTTATAGCTTTTCTTTCAACATATTCAATGTTAAATTCACTTAGAAGCATGACCCATTTAGCCAGTCTACCTGTGAGGGCAGCCTTGCTTAGTAAGTATTTTAATGGATCAATTTTTGCTACTAGATGCATGGTATGAGCTAACATATAGTGTCTCAGTTTCTGTGATGCAAAGATCACAGCGAGACAAGCTTTCTCAATCATAGAATAGTTCTTTTCATACACCACCAATGTTCTACTTATATAATAAATGGCTCTTTCCTTTTTGTCTTCGTCATGTTGTGCTAGCAATGCCCCCAGTGATGTGGTTGTTGCGGAGACATACAAGATCAATGGCTTCCCATGAATAGGAGGCATCAAGATAGGTGGATTTGATAGATACTTCTTGATATGGTTAAAGTTGTTCTCGCATTCTTCATTACATGCAAAGGTCACACCTTTATGTAATGTTTTTGTAAAAGGCTATGATATGTCCGCTAGCTGTGATATGAATCTTCTAATAGATTGAACTCTGCCTTGCAACATCCTCATTTGACTGATATTTGTGGGAGGTTGCATCTCTATTATAGCCTTGACTTTAGCCGGATCAACTTCAATGCCTTTCTTTGAAACTATGTATCCTAAGAGCTTTCCAGAAGTGACACCAAAAGCACACTTCTTAGGATTTAGTCGGAGACTAAACTATTCCATTCTGTCTAGGATCATGCTCAAGTCCTTTAGATGTTCAGTTATGATCATAGATTTTGCTAATGTTTCATCAACATAATCTTCTATGGTGTGATGCATCATGTCATGGAAAATAGATCTCATTTCTCTTTGATATGTAGCTCCAGCATTTTTGAGTCCAAATGGCATAACATTCCAACAGAAGGTTCCCCACGCACATGTGAAAGCAATTTTCTCTTGGTCCTCTGGAGCAATTTTTATTTGGTTATATCCAGAGAAACCATCCATTAAGGAATACATCTCGAAACCTGCAGTCATGTCCACTATCATATCAATGTTAGGTAGTGGAAAATCATCCTTAGGGCACGCTCTATTCACATCTCTAAATTCTGTGCATACTCTAATTGAGCCATCTGGTTTAGAAATAGGTACAATGTTGGAGATCCATTCAGCATAGTCTATGACATGGATGAATCTAGCTTTTAGGAGTTTCTCTAATTCAGCTTTGACTAAAAGTGCAACATGAGGATGTATCTTTCTCAATTTTTGCTTGACCGGTTTTACTCCAAGAGCAATGGATAGATGGTGCATGATAAGATTTGGATCCAACCCTGGCATATCTGAATACTTCCACGCAAAGTTGATCTTTTTTTCTATCAAGAATGTAGTAAATTTATGTTTCTCTTCTTCTGATAAGGATTGTGCTACATGTACTAATTGTGGTTCCTCTGTTGTACCCAAATTGATGGATTGGGTGGGCTCAATTAGAACTGTCCTATAAATGACTTGGAAGGACATCAAATATCTCATCCTTAGGTGCCTCAGAGAGGTTTTCACCTTTGGATATGTCTTTTATTTTTACTTTTCTCGATTCTGAGACTACCACAAAGTGGTTTTCACCCTCAGAACTCTTTTTCTTTTTCTTTTTACTCTTGTTTTTCTGACTAAGATATTTGATGTCTGACTCGGTCATGCTGACGCTCGGTTCACTAATGGAAGTACTCATAGGCTCAACTGCATTGAGGTAGCAGGTAAGGGTATAGTCATTCGGGAAGGTATAAATACCATGGTTTGGGTTTGTGGAAGTTTGGTCGATAAGATCAGGGTGTTGGATAGTCAAAGTGGGAAAGGTTTGGGATATGGTGTTTACGGATATTGATCTGTCATCATTGGTCCTAACCTGATGCTTGAGTTCAAAGGTGATACTACAACTTAAGACATCCAATTCATGAATAGGCTCAATGTCATCGTGGGAGTCCAATTCAGCCATAGGTGGATCAGACTCGATAGGTTCATCATTTCGCTCTAGACTTACATTGGTTTGAGGTGCATATTGGTGAATAACATCAACATGTTTCTCTATGATAAGCTCATCTGGTTCTGGAATGGCTCCCCATTCATAGTCATTTGATTCAGCTTCTGATTCAGGATCTCTAGGAAATCTTAGAACATGAGTAAAGTTAGGGTGAATACCCTAAGAAGGGTTACCCTCAGATTCTGATTTGAATTCATACTCATGAGAATCTGTCTTAGAATCACTACCACTTCCCTCTTCTTGATTGTTTTCAAGATTAGCTGGTTCTTATGTTGCAACTATCTCCTGATTGATAGTAGGTTCTTGTGTTTCTACTACATTAATTCTTTTGATAGGATCATCTTTATCATCAAGAAGGTCTTTGATCTCTTTAGGAAATTTTTCATAGGGGATGAGTTCTGAACTATCTGAATCACTATCTGATGGTTATGTTTCTTCTTTCTTAAGAAGAGGTTCCCCTGGTGCGATCTGCTCTATGACATGCAAGCAATTACCTTTGAGGTGATAGGGTTTCTTCTTAAATCCTAAGCCAATTTTATTTTTATTTTCTCTGCCAGTATGTGGGAGAGGTGCCTCAAGACCTTTTCCTCTAATTCCTAGAGGTCCTTGACCTGAGTATCCCATCTTAGCTATTAATTTACCTCCTGGACCATATGACTTGGAAGGGAGTTTGGGTACTGCAGAGTTACCAGTTTGAACAACTTGAGATTCAGGTTCATCTTTGTACAGCCATGATAGCACAGCTTCATCCTCTTCAAATTCTTGCTTGGATACTTGTTCTGCTACAAAATTCCTTTTATATGCCTCAAGAGGTTCCTGAGGTTTGGGCTTGGATTGTTTCAAAGATTGCCCATAAGACTTAAGTGAGATAGGGAGAGATGTCAAAGATAAGACTGGCTCGATAGTGTATTCTCCCATACTATTTTCTTTGATATTAACCTCTTTGGCAAGATCTTCCATTTTAGATGTGGATGCTTCTTTAGTTGGCTCTATGGGAGATTCTCTATTATTAGGTACAAGCTTATCTGCACTTTCCTTCAAGGTGTTGCAAGTTGTATTCAGATCTGCTGGGATAGTAACCTCGACTCCTTCATAAGGAAACTTCAAACATTGATGGTACGTAGAAGGAATGGCTTGCATTTCATGTATCCATGGTCTCCCTAGAAGGACGTTGTAGGCCAAAGGTAGATCAAGCACTTGACAGATGGTATCTTTGATAACTGGACCCACTCTGATAGGTAAGATAATGGTGCCTTTAGAAGATCTTTCTTGTTCATCATAGGCCTTGATAGTTATTTTCTTTCTAGGATCAATAGCCAATTCTGAAAATCCCAATTGTGTGATCAAGTTGTAAGAACAAATGTTTAGGCCAGTGCCCCCATCTATCAACACACGTTTGACTCTACGGTTCTAGATCAAGACTTTTATATGCAAAGGCTGATTATGTGGGTGACTCAAGGAGTTGTCATCTTCCTCTAAAAAGGAGATATATTGCGGAGATGTAAGATGTCCAACCATAGTCTGGAACCTGTCTAAATCAAGGTCATCAGGAACATTGGAACCGAGCAAAGCTTTATTGAGAATGGCTCTATGAGCTGGAGATATTCGAAGAAACTCAAACATGGAGATTTTTGCATTAGTTTGCTAGAGTTGTTGAACAATGCTATAAGACATAGGCCTTGTATCCTTTGGATTGGAAGATTTGGAAGCAGCCTTCTGTTTAGAAGCAGATGAAAGATTGAAGGGCACTTTAGGGACATTTGATGAATCTGGGATTTTTCCTTTCAGATGCGTTTGAGCTTGTGATCGAGTAACTGTGTTAGCTGAGGAATGATCTCTATCTCTTTGTATGATTGTGATGACATTGCAACTTTCAGAGAGACATGGTTCAACCATATTGATGACAGTGTTATTTCTAGGGTAGGCATAGTTGACTTTTGCCCCCATATTAGGCTGAGAAGTTGAAACCTTTTGACCATGTTTCAGAAATGGTTATGTGAATGTTGTATGATCATTATTGCTTGTGGGATTGTCAATTGTGATGTCTCCACTATCGATCAGATCTTGAATGGTATGCTTTAAGTGGTAGCAACTACTAGTTTTGTGACCTTTACTTCGATGGAAATCACATAATTCATTATCCTTCCACCATATTAGTTTGGGGTCCTAAGCATTCGATCGGATTGGTGGTAAAGAGATGATGTTATCAGCCAGTAGAGTTTTCATAGCCGATTCTAAAGACTCTCCTAGAGGAGTAAATTTTTTATGTTTATCCCATTTTTTGAATTCTGGCTTCTTTTGAGATGGTTGAGAAGACTTTTGCTTGGAAGCTTTAATGGCTTGAGTGCCAAGAGTGAGATTATAGGCTGGTGCCTTTGATGGGGCATGGACAGTGTCTACAATGCCATCTTTGATGATGCCTTTGTTCTTATTCCAATTTTTGTTCTTGTCTTTGGAACTAGATCCAGATTCCTACTTGTCTTTTTGGAGTGTGATTTCCCCTTTTTTTACAAGCACTTTTTTGATTTTGATAGCATTATCCACCATCTTGTTAAAAGATGTATGATATTGCATTTGCAAAGGATAATTGAGCTCTGGAACAAGGTTATTGATAAAGATTTCAAGTTTCTCCATTTCAGGAATTGGTCTAGCATATAGAGAGAACTTCTTTCGCCACCTCTTGAGGAAAGTTAGGAATGATTCTCCTGGATATTGCTTGAGATTACAAATATCAATCATGGTGACCGGATGCTGAATATTGTAGGAATATTGTTGATAAAACAATTTAATCAATTCCTCAAACATTTTGATCGTAGGAGGCAATCTTGAAAACCACTGAATGGATGCTCCGCCCAGAGATCTAGGAAAAAGATGCATCAGATAGGTTGGTTCATGCATGAATTCCATGAATTGCGTATAGAACTCTCTGACATGATCTTGGGGATCAGAGTGTCCATCATACTTATCATACTTCAGCATCTCCACTCTTTTTGGAAACGGTGGCATGTACAAGTCTTTGTTAAATGGAAAAGGACATAGAGCCTCCATGAAGAACTCTTTGGGTTCCTTCTCTTTCTTGAGATTGTTAAGTTCAACTTGTATAGCATGCATTTGTTTCATCATAGCTGTGAGTGGATTCTCTTCCTCATGTGTAATGATGTCTTCAACATTAAACTTGGGAGGAAGTTTATCTCCTTGATGAGCTAGTTGTAAAAAGTATGCTTCTCTATTTTCTTTCAAGAAATGTCTCATCATCTTGTTAAATTCATCATCATTTTGGTAGCGAGCAATTTCTTTAGGTGTGGGTTCCTGATCTGCACCATGTTGAGATTGAGCTCTTTGAGAGCCAAAATTTGTCCCTGCTTGAGACATGGTAGGAGTTTGTGGACTCCCTGGATTAGATTGATGAGGGGTATGTTGAGTACCTCCATGAGTCAATGGAGGGGGTACGTAACTAGATTTCAATTGATAGTTTCCAAGACCGTCGTCCTCGTAAAGACCAGAATTGATGAGTTGCTCAAAAGTTAGATTTTGGATAGTGGTAATAGATTTCTCATGAGAGGAAGCTCTAGTCTCCACCATCAACTTTGAGTGAAGCAAAAGAATAAGATTCAGATAATTGAATAATGAATTGAATCAAGATGATCAGATGATGCAACCTTGTCAAGGTTTGATTGATTTGAAGATTTGATTAGACATGGATGAAGGATACTGTGCCCTGGATGTATGGGTAGGTTCCCAAAAGATAGCGGACAAGATATCACAACACTTAGTTGTTTTGATGATTGATTGATTGAAGATTGATAGTTATGACAAGGTTTTGACACGAGATGATAAAGACTCAAATCGATTAGACAGAAAGCTGAATCAGATTCAAAAGGCCACTTTAAGAAAATGATTGGACTCTTAATAGCTACTGCTCTATTCCTAACACAATGATCCGTTCGACAGATTTTGAAACTAGGCTGAAAGAGCTAAATATCTGGCAATCCTAACAATTTTCTGACAACTTTCAAAAATTTCCCAAATGACACTTTGAAAAACTCGTACGATAGTGGGTAGGCTATGAAACGACAATTGACAATATCATACGACAATTGCAAGATTTTGACTTTGAAGATTTGCTGGCATGAAAACTCGTACGACACTGGGTTTGTTATCATACGACAGATGGGTTGCAATGAAATGACACTTGATGGAAACTCATATGACTTTCTGACCTCCTGAGATGACTTTTGACTCCAGAAAAGAATTTGACTTCAGATTTTGCAAATTTTGAGTTTTCAGATTTGAATTGTTTGCAAATTTCAATGTCTAGATTTGAAGATTGTAACAGATTTGTCCGTTTTCAATAATCAGATAGATAAACAAGCACGCAAAATAGTAAGCAAGTGATTTCAAGCATGTCTGAAAACAATGAACAAGGGCAAAAGCAACCTTGTGCATGAACAATCAAGTGACTTATTCGTTCTAATCCTCAGAAGCACTAATTGTGTATGTTCCAAAAATGTTTTGCAATAATGCACGTATACCCTATAAAATGAAAATTTGGCCTCACTAGGGTTTTTAGTAATGGTTTGACTCTGCAACTTTTATGATCCAAAGGGGTGAACTCCAAGCGCACCAGGGTTTTGACACAGTCCAAGAACTTAATCTTCAGGAGCTGCTAGGGAGATCTGACAACCCAATAATGAACCATACCCGTGGAGATTTCTTCCACAAGGACATTTATATAGCGGCTGTCACTACCACGGCGAAAATAGCTATTACCGCTTGAGGTTCTGTCAACGTAGTTTACCCTATGAAGGGATTGTTCGCTACGGTTAACCCTCTCTAAAGGTGACTCACAATAGTATACCACAATGGGACTTGGCTCTAGATCCAAGGTTTTGATGCCTCTTCACTTTGAACCCAAACAAAGCAAGCAGATTAATCTGACACGCTAAGACAAAGTTTTTCTTCACCAAGGTCTATGATGTCAACTCCACGTGATCTATCAACCTCTTCGGGGAGAGAATGTATCAATCAATAAGAGCAGGTGTGCTAACCAATTTTGATTCACCAAAGCTCGTGATGTCAACCCCACGTGATCTATCAACCTCTCCTGGGAGAGAATGTATCGATCAATAAGAGAAGATGCACTAATTGAGTTGAATGTGAAATGCACTAAGTATCCTCCCTACCTACAAGGATTCTGTCATCAAGAAGGATTTCACTGGAAATCCAATCTCTCAAGAATCATGAATAGTGTTCATAGGGTCTAATTACTATGTGAGCACAGATGTATGTTTCCAAAAACAAATCTACCAAAAGTACCCAAGTAGAAAGAGGAACACTTCACGCTTAAAGCGAATATGAGATGAGTCCACAAGGTGGAACACTTAACACCTCACACAAGCTGAAAACAAGTCCCTAACTTAGAAAACAAGTGAGTTCTAAAAAGCACAAAAGGGTTGCCTGGTGGAACAATTAATGCTTCTCTCTTGTAGACCCCTCCCCTTTATGGCGCTGAGATTGCAACCACGGGGTGGAATGAGGGGCCGGAGGATTTAGTGATTCCAATAACCCAAGATAGAAATCTAGATCAATCACAAGTATCTAAGACTGCTAAATAAATACCTAAGGTGTCACAACCTAGTATCAATTATGCAAGTGTGTAGAAATAGACAAAAGCATGAAAAGATGCACACAAGCCAGACACATAAGAGATTTATTTTAAGTCCAAATCAAAATGTTATTAGATGAAGGAGAATACCTGGGATCCTCGCAATGCGCTTAGTAGATTTTACCTAATTTTTAGCAATTCTTGTTGAGCTTTTCCATGCAAGCAAGTGACGAACTCTCCAACAAGCAAACAAGCAAACAAGATATGCAAAATATATTCAACTTATGAAAACCATAGGGTTAGCTCTAAAAATCAATTATTATCAGCAATAATAACTAGCAATTAACCCAAATGACAACTCATACCATTCATTGAACCATGTAAAAAAAATAAATGCATACCCATCACAAAACTTTATTTTTTTTGCTGCATTTGACCTAGTCAACAAGATCTTATTTTTTTGATATGATTTTGGCCACAAAAATAGAAATTTAGAATAGATACCCCTGCTAAAAAATAGATATTTTTCCAAAAATGCAAAAATTTTAAAAAAATCACTTCATTTGTGCCCTAGAGACCCGTTTTATCAAAACATACTAGTTTTTGTAAATTGACTATTTGAGCTATTATATCATGTCCCAATTTAAAACACGAAGAATGGACCCCCTGTAGAATTTAAAGAGATTTTTGAAAATATAAAAATTTCCAAAAAATATGCTGATTTGCGTCAGATATTAATTTTTTTTGGAATTTCAAGAAAAAATTATTAAAAATTCAAAACATCTCAGAAAATTCTAAATTTTTTACTGTAGCTTCCCTGATATGTCACCAACTTGAAAAAAAAATTTCAAACCAAAAATTTAAGCCGTTTGGGAGATAAAATTAAATCTTTGAAACTTTGGGGTTTTAGCTCCCCAAAAAAATCAAAACCAGCATGCAAAGGTGGGTTGCCCCACGGTGGGCGTCAGAAATGTGTGTGTGAAAATTCTACCTGATCTGTAGACACAACACTTTAGTAAAATATTAGAGGTTAGCAAAAATCAAAATCGTGCAAAATTGAAATCTAATTTAACCAAGCGATTTACTGCCTTCTAGTAGGTGCGAGATTAATGTTCTCAGATTGTTATCGAGATCAGTGACCTAGACGACACCTAAACAAAAGATTTGAATGCAATTGATCTAGATGTGAATTGAATGCAATTAATCTATATTTTTAAATTTTCTATGCAATAAGAATGATAAAAATTGATATGAATCTATGCTAATATGGAAACTGATATGCTAAAATGATCTAACAATGATATGAAAAAGAATCTAAATAAATGTTAAAAAAAAAAAAAAATTGATCTCACAATAGCCTTGATTCGCAATAAGCTTTGATTCTCCAAATTTCAATTCTTCAAAATAGTTGTGCAATTCGTAGATGACTTTGGCAAAGTAACCTTGCAAAATTATGAGATGATTTGAGATGAGTTGAAGCCTTGAATTTATAGAAATCCAGGGCTTTGGAGGTGCATGGGAAAAAAAAGCCATAAATCACTCAAATAACTCAGGTTGATTTTTGAGTTATTTTTAAATAAAGGATAATTAACTCACAAAAACATGCAAAAGCTAAGTTTTAACTCAAAATAGAGTTTAGCTTTAATTGATAATTGATAGTTGTCTACTTTTATGATTGTGCATATTTTATTTATGAATTAATTTAATAATAAAGTGATTTATTTCCAACTTAACTGCTTTTAAAAATAAAACAATTGATTTATGGGTTAATCAATTATTTAATCAAACTTTTATTAAAAACTATATTATTAAATAATGACAACTTGCTTTAATTAATTAAATAAGAATTTAATCAATTATTCATATGATATTAAATTTATTGTCAAAATTAAATAATACAATTAATAATAGATAGAATTAAATTTAATTACATAATTAAGTGGCAAATATTAAATCTAATTAATTAAATATGAAAATATTCAATTAATCAAACTTTAGGATAAATGTGATTTATTGCCCAATAATTATAAAATTAAAGATAATTATGATGATTAGGAATATTACTAGGAATATTCTTCGATGCATAATTTAAGATAATCAATTATGATTCGATGATGTTTAGATGTGCCTTAGATTAGGACTTTGATGTCGATTTCGTTCGAATTGAAGATGTAAGAGATTAATGAACTTATAGCCCATTTTTGGGGTATTACACTTGGTGGAAGAGTTGGTAAAACCTGCATTCAACCTTCCTGACACCCAAATTGTTGCTCTATTACATGGATATGACTCCCCTTGGTACGGACCTATATACACATATCTTAAAGACCAAGTGCTACCCTTAGACCAAACCCGAGCTCAAAAATGAAATTTTATCCATCAATTAGCCCATTACCTCATCCTCTCAGAAACATTATATCGTAAGGGTTTTGATGGGACGTTACTTAGGTGTCTAGAGGAAGAAGAGTCTAAGTTAACTTTACATGAGGTTCACGAAGGCATTTGTGGGTCGCACATAAGCAAGTTGAATCTAGCTAAGAAAATCCTTCACTTAGGGTATTTTTGGAAGGCATTAGAAAAAGATGCTTATCACTTTGTGAAGATATGCAGCAAATGCCAATATCATGGAGACATGATACATGCACCAACACAGGAATTACACCCATTTGTCACACCATGGCCTTTCTATCAATGGGGGTTTGATCTAATTGGCGTCATACATCCACCTTCTTCAAATGGACACAAACACATCATAACCGCAACAGAATATTTCACTAAGTGAGTTGTGTGTGTGTGAAAATTATACCTGATCTGTAGACACAACACTCAGTAAAACATTAGAGGTTAGCTATAATCAAAATCATGCAAAATTGAAATCTAATCTAACCAAGCGATTTACTGCCTTCTAGTAGGTGCGAGATTAATGTTCTTAGATTATTATCGAGATCAGTGACCTAGACGACACCTAAATGAAGGATTTGAATGCAATTGATCTAGATATGAGATTGAATGCAATTATTCTATTTTTTTGGATTTTTCTATGCAATAAGAATGAATGAAAAATTGATATGAAATTAATCTATATAAAAACTGATATGCTATGCTAATCTAACAATGATATGAAATATGAATGCAAAAATAAGATTGATCTCACAAAGATGTCGATTCGCAAGAGCTTTGATTCTTCAATTCCAATTCTCCAGCGTGATTGTGCAAAATATGAGATGATTTGTGAAGAGCTGAAGCCTTTAATTTATAGAAATCCAGGGCTTTGGAGGTGCATGGGAAAAAGCCATAAATCACTCAAATAACTCAACTTGATTTTTGAGTTATTTTTAAATAAAAGATAATTAACTCACAAAAACATGCAAAAGCTAAGTTTTAACTCAAAATAGAGTTTAGCTTTAATTGATAATTGATAGTTGTCTGCTTTTATGATTGTGCATGTTTTATTTATGAATTAATTTAATAATAAAGTGATTTATTTCCAACTTAACTGATTTTTGAAAATAAATAATTAATTTATGGGTTAATTAACTATTTTACCAAACTTTTATTAAAAATTATATTATTAAATAATGACAACATGTTTTAATTAATTAAATAAGAATTTAATCAATTAAAGATAGGAATTATGATCTATTGTCAAAATTAAATAATTCAATTAATATTAGATATAATTAAATTTAATTACACAATTAAGTGGCAAATATTAAATCTAATTAATTAAATATGAAAATATTCAATTAATCAAACTTTAGGATAAATGTGATTTATTGCCAAATAATTATAAAATTAAAGATAATTATGATGATTAGGAATATTACTAGGAATATTCCTTGATGCGAAATTTAAGATAATCAATTATGATTCGATGATGTTAGATGTGCCTTAGGTTAGGACTTCGATGTCGATTTTGTTCGATTTGTAGATGTAGGAGATTAATGAACTTATAGCCCATTTTTTGGGTATTACATTTTGCCCCTCTTTGAATTACTGTGCGAAGCGCAGTGGTTCAAAGATAGTCTGTGTTTGATAGAGATATGAAACTGATTCAAAAGATAAACCGATCTCAAGATAGAAACCAATTGAGAGATATTGAGATAGGAGGTCCTGAATGACCAGAGATAATGTTCACTGTAGCAGAAAATAAACTTATGATTGCGAAAAAGTGTCAAAACACCTGATTCTGAACCTTAGGATTGATAAGAAGTGAGTGACCCATTCTAGACTCGATTGTCTTAGCAGAACTAGCAGGTATCACATCTGAATCCTTCAGTTGCTGAAGAACCAAGGAAAGAACACTATGATCTGATGGTTGCAAAAACTGATATAGTTTACAAGATTAGGAGAATACCAGATTGATATGGATCGATGAATCTGATATGCCCCAAGTGATGATAGATTCCAAGGAAAGAACACTATGATCTGATGGTTGCAAAAACTGATACAGTTTACAAGATTAGGAGAATACCAGATTGATATGGATCTTGATGAATCTGATATGCCCCAAGTGATGATAGATTTGCCCCAAGCGATGAGGACTTTTGATGAATCAGCGACTAGACGTGATTGTTGTCTTGATCACTGATGAAAGATATTGATAGATTTGATCGATAGAATTTGATTTACAGACTTTGAATGATATGCAATACCATGCCCCCTTCGGGATTAAAATTGAAATCTGACAAGAGAAGTCAGCGTTAAATGGTTTAGAAGCATGTTAATTGATTTGAGAAGTGGTTATATACATTCGAGAATGCATTCTGCATCGCTTGGAGGTCCAAAAAGACCAAGTTTGACTAGGTTTGACCATGAGTTGACCATGGTTGACCAAGTTGAAATTTTGATAGTTTGATGTAAGATAATCAGTTAAGTTGAATACTGGATTTCTGTGATGATTGAAGGTTGATTATGCAAGCAATTAATAATATGAATGATCTCAGATTTTGATTTTGATCCCGAAAAAGGATTCTACTTGCTACTTCGTTGGAGGAACCTTCGTGTGAGATTCAGCTCTTGTTAGATTTGAAGATACGAGTGGAGAATTGTTTAAGCATTGAAGGTCGTTTAGCCATTGTGAGATCATGCAAACATGAAAAATGCAAAGAGACATGCAAAATGAAATGCAACCTAAGACCTAGGACCTAGTCACTGATCATATGTCGATTTGTTATCATCATTGAACTTTTAGGTAACCGGATAAATTAATACAATGCCCACTAGCCATGAAACCATAGACATATGAATATCGATTTGTATGCGCAAGAATCAATACAACACCCACTGGTCAAACAACCATGGATATATGAATATTGATTTTGTTTTCGAAATATCGGATTAGATATAAGCACCAAGGCACAAGCGCCAGGATGACCTGAATATCATGTCCATTTTGATATAGCAATTTATACAAGCATCAAAACATAAACGTTGTGATGACCTGAGTACGCCTTGCGTTACAAACACATCAAACAGTCAAGAGATCATTCTAAATCCAATGTGAATTACCCGTAGTGACCCTTTATCGTTCACATCCTTAGACAAGATTGCGTTCCACAGTAGGAGAAAGAACTTACTCAAAAAGATAATAGTTAGATCAAACTTCCTTGAATTGTCTGGGTATCAATGGTCGAGGTACGCATGGCCATCCAATTCGAGATAGAGGCTCTTATAGTCGGACACCATTTCAATCCGGAATTTCCAAAGTTGTTAGATTTTCACATACAAGCAGAAGACAAAGAAAAGATTATGCCCCCAGTCACCACTCTCTAAATCCTATAAAGGACATCATCGAAGAGCTCGAAGGGACACAATATGCAAAAATCTCAATGTGAATCAATAAGCATACAAGGAGATAAAAGCATGTAAAAAGTACAGATTATTTTCAGTTTGAGTTTGATGTTTGATTGTTGTTATAGATGTAAAATCCTTTCTAGAGACAAGACTGACTGACTGGCTCACATGAAGCTTCAAAGGACTCTGACTGGATAGGATACGTCTAAGATACATTGGAGGCCATAGGATATGACATTGATTGCCCCCAAGTGTTAAACATTGATAGGATACAGACGCTTGAGCTGATTGGTGTACAGATCGACTTATTGAAACCAGGATATGCAGAAACAAACCAGGAGATATGTACAAACTAAAGTAAGACTGAAAGCTGGGAAAGACCAAGATTGGGCTGATAGATGGAGCATTTTGGAACAAGTGGCGCCTATTTGCCAGGTTTTCACCATCTTGGTAGAGATTCTATTTTTACTACACTACCAAAGCGCCTGTTTCCAGGTTTTCACCAAGGCACTTTTTCTTCTTTTTTTTCATTTTTTTATATTTTTCATTTTTTTCAATTTTTTTGTACTTTTGATATTTTTTGATTTTTTTGTGAATCATCAAGGCGCCTATTGCTAAGTTTTCACCAAGATGTTCATTTTTTTAGGACCTTTTCTGATTTTTAAGATTTTTTTCAGGACTTTTTCCAAGCACTGAATGCCTTAGGCGTAGAATTTTTTCAGATGGAGAAAGTTGATTGGTTCTCGGAGCTGTTCTCCTTCAGTTGTTGAGAGTTGATAGGCACCAGAGCCAAAAGTAGCAGTGATAACAAAGGGACCCAGTCAATTGGGTTCGAACTTCCCCTTGCGTTCTTGATGTGATTGATTTTTAGGATTTTCTCTCAACACTAGATCGCCAACCTGAAATTCTCTATGTCTGACTTTCTTGTTGTAGCCTCTAGACATTCTTTTCTGATATACTCTGAGATGATCATACGCTGCTTGCCTGCGCTCATCTAGTAATTTAAGTTCTTGTAACCTAGACACTCTGTAGTCTTCATCAGTGATAAGTCCATGCATTCTGATCCTGAGTGATGGGATTTCAACCTCAATAGGCAGTACCGCTTCAGACCCATAAACTAAAGTGAAAGGTGTAGCCCCTGTAGGCATTCTGATACTAGTTCTGATATTGGTTCTGATACTGATTCTGATACTTGTTCTGATACTAGTTCTGATACTTGTTCTGATACTGGTTCTGATACTGATTCTGATACTGATTCTGATAATTGATTCTGATAATGATTCTAATAATTGTTCTGATACTAGTTCTGATACTTGGTATACTTGATAGCATCTTTTTCCATTTGCAAACTCCCAAGCAAGATCATATCGTGTAGTCCCAATGTCTAGCAAGGTGGAGAACAAGAGGGATTAGCAAGCTGGTGGAAGAGATGGAAGATAAGAGAATGAAGGAAAATGAAGGGAAGAAATCCTCAAGGGGAAACTCCTCAAGAATACCCAAGCTAGGGAAAAATTGTCATGTAAAACGCATTTGGACAAGCAATGAAAGGCTAGCATAGGATAAGCACAAAATCATAATGCAAGAGCAGGAAAGGATGCAATCCAAAGGAGTAGACATGTCAAGAGGCTTCATAGCACCGTGTTTTACTCTTTCTTTCTTAGATCAAGACCAAAGGGGAAAAGGATAGCGACAGGTGAAAATGAATGAAGGAAAATAAATATGAAGCCTAAATAGGAAGGGATTGAAAGCAAGATCATCATCAGACAACTCACAAAATAGTCAAATGTTCGTGTATAGATCAACATTGTCAAAATCAAAGAGAGAAGATGGAATGGATGAAATATGTAGAAGAACTACGCATAATGCCTGATTGTCAGGTTTTCATCATGGTACTTATCCAAGGCACCACAAGGGAGTGGTTTTCACCATAGGATGAATTTATTTCTCTTTACTTTTGCTACCAAGGTGCCTATTTTCAGGTTTTCACCAAGGCACATTTTTAATTTTTTTCATTTTTCATTTCTTTTTTGGAAGAAGGCAAGCTTTTTAGATAATGCTCTTTGAAAGGATAAACCATGATATGCCAAGGATTCAAAATGATATGCTCAAATATGCTGATAGGGAAAGGAACATGGAAGAGAAAAATGGAGGATAGGGTTTTATATAAAGCGAGTGAGGTTGGAAGATAGGAGGAATAGGCAAATGAGGAAAAAGGATAGAAGGTAGAAGGTTAATGAATGGAAGGATTGTGACAGGGTAGATGGAAAGGAAGGCAAGATCAATGTAAACACACACCCTGAAGGGTGGTGAGAGGGTGGAGGAAACATGAATGAAGGGATACGTGAAGGAATATGGCGAATGGATAGCAGAGGTTGAGGTTTGGGCGCATGAAATGGAAGAATATTTTTGGAAGGAGATGTAGTGGAAGCCTTTGGAAGCTTGAATGTCAATTTCACTTTTTGTTCAACACCAGACTCTTTCAAGAGAGACTTTGGAATCCATATAGTCGTAGGCTTTTTATTTCCTTTTGATGATTTAGAGATAATATCTTCAATGATGGATTTTGGAACCCATACTTGTCTTGTAGTTTTTTTCCTAGATATCTCTTTTGACTTTATGTTTCCATGTCTATTAGAGGAGACATGGTGATATTTTTTTGATGGATTC
This sequence comes from Chamaecyparis obtusa, assembly GCA_027943335.1. Lineage (NCBI taxonomy): Eukaryota > Viridiplantae > Streptophyta > Pinopsida > Cupressales > Cupressaceae > Chamaecyparis > Chamaecyparis obtusa. The sequence continues at coordinate 811,722 of BSBK01005188.1, read as the reverse complement.
TTGTATTGCTTCTTTTTCTTGTATTGAACATTCAAGTTACTTCCAAAGGACTTGGGACTTGTGGAAGAAGGAGGAGGATATGACTGGTTTAGATGGGTGGGTGGATGAAAAGGATTCAAGGGTATGCATCTATGTTGATCTTGAGGAAAGATGGGAGATGGAGGTATGTAAGGACCTAAGATGGATGGCAAATCAGGAGAGCTAGGAGGGGAAAGTGAAGGGACATAAGGACCCAAGATGGAAGGAAGGCATGAAGCCCTTTGTAGTGGTGGAAGAGGTCCAAGGATGGAAGTGGAAGATGCAAAAGGATAATCAATAAGTTTGTTAGCATCTATATGACAACCAAGGATATCAACATCTTTAGAGTGAGCATTAGAATTTTCAATAGGATCCTGGACATCTTGAATAAGAGCATTTTCTTTGATAGGATTGTTCAAAGCTTGCAAAGACTTAGGAAGAGTAGAAAGTGGAAGTGAACATGGAGTGGTAGAATAAGAAGATGAAAGACTTTGATCTTGACAAGGATCTTCGGATAGCATAAGCGCATAATTTTTCTCTTGTTTTTCAATAGGCTTAACATTGGAAGGAACACCATTTTTACCAACCTTAATGGAAGTATCATCTTTGGAAAGCACAAGCATAGTAAGGTTATTTTGATTGTCAATAAGCTCAACAATGTAAGTAGTAGCTTGATCTTGCTTAGGCGAAGACTTAAGACATGGTGGAATGCATGAAAAAGGGGGTACAGGATCAAAAGAAGCCTGAGGCGGATAAGAGACATCGTGAAAAGGAGTGGATGACATGGAGGGTTCTTGATCTTGATCTTTCTTTATGTTCTTTTTTTCATCATTTTTAGAGTCCTCTTGACATGGAGCCACTTCTAAGGACAAGGAAGCATGTTGGGATTGTATGGATGACTTTGGAAGAGATGGTGGAGGACTAGCTAAAGTAGGGATTATAGCATATGAAGGCTTAGGCTCTTTAGATTTATCATTATTGAAAGTCTTTGCAGCCAAGTGAAGGTTAGCTTGAGTTTCTTTAAGAGGTAGCCCTGGGGGATAACTATAGGGAACCACATGAAAAGTATCAGGGCTTGTGTCAGATGAAGGTTCTGTGAAAGATTTGAAAGACTCAGAAGCTTTAGGAAATGTATGGGTATTGGAGGAAGTAGGGGATGGAAGGGAACCATCACAAGACAAAGGTTCAACATTAACATGATCTTCCTTGAGAGTGTAATCTTTATTTTCAGCCTGAGAGTTCTTAGAGGAGAGATCCTTATAGTATGCATGTTTATAATCAGCATGGTAAACTTTCTCTTCCTTAAGTGAAACAGATGGATCATCTAGGTATTGTGCATAGAAATCATCAAAGTCTCTTTCATAATCAGAATCATATGGATCACCCTCACGATCTATCCAATGTGACGGCCCATTTGTAGTAAGCAGGAATGGACGATGAGGAGGACTCTTAGGAACAGAGGTGTCATAGGTATCATTACATTGTCTGTCATCATAGTCATCATAGTCTTCAAAGCTAGATGTGTCACTCTCCGTGGAAGAGGTATCATATTGCTCAATTTTTTTCCGGGGGCATGGTGACATGTACAAGTCTTTATCAAATGGAAAAGAGTATAGAGATTCCATGGAGAACTTTTTAGATTCCTTCTCTTTCTTAAGATTGTTAAGTTCAACTTGCATAGCATGCAGCTGTTTCCTCATAGCGGTGATCAAAATTTCTTCCTCATGTGTACTGATTCTTTGAGACATGTGTACGGATTCTCAATAGCTACTGCTCTGTTCCTGACACAATGATATTTTTGACAAATTTTGGAACTAGGCTGGAAACATTGGATATCTTGCAATTTGACAATTTCTGACAACTCTCTCAAATTTTTCCAAACGACACTCTGTAGACTCGTACGACACTGGGTAGTCTATGAAACGACAGTTGCTAAACTCATACGACAGTTGGGTAGCAATGAAACGACAATTGCTAACAGGGCTTTGACTTTCTTGAATTTGCTAGTTTGAAAACTCGTACGACACTGGGTTCTCAATCGTACGACAGATGGGCAATACTGAAATGACACTTGACAAAACTCATACAACTTTTGACTTCTTGAAATGACTTTTGACTCCAGAAAGATTTTACGTCAATTTTTGCAAAATTTAAGGTCTTCAGTTTTGGATTGTTTGCAAATTGTATTGTCTAGATTTTGAAGGTTATACCAGATTTGATCATTTTTAATAGCCAAGTAGATAAATAAGCACACAGAACAGCAAGCAAGTGATTCCAAGCACGTCTGAAAACAATGAACAAGGGCAAAAGCAACCTTGTGCATGAACAATCAAGTGACCAAATTGTGCTAATCCCTGAGAGTACTAATTGTGTATGTTCTGAAAAGTTTTGCAATAACACACATATACCTGAGAATGAAAAATTGGCCTCTCTAGGGTTTTTAGTAATGGTTTGACTCTGCAACTTTTATGATTCAAAGGGGTGAACTCCAATCCTGGCGCACCAGGGTTTTGACACAGTCCGAGAACTTAATCTTCAAGAGCTGCTAGGGAGATCTGACAACCCAACAATGAACCATACCCGTGGAGATTTCTTCCACAAGGACATTTATATAGTGGCTGTCACTACCATGGCGAAAATGGCTATTACCGCTTGAGGTTCTGTCAACGTAGTTTCCCCTATGAAGGGATTGTCCGCTACGGTTAACCCTCTCTAAAGATGACTCACAGATTTATACCACAAGGGGACTTGGCTCCAGATTCAAGGTTTTGACACCTCTTCACTTTTAACCCAAACAAAACAAGCAGATTAATCCGACATGCTAAGACAAAGTTTTGTTCCATCAAGGTCTGTGATATCAACTCCACGTGATCTATCAACCTCTCCGGGGAGAGAATGTATCAATCAATAAGAGAAGACACACTAACCAATTTTGATTCACCAAAGCTCGTGATATCAACCCTACGTGATTTATCAACCTCTCCGGAGAGAGAATGTGTCGATCAATAAGAGAGGATGCACTAACCAAGTTGAATGTGAAACACACTAATGGGCGCCAGAAATGTGTGTGTGAAAATTATACTTGATCTGTAGACACAACACTCAGTAAAACATTAGAGGTTAGCTATAATCAAAATCATGCAAAATTGAAATCTAATCTAACCAAGCAATTTACTGCCTTCTAGTAGGTGCAAGATTAATGTTCTCAGATTATTATCGAGATCAGTGACCTAGACGACACCTAAATGAAGGATTTGAATGCAATTGATCTAGATATGAGATTGAATGCAATTATTCTATTTTTTTGGATTTTTCTATGCAATAAGAATGAATGAAAAATTGATATGAAATTAATCTATATAAAAACTGATATGCTATGCTAATCTAACAATGATATGAAATATGAATGCAAAAATAAGATTGATCTCACAAAGATGTCGATTCGCAAGAGCTTTGATTCTTCAATTCCAATTCTCCAGCGTGATTGTGCAAAATATGAGATGATTTGTGAAGAGCTGAAGCCTTTAATTTATAGAAATCCAGGGCTTTGGAGGTGCATGGGAAAAAGCCATAAATCACTCAAATAACTCAACTTGATTTTTGAGTTATTTTTAAATAAAAGATAATTAACTCACAAAAACATGCAAAAGCTAAGTTTTAACTCAAAATAGAGTTTAGCTTTAATTGATAATTGATAGTTGTCTGCTTTTATGATTGTGCATGTTTTATTTATGAATTAATTTAATAATAAAGTAATTTATTTCCAACTTAACTGATTTTTGAAAATAAATAATTAATTTATGGGTTAATTAACTATTTTACCAAACTTTTATTAAAAATTATATTATTAAATAATGACAACATGTTTTAATTAATTAAATAAGAATTTAATCAATTAAAGATAGGAATTATGATCTATTGTCAAAATTAAATAATTCAATTAATATTAGATATAATTAAATTTAATTACACAATTAAGTGGCAAATATTAAATCTAATTAATTAAATATGAAAATATTCAATTAATCAAACTTTAGGATAAATGTGATTTATTGCCAAATAATTATAAAATTAAAGATAATTATGATGATTAGGAATATTACTAGGAATATTCCTTGATGTGAAATTTAAGATAATCAATTATGATTCGATGATGTTAGATGTGCCTTAGGTTAGGACTTCGATGTCGATTTTGTTCGATTTGTAGATGTAGGAGATTAATGAACTTATAGCCCATTTTTTGGGTATTACAGGTTGAAGCGATTCTTTTGATAACGACAATGTGTAAACAAATTTCCATGTTTATCTTAAATCACATCATTTGTCGATATGGTATTCCTCATGCCATAATAACAGATAATGGAAAATAGTTCAAGAATAAGGATGTTGATGAACTTTGTGCTACATTTCATATCACTCACCACTCATCATCAATTTATTACCCTCAAGGAAATGGGCAAGCCGAAGCCACGAATAAGAATATCTTGAAGATTTTGAAAAGGTCGGTCAATAAACTAGGAAGGGATTAGCATATGCAAATTAATCTAGCATTATGGGCCTATAGAACCAGCATAAGAACACCCATAGGAGCCACACCATTCTCATTAGTCTATGGGGCTGAAGCAGTTCTACCATTAGAAGTTGAAATCCCATCTCTACGAGTATCATTACAAGGATTGATCACAGATGAAGACTATAGAGTAGCTAGGCTTCAACAATTGGAGTTACTTGAAGAACATCAAACACAAGCTTACGAGCACCTAAAAGTGTATCAGAATAGAATCTCGAAGAACTATAATAAACATATTAAACCAGGAGTCTTTCAGGTAGGCGACTTAGTGTTGAGGGAAAACCCAAAGAATCAGGTTGAAAGAGAGAAGAAAGGCAAATGGGAAGCTAATTGGCTTGGCCCATTCATCATAGTATCTTCATTTGGCACAGGAACCTATAAGTTATCAGATTGTGAAGGAGAGGAGCTTCAAGAACCCATTAACAGTATTCATCTCAAAAGGTTCTACACATGAGTTAGATGAAAGAGTATAAAGAGTATCAGATGAGAGAGCATCATATTTATGGTACATAGTTCAAAAGAGATTCTGAAAATACCAAAAACATTTGAAAAGTACAAAAGATCAAAAACATTGAAAAATTGAGCATGAAGAAAGGGAAAAACATTCAAAAAGATGTTGTCTTGGTGAAAACCTAGCAAATAGGTGCCTTGATGATATGAAAAAAAATAAAAATAAATAAATAAATGAAAAAAAAGAAAAATACAAAAAAATTTTAAAAAAAGAGAAAAAGTGCCTTGGTGAAAACCTAGCAATAGACACCTTGGTAGCAAAAAAAATTAAGAAGCTTTAAAAATAGAAAAAAAAGAGCTTGATCCATTCAAAGGGTGAAAACTTGGTAAACAAGTGCCTTTTGTTCCCTTAAGTTTGTCTTTTCTAGTCACATATGTCCATATTGCATTTCCACCATCTCATTTGTACAACCACCATTGCATCTGTCATTTGTACATAGTCATAATAAAGTTGGTCAGTCGCATTGATTGCATTGTCTATCAGCCCTAAGTTTGTCAACCGATCACATTTATCCTCTGGGGGTAGAAGAAGATTTCAAATTTGGTACCAAATGGATTCAATAAGTGCTACAATCAATCACATCAGAGAGAGATTTATCAGAGTTTTGGAAAAGAGGAAAGTTTATTGAGCCTAAGTATTTGACCCTACAACATGATCCTTGAGCCTTCATTGACTTTATTATTCGGGATTAAAAATGGACAAAAACACCTTAAAGATCAGAATACTTGGAAATACTTGTTGGAAAATCCTAAAACATGGCAAAACATTTAAAGCTTTATTTCTTGGCAAAATAAGGAAACATGGTAGAACACTTGAAATTTTCTTATTGATAAATATTGATGAAATTGACTTTTCATCATATCTTTTGAGCTATTCAATGATGTTTCGACTAGATTAGCCATGATAAAGATGTGATATTTTTCTTGTCTTTGAGTGATTGTTTGGAGGAAGATTCATCAACTTATGAGAGTTCGTCTAACGACATGGTCATCAAAGAACCATCGAGGACTATCTCATAAGAGGGCGAGTTGACTTTTGCCTGTTTACGCAAACGAATCCCTTGGCTATTTAGATTTTCTATATCTTAATACCAAAAATCCACTTGCAACATTGAATCCATTGACACCGATATTCAGACTCCCATAGTTTGGTCATCCAACTAGTGAGGGTTGTACTTGGTTCAAAAAGGAGGTTACCAAAATGTGATAAAAGTGGTATTCATATGATCATGATGTGGTCAGTGGTGATTGTACTAAGCTTTCCGGTCCCAAACTGCTCAATGATGAAAATTTATCCTCAGGGCATTTATTTGCTAAAAGCTGGTGACACTTAGGTTGCATTGCATTGCATGTTAGATTAATTGCATTATCTTGTTAAATTAAATGCATTTTTTTGTGGTTAATTTTCCAAAGGCAAGAGGGGGTACATCAATAATCCTGGTTAGTCAAAACATTAAAGCAAAATGGGGTTCAAACAAACGTTTATTCTTGATCAAAACACTACAAAGAAAATGAGATTATCTTTTGCATCCATGCCTTATTCATTATCCACATATTAGAAAAAGAAAACGTTCATACATCATTGCATACATCTATGTATATCATAAAATAAGATACTGCATCCATAGCATAAAAATAAAGAAAATACATACACACATCATATCACTGCATAAAAGATAATCTCATAAACCAACTCATCAAGACAAACCACAGAGTATATCATATATATCATCAAAAAAGTGTTCATTATATGATCATCAAATTAGTATATCAAGATACAATGTCATCAAAGTGCTACATCAAATGTTCCGAGCAATGGATAACATGACATATGAAACAAAGAGGACATCATCAATGAGTAACTATATCAATCAAGAGCCTGCAACACCAGATCTGTCTGGACCTCTACCATCCTGTGGGGGAGGAGCCTGTGAAGTACTCACTCCATCCTGTCTCGGAACAACCATGGCTGATACAAATTGTTGTAATAAAGAGGCAACCTGATCTAACCGACCCACAACAGTGGACATATTTGTCCTCAATACCTACATATCTCGAGATAATCCATCAATACGATCACCCTATGCACCCTGTGGCTGTGGAGCTAGGGGAGGCATCTGAGGATGATTCCTGCTATGCCTGATCCTGCTGAGCTACATCATCATCATGCTAAGCCAAGGCTACTCTCTATAACTATATCAAGGGATCCACTCCCCCAAGAATCTACCTAGCTACATCAACCTTTTCCTGTCTCTGAGCTCTCTGATGTCTATGAGCTCTATCATGTCTATCTGCTCTAGGTTGTCTATCAATTGCATCATCCTGCGCTCTAGCTGGTCTATCTCTAGCATCCCCATGATCATGACCCCGTCTCATATTTCCTCTACCTACTGCAACCCGAGGATGTCTACATCCTCGTCCTCTCTGATGTCTATCATCCCTATCACCATCACGACGTCCAGGAATAGGCTTAGCTGGATTAGTAAAATGAGGAAACCTGTTGCGAGCCCACCAATCTGCATACTCATGTGACATCCCTACATTTGCAATACCTGTCAGTATCTCCCATCTACAAATAGTCATACCCACAATCTGATCTAATGCAAACTGACAATCAATACATGGACCCGATAAAGAGATCTCTACCTATACTTGAGCATATAGTGCATTGCCCTAAGGCATATCTTGGGTTCCACCATACTATCTCAAAACTTTGTCGAAGCAGAAGTGCTCAATAGTAGTGGTAGTACGTCTAATCATCCAACGAGGGGCGAACATGTATGGTAACTCATCCTCATCCTCTCTCCATCTATCACAACTGAGGAAAGGATGCCATGTAACCTGATCGAGATCATCAATTTGACGTCTCCAGTAATCCAAGTGACCCAAGTGGTGTTGAATCACCATCCCAGTGTAAAGGAAAGCATAAGGAAATCCCCGATGTCGAACACTATCAGAAATGGGCCTAGTAATGGGAAGATGCTCCCATATCCACAACTGAAGAATAATGGCACCCGCTGATAATGATGCACTCCCCTGATACACCACCTCATGTAGATCATGATACAACTGCGCCAGAATGCAAGAACCCCAATCAAACCATCGAGGATGAGCAAGTAAATCCTCCATGATCCTACCCCAACCGATTGAAAAACCACGACCTCGCTAGTCGGGAAGTAGTAAACCACCAATCACTGCACCCAAAACTACTAGTAATGTCAGAAAAGATGCAAACTGAGGCCATGTAATAGTATCCCCATCTCTTATAGTGTTGTCTCCGAATACTCATCGGCAGACAGAAGAATCATAGACAGAATCATAATATACCACCTCTCCTCTACATGGGATCTCAAGCAATCTATACACGTCCTCGGGCGTAATAGTCATCTCTCTATATGGCAAGTGGAATGTGTTGTGGTCGGAGTGCCATTGCTCCACCACTACAGTTAGTAACCCATGGTTTAGCTGAAACCATGGGAGGTCAAGCAAAAATCTCAATCCACATCGCTCGATAACACATAACTCAGCTGATGTGAGTGCCTGACTCAAGTCAATAACCCAAGATGCCACTGACCGGATGTATAAGGTAGGGTTGTGATCCTATTGGCAAAGCAAAAGGAATCATATCAGTACATCATATCAAGGAATTATCTCAACTCAATCTTCTCAAAAGTCTCAAGTCATCACACCAAGTACCATCATTTGTTTCTCTGTATCCTGAGAACGAAGCGACAGTATCAAAATCATATCAGTTTTCACACCGATTGATTTATCTTATTAATTACTATCCTAAATGGGATTGACAAATCATATTTTGAGGTACCACTATCTAGATATCCTAAACTAATTATTTTGTTGACAATAACAGACCTACACTTATCATCTGAATCTATCATCAAGAGTTATCAAAATTTTCATCAGACGTAATCAAGTACACGTGAAAAGTATAGAATTTTTCCAAATAGTCAGTAGGCATGATTTTTATCATGCCAGGCGACATTTAACCTCAGGCGATAGTGAACACATGTCAAGCGATATTATTCTGGTGTCAGGTGATAGTTTTCCTGCTAAGCGACAGTGAATTAGGCTACGCGATAGTGAATGCTAGCCTAGGCGATAGTAAATCTATTAGGGTTATCATAAGCGACAACCTATCGGAAAAGGGGTAGTTTAACCTAGCTCTAGGCGAGAGTTGTTATAGTGCTAGGTGAGAGAAAAACATTCCTAAGCGAGGATAAAATACATGGAGGTGGGAGTAAAAACCATGGACGTGATAGTAAAATACCCTAAGCGACATTAAACTTATTCCTAGGTGAGAGTTCTTAAATTCAAGGCAACTATGAAACATGAAATTGCAATAAATGATCATAAATGCACCATAAATGCATAATCAAGGTTTATAAATGACTTACTGGAGCTCCATACTCAGGCGGCCTCGCATATCTCCGGCACCTCTCAAATCTATGCTCCCGAATCGGCACAACCATCTTGAAAATCACTAGAGGATCAGAGCAAAATCACCAAGATAAAAAGTAAAAATGAATGGTAAAACAAGGTTTCTCAACCTATTTAAGGTATTTTGACCTAATTTTGGAGGTGAAACTAGTTGTTGACCTATCTTAACTAATCAAACCAAATCGGGGCATAATCATACATCATGACATCTCATCAAATAGTCAGAAATGAAAACATATTTGATAAATCAAACATCAAATCAAATTTTTCGAAATCAAGAAATTAATATGTTTTAATTTATGAGGGGGCATAAGGATATCAAATTGAAATTGCAATCAAACATCATGAAATCAGTGGGGCAGCATAAATTTTTTTTATCAAGAGGCAGCAATCAATCACATCAAGAATCAGCAATCAGGATTTAAAGGATCTTTGAACCAATGTTCTTCGCACATTGATTCAAAGAGGGGCATTTGTAGACACGTAAAATTGGACAAATACTTTTAAATTGCAAAAATCAATTAAATGGCTCAAAAATCAATAAAAGGGATTAAATCATTAAAATGCATTAAAAGGGACATAATTAAATAAAGTTGAGAAAAAATCAATTAAAGCAAAGGAATTATTAAATAATGATGTTAAATGATTAAATTGAGCTTAAAAGGGCCAAAAACACTATATAATTGATTTTAATCAATTAATTGTATAGTTGTTTAATCAAAAATCAAAATGAACCTATTACCCTTCCACGACTAAATTTAATTAATTAATTGAATTAATATTTCTTATTTTCTTTCAACAAAGTGATCAACCAATGAAAATTGAGACAAAAAGGACACAAATCACTCAAAACATTTAAATTGTCCAAAGATTTGAAACCATTTAAAGGCTTGTCCCCTCATTTGTCCCCCCATTTATGAACAAAGCAAAGTTTTTGACTTAACCATGGGATAATCATGATTACTTCACTCCACCCCCTACCCTTGGGAAATTACTATAAGTATGAGGCATTTTGGAGAGCATTTCCATCTTGGAATTTCTTTTGCATAACATTGTTACTATAGGCAATTGAGATCATTTCCAAGAGCAATTTGAGCATTCTTGAGCATTTAGTATCATAATTTCATCATTCTTGAGCTAGAATCATCATAGAAGCATAGCATAAGCATAGTAGCAGTATCATTTCTCATTTTAGAGGTGTCACTAGTGAGAATTGTAGCTGAGAGCTTCACTTACCACTTCTTTCTAGAGATCCATGGGATAATATAGATCATAATTTTAATTTTAGTTAAATTTGCATTGTATTTGATTAAATTGATGTTAGTAGATCTTAATTTCATGCAGGTGAGTAATTTCATCACACAGATATAAAAATAAAGATTCATAGGATTATGGTTAGGGAAAAAAAGTAACATCATTCAAACACGAGAAGATTTAAGTAGAAAATCATGGAAATATGAAGAAGAATGTATTGCATATATATAAGAAAGATTATGACAGGTATAAATAAATCTATGCAATGATAGAAGAGAAGATTGTGCAAATATAAAGTTGAAGATCTTACAAATGTAGAAGAAAAGGATCAAACAAATATAGAAAAGAGAATTATGATAGGCCATGAAAATAAATATATAGACAAATATGTGAAGGAGAGTGTATGCAATTATGAAAGAATATTTTTATATTTGAAAAGATCAATTCCATCATCCTGTTATTATTGCAATATAAGCAAGGAAGTTGATAGTTTCAAATAGCATATTGTCATCATCCAAACTCTTTTAAGTCTAAGAATTAAAAGAAGAAGTCTCTTGCAATTTAATTTTAAGAAATCAAACCCAAAACCCATAGGATCAGATAGGGGACACTAAATAAAAATACACTTGCCTAAATAAATTTAAAAATCTAACAACAAACAAAGAAATTCAAAAAACATACAACATACAAGTGAAAATGAGAGATTAACTGTCACCTTGGGCTTATATATTTTTTGTTAAAAAGTCAGTTGAAAAAGGGTTCACTCGAAGGTCATGTTCAAGAGAACCCCTTAAAATATTAATAAATTAATGCCTTCTTTCCAAGGCATTTAACATGACATGTTTGAGAAAATACCCTTATTCAAGCAAAGGCTTTCTAATAGTTCACTTGAACATGTGTTCAAGAAAACATGCTTTCCAAAAGTTGTTTTTTCATTGATATTTTTCCTTTGTGGGTGAAAGTGTAACCCACTATTGTGGGATCACCCTATATGAAAATTTTTCATGTTTTAAAATTAGTCAACTCATTAGCAATTTGGTTATTTCTATAATTACTCCCCAATCATTCTTAATTGCTTACTCCATGGCCACATGGGAAATGCAAGACAATATGTGTGATTTTTATCTTCACAATTTGGTAGTCTCTTATCAAGTCAAACAGAACCCCCTAATATATGTTGTATATGTACAACTCAAGGCTCTCACATATTACCTAAAGAGTGTTCAAATAATGAGAGAATTTCTTTACACATACCAAGAAAGGGAGAAGGAACATCCTTTGCACATTATAGTAGAATTGGATGATCTAGGGGAGATTATAGATGGATGGGTTGATCTAATTAAAAATTGGGAAGTGGATAAGAAGATTGTCTAGTGTAGAGAAGAGGACTATCACATATTTAGAGAATTTATGGTCAATAAAGGAGGGGAGATAAGGGAACAATTTGAGAACTAGTAGAGTGAACCTACCCCATTAGTCAAATGGAATGAGCCTCACTCAATCCATAACAACATTGCATTGGAGTCTTGAGAAACTAAATATATTAAGGCTCTATTAGACAATGAGGTTGCATGACTCCCACTCATGTTTCATCTCCAACTCCTTTGTATCTAAATCCACACTGGTTAAGAAAGAAGGTGGTGGATATGGGCAAGAAAAGAGAATGGTTAGATGAAATCACAAAGAACGAGGTGTAGTGCCCACCCATAGTTTGCTTTTTCAGATTTATATTTTCAAACTCTTTTAGGCCACTTTTATGTGTGCGTTGATATTTCAATTATATTATGGTTTTGGATGTATGACACTGCATGGTGATTTTAATAAATGGATGATTATGGTTGTTATATTTATGCAGTTAGATGATGTTAGTTATGATGATGATTTACATGTTTTAAAATGATGCTTATGATTATGATTATACTTACCCCGTACTTGCATGTGTATGGTGATCATGTATGCTTTTATTTTTCCCGAACGATGTGTTTGATATGGTTGAGGGACAGAGTTGTAGTTACCTTCTTGCGGGATCCACATGATGTCCTGATCCCCACCATTTCTTATTATATATGTGTGTGTGTGTGTGCATGCGGGTCTTGTATGCAAGTTTGTAGGTACCGGGCATCGACTTCCCTGAATTGTCAGGATGCGTGTGCCCTATCATTAGTCTCAATGGTAAAAGAGGGGAGATAATATTCAGATCCAAATCCTAACCCAAGCCATACTATTGTCCTGAAATAGTGGACAAGATTATGATATTTTACCTTTTCGAAACTCGTCCAGGTGACGTGAGTTTATAGCCCTCTCCTTGAGCATGGTTGTGGTTCTTTGAGTTCAGTTGATTTTGTTTATTGATGTGATTGCTATAATTAGATAATTTATTTAGATTAATTATGTAATTTAAATAAATTAGATTTTGCTATTTTTAGATATTTAAATGTAAGAGTATTTAATTAATTAAAAATTAATTAAATGCAATAATTAAATTTAATGTTTTATTTAAAAGACTTATTGTAAAAATATAATTATTTAATTAATAGGAATTAATTAAATACATTCACTTTAGATTTATTTAAATGTAAATTTAACTTTTTTTAATAAAAATAGGTATTTATTAATTTAGAAATTAAATTAGCATGTGGAAATTAAAGTAGACTAAATGTTATTATTTAAATTAATTAGAATGCATTAAGTTGCACAATAAAAAATCAGTAAATTAAAATTAAAAGAATTAGTCAATTTTGAGTTAAGAGCTTTCAACATGAGTAATTAGAAAATCAGACTTGAGTCAGAACTGAAATTAGGAATTGATAAAAATAAAGCACTCTGTGGATTTGAGTTCCAACCCTTGCACGTGGAATTGAATTTCGTATATGGAGAGGGTTTGGCCATTATTCTCAACACAAAGGTTTTGGAGAATTTTCGGTGAAAGATTTTAATTTGGAGCAATTTTTCCTGATAGCTTGGATTTGTCTTCATTTCTGGTCATTGTTAAATTTATTGTTTTGTTGTTTGAGGTAGGATTCGATTACCTTTGTGATTGTATTTCTGCAATATTGAAAGAGGTTTATTCTTCATACTTGTCAGATCTGGATGTTTGAAATTATTTCATGTGTATTCCTTTTCTCGTGAAAATTCTAAAAATTGGTTTAAAGGAAATTTTAGTTGCATGCAATCCTTATTTTCGGATCCTTGATTAAATTTCCATTAGGGTTTGAATTTATGAATTCTAGTAGAAATTAATGTTATTAGAAATTTTGTGGAAATTAATTTTTGTTTAGAAAACCCTAGGCTCATAAAATAATGGATTCAATTGATAGACATTGGATTTGGTATTTGAAATTGAAAAGAAAATCCAGATTAAACCCTAGAGGACGTTTGGAAAAAATACCTAGTTAATTTGTTATTAGAGCTTCAATTTTGCATGTAGAATTTATTCTTTCCTGGTTTAAAGAATGTTTGTTTCTGGAAGAATTGTAAACTTGATATATTATATTATCTTCATTCTAGTATTCAAAAAATAAATATATAGTTATAAAAAAATAAAAAATAAAAATAAAATACCCTCACTTGTTGTTTTGGCACAACATTTAATTGTTGGTGAGATTTTATATTTATGTATATTGTCTTTTAAAAAAAGGTTTTAAAAAAATATATTAAAAAGTGTGGGGAGGCGGGCACAACCTAGCCCCCCCTTGAGCATCACATAGGCAGCCCAAAGGGTCGTGTGTAGCCCCCATGGGGACTGTCACATGGGTCCCCTTGGGACTGTCGTGCACAGCCCCCAAGGGGGCTATCGTGCGCAATTCTTGGGACTGCCACGACAGGGCCCAGGACCTGCCATGGGTAGGGGTGGTACAGTGGGCCCCCCTCCCACAAAAAGTTTAAAATTAAACTTTATTTTTAATTAAATTTTATGTAATTTAGTTTATTTAATATTAAAATAAGTTTTGTTTATTAATAATGGTTATTACTAGTTTTTTTAATATGTGTATATGTTAAGTTCAATATATTCATATATTAATTTTAAAATATTTGGATTTATATTGAGTTTAGTTAATTATGAAATTGGTAAATTTTTGTTGTGTAAATATTTTAATGGCATAAAAATTGGTATTTTATGCATGCATGTTTTAATGGAAGATGAACTTTGGTTTATTTTGCATGGAAATTTTAAGTGGACTTTTTATGCAAAGTTTTTATTGTTTGTTTAAATTTATTGGCTCAATTTTAGTGATTTTATTATTGTGATTGCTACTTATGAGTTAAATCAGTTTGGTGTATTTTTAGACTATACAAATATATTGGGTTAGTAATTTTAATGCCTAGAATCAATTTATTTCATGGATGTTATAAATTGATTTGTATGGTTAGAATTTAATTATTTTGTTTATGTAATTATAGTCTATTAGTACTTATTGTATAAATTAATTTCATGATGAAATTTACAAATTAATTTATTAAATTAAATTCTATTATTGTCTTTTAATTACCTTATGTGATTTGGGGTATAGAGGGATTTAGTATGTCAGCCCAGTATGACTGTTACCAGAGGCAGGATTAGAATTATTGTTTATGTTTATTTTCTTTGCATACTTGAATGAAATTGATCAAATGATACCCAACCTTTATGGAGATTTATTTTATGATGGATTTTGTATTATGTGTTCCTATTACTTCTTGGAACCAACTGTTGAGCATTACGAGAATATGTTGACTTAGAGTCATGATTTGAGATTGTTAAACCTAGGGTAGGTTATCTAGGTGTTAGAAGGGAAGTGACTTACTTTGGCGGGGCTCGAGCCTAAAAATGGCTACCTGGGTATCCTTAGTAGGTTACTTAATTAAGTGATAATATTAAATTAAATGGGGATTAAAATAAATTAATAAGATAATGATTCCTCGCCCATGCCTTGAGTGGTAGAATAGGCTAAGGATGAGACTGGGAGAAGATGCTTGCCTGTCTAGTAGTGATGGTGAGTCTAGCATAGTTATTTGTTCCTTGTCTACATGAGAGGACTAATGATCCACATAGAGTCACTAGGGGCTAGAGTCCAATGAGGCTACCCGATGACCTTAGAGTTGACTCATGTGATGACACTTCCCTTATTTTTTTCTAGGTTTCCTACATGTGTTGGTTGCCTCTGGGGTTATTATGTGTACCTTGGACTTATGAGTTGTACCTTGAGATAGGAGCTTCTAGGATCATTGCTTAGTCTACTTGATTGTTTGGTATTTCTATCTGTTTGGGGTTTGATGTTATCTCCTTAGCACGGTGGGAGTGGAACCACATGTTTCCACAAGGTTGGGTGGTAGTGATTCTTTTACCATTTGAGACTCTGACATCCTTGTTCCAGTGCTGGATGATCCTGGTTGCAGTTACTTCATTTCCTATCTTCTTGGAGTTCTATTCATGATCTTATACTTCTCTTTTGTACTTTGTAATTTATTGTAATCACGTACCCTATGACATGTGCAGAGGATATTGATGAGTATGTGTATTTTATCATTCAGTTGTATTTATGATGTAATATGTAATTCATGGTTGTAATTGTATTTCGTAGTTTCTATGTCAAGGAACCCTTGAGATGTGTAATCTACCTTTGGAGATTATATTTGTGGTTTATGTTTATGTTCTTATGGACTTTATGTTTTACTTCCACTTGTTTATTCATCATTGTTTGTAAACATTTAATAAAAAAATTATTCTGCAAACTTAGTAACTTGTTTTAGGTTAATA
The DNA here is from genome assembly GCA_027943335.1 of Chamaecyparis obtusa. Lineage (NCBI taxonomy): Eukaryota > Viridiplantae > Streptophyta > Pinopsida > Cupressales > Cupressaceae > Chamaecyparis > Chamaecyparis obtusa. The sequence continues at coordinate 795,178 of BSBK01005188.1, read as the reverse complement.
TCTCATGGGTTCCCTAGCAGGGGCATTACAAGAGGTTTCTATATGATATAGGTGTTAGTGAATACATAGAAAATAAACATGATGTGTTATATTTAAATCTCATGCCCTAGTTTTCTTGAGAATAAGAAAAAGTGTAGTTAGAGGGAGTGACGAGCCCTATTTTAGTTGCTAAATATCCTTTCTCTCATTAGAATTATATGTTTTTAAACTGCACATTGGACTATATTTTCACTTAATTATGATATACATGTGTGTGTGTGTGTGTGTGATATATATATGGTGAATGATTATGCTATGGGAATATTCATAATTATTAAATATAATAATGTTATGAATGATATAATATGAATGAATGTTTTTTTTGTTAAAACTAACTTGCAAATTAAGGATTATTGGTTGGCTCGTAGCCAAAGAAAAAGGTACCCCTATAACTTGTGTGGAAGAATTCAAAGGATGCCTAGTAAGAGAATGGTGTCTCAACCTTGCAATAATAAAAAAAGGTACTAATAAAATTATTTTGTTGATATGTGAGTGTGTTGCAATGTGTGTGCCCTTGGTCTCCTTGTGCTATGCAACACATTGCTCAGCTTTGTGACATGGTTTAACCACCTCCTATGGATTCTATAAGTCTAGTTTTTGTATCAAGAATTGATAGGTCAATCTTTTGGTGTGACAAAAACCACACTTGTAACAAGTAGTATCAGAGCTTTCTCATAGGTTCAAAACCCCTCACTTGCACTAGGGGAGATTGTTACAAGGTGTGTGCCCTTGGTCTCCTTGTGTTGTGCAACACAATGCTCGGGTTTGTGACATGGATTAAACACCTCTTGTGGATTCTATAAGTCTAGTAGTTGTATTGACCATTGATAGGTTGAGCTTTTGGTGCAAAAGAAATCACACTTGTAACAAAGTGTGGGTTTTATAGGATACCACCTTGAAGACTCCAAACCCTTGACTAGTTAGGAGTTAGGGGAAACATTCCTTGATAGGGTTTTTAGGGGAATCACTTTGAAACAAAATTTAATATATATTTTCTCATTGTGAATCCTCACTGTTTATCGTTAGGTTGTAGATCTAATAGTGGAGTTTTTGTGGGCTTTGTTTTCCTTAGAAGGAAACCTCATTTTAAGATGGAAATATATTATGGCTACGTATTTTGATGTATTCTTGGAGTTGATAGTTATCGAATTTCCTCTAGTTCTTCGTTGGTGATTCTCTTTTGAGAAGCTTTCTCTCGAAGTATAGTGTAATCCTTTGTTGAATTCTGAATAATATATTGGACAACTTTATATTGTGGGGTTTTTTTCTCCCAAAAGGGTTTTTCCTAAGTAAATCCTATTTTATGGTATGCTATTAATTAAACTTATGAATTATTGTAAATATCTGAGAATTTTTTGCATAACCCACCTCTCGAGGTTAGTGTAGAAATTTGTTCCATTACCTTATCTTTCTTTCAATGCTAACTATTGGAAAGCTTTGCTAACTTTGTCTTGGAAGAAATTAATGCACGAAGGATCTAAAGGAGCTTACAAAGAAGCAACATTGTGTTTCATTAAATCCATTAGTAGTGATTCTTACACATTCTTATATTCTTTTCTATTGATTAAGAGCACAAACATGATTAAGACTCTTGTTAGAGTTAGATGTTGTTTTCAATTTCATAGAGGAATAAGTCACCCTCAATGTCAGGGAAGGTGTGACACATGTCTCTCAAATAATTTAAGATCTCTTGGACTATGTATAAAGTCCAATTTTTCAAGAGTTGGGGGATCAACCAATGCATAGGTGATATACTTGGATTCTGCCTAGATATATAATTAGCTATTAAGAAACTTTACTACTACTGTCTATTATGTATTGTTTTAGATGAATAAATTTAATGATTTGATGGCATGCCAAGTCAAGGTTACTATTGAATCCAAGGTTACATCTCCTCGAGCAAGGGCCACTTGAGGTAGTGTAATATTCTTGTAGTTAGTCTCATTTATTTAAGCATCTTTTGTATTGTTATTGCTTTCTATTAGATAATTATCATGCTTATACTTCTTAAGTTGATAAAATATATTAAAGAAGATAGAAGTTAAAATTAGAGGTTAATTGTAATTCGATCATTTACTTAGCTCCACCCACAACCACTATTATGTTAACTTTCTATTTACCTGCATCAAGTGTTGTGCAGATTGGTTTCATATCCCATCACTATTTTTGTTTCAATCAACTATAGAGCTTAGTCAACTTTCTTTATGTAATGGATATGTGGCTTAGAAATTTCTTGGCTAGACATACAATGTCAACATCATCCATGTATATACATCCCCAGTCAATAATTAAATGAGTCTCTCTAGGTCAATCAATTACTTAATGTGGGATTTGTTGATCCACTGAGTGTGTGCATTGAGTTATCTTCATCAATCTATTCCACATAACATAGATTTAATCTATGACAAATATAGATTCACTATTCATTTTTTACAATTTCTTTTACTTATAGGAATACTAAATTAGCTTAAGTGTGCCTTGTGAATGCATTCAAATCATTGCATAACTCTTACATATATTAACAATGCATCATTGAATTGGAGTACAATATGTCACCCTAAAATTTTAGACAATAAACTTCACTCTAATCCATATTGTGTATATTGTATGAGCTCTTATTTTGCATTATAATTTTTACCTTTTTATTTGTATTCTTGTATGTAATGCATAATATATTTGATATTGGTGAATATAGCTATATGTTTCAATGCTCACGTATAATTTGAAAGTCTATATATTAGTTCCCCTACCTTTTATTCTATAAAGGAAATTTGGACCTTTTACATATTTACTTGACTTGTGGCAAGCAAATGACTATTATTATCTTGTCTACCTTAAGTACTATTCTAATAAAACAAGTGTTAATCCATTTATATAAATTTTATTAAAAAATCTTATAAAAATATATTTTTTGATATCCATAACAAGTGTTACATAAAAAAAGAGTTAAAATTGAAACTCGAGCTTAAAATAACTAAAGGGAACTAGAACCATTAATATTCAATGATTATAATGAAACACAATGAAATTAATCAAGTGACTCATTTACTAAAATATAGAGACTTCTAAGAAAGTAAATAGAATTATTTGTAAGTGTATTAGAAAGCTCTTCCACAAAATCACTTCTTAGTTTTAGAAATTAATGGATGACATTATAATGATTGGAATCATCAAAATCAAAATTTTAAAGAGTTTCATTAATGACACAAACAAGTCATCAATGGTCTAAGGCTTCTTGGAGACATATTATTGGTTCTCTCTAGTCTTTTGCAGTTTTTGTCAATTTTTGCGTGTCTTTGTTGGTGCTACTATATTTTGATTTTGTGTGGTAGGTTATGTTATCTTTTCATTTTGTGTTGCAAGTTTTAGTCACACTTTTCATGAGACTCACTTTGTTTTCCTTCATGATTTCTTTGTGACAGATTCAAATCCTTCTTGTGTTTTCACCTTAATCAATTAATTATAATAGATAAGGTAGGACCAAAAGGATTTATTAAATATTATAATTGGAGAACTTTGAACCTCTCAAAAACATTAACTAAATCATTAGAAGGAAAATTCAAAAAGCCAAATTATCATGAGAGGTTTAAGAAAAGTATTCAAATAAAAACCAAGAATCACACTCATAGTAGGGCATAAAGAAACATTAGACCACATATTTGATTTAAAATGCAATAAAATCTATTTGAAGGTAGACAATTAGACCGCATATTTTTAACCTAAAGTAGGTTTATCTCTAGGTTAAAATTGTCTCTTAAGTACTCTCCTTTCTTCTCTTTGATTTATGCTCCTTATTCATTTATTATTTTTATAAGTTTAATTATTTTACTGTGCTGAATCGATAAAAAAATCCATATTATATAATTATTAGTGGAATATCCATCTTTTTTTTGGATCAAATGGTATCAAAGTTGTTTCACTCCTAGGAAGTAATTATTGTGAGTGGTTTATAGATGATGCCCACAAAATGGTCAAATGGTTTAGATTCTTGAAGATGGTGAATGCCATAGAAAGCCTTTCTTGATCAAAGGAACCATGAAAGGCCTAGTGAAAACTATTGTTGATCTCAAGATTAAATAGTGACAAGTCCATTCCCAAGAAAGAAGATGAGACCTTGAAGGGTGAGAAGAATCCTTGAAACTATCGCATATGTTATCTATATCATAAGGTGGTACATTAAAAAAGCCAAAATTTCATGAGAGGTTTAAGAAAAGTATTTAAACAAAAAATAAGAATCATGATAAAAACACAATATAAAGAAATGTTAAAACATATTTTAGATGTACAATGTAACATATGTTATTGGAAAGTCAAGAATTAGAGGATAATACTGAACTTAATTTGGAACTAAAAATTGGTGCGAAAATGTTCAAAAAGACTATGAAAGATTTAAAACCAAGAAAAGATGAGAGAAAAGTCAAGAAATTGGTATTTGAAATGTTATATCGGATATAGAATAGATAAATGTATGCTTTTGTTTGATTTATATTTGCCCCTAATTTTTGAGGGAAAAAAAGCCTAAAAGAGGATACACAGTGTATACTATTATAAGAAACATTAATTAGTGGGGGATACACAAACACAAGAATTGAAAATCAACAATTGTCATGATGGTTCAAGTACTCCTATAGTAGGGAACCAAAAAAGGGCAATCCACTTTTCAATGACTTATGTAGAATGATAGAGGGTGGTAGATGAATAATTCTTGTGACATTTCTTTGAGTTACATAAAATTGTCATAAAACAAAGATATGGAAAGTGATGTGAAAGTATTTAAAGGTCGCGTTGAGCTACGTCTTGAAGTGTTATAGCTTAATTTGTAAGCCTGTAAGGCTAAGACCTCTTGTAAAAGCCACTTAGAGTACATGAGTGAGTGTTTGCTTGTCTTTCAATTGTTTATTTTGGAAATTGAAAAGTGGGTTTATCTAAAGTAAACTTATTTATTAACTACTATTGTTTGTTATCTTTGATGATGTTCCTTGTTCATTAATTTTTTTATAAGTTTAGTTATTTTGCTTTTCTAAACCAAGAGAAAAATCCATATTAATTACTAGTGAACTATCCACCTTATTTTTTCCATGAAATGGTATCAAAGACATTTCACTCCTTTTGGAAAGTAATTGTTTCGAGTGTTTTGTGGGCCAATGACCACATCGTGGTTGAATTGGAAGATTCTTGAAGATGAAGAATGCCATAAAAATCCTTTCTTGATTTATGAAAACCACAAAAGGTCTAATGGAAACCCTTGTGGAGAGAATAGATAGTATGTAAGCCCAATATCAATAAAGAAGAGGAGACCAACTAAAGGTTGAGAAGAGTCCTTCAAATTATCTACTTTCAACTACTCAAAGATAATGTGGATGTAGAAAAGCTTAATCATTGCTTGGCTCGATTTGATGTATAATTTATCATGCACTCTCTTAATTTAGAATAAAGATTTGATTTGGTAGGTTAGGAATGACAAAACATGCTCTAACTTGGTTTGATATTATATTCTATGACAAATAAAGGAAACAAAGTTATTTTTTATCACCTGGGAATAATTAAGGTAATAACAAAATAATTTTATCTTATTTCTCATAGTGAGAAAAAATGTATGGAATACAAATTCTTAGAACAAAATGATGGTCCAATTCTACAAGATTATACCTACGAATTTCATTAAAGATCCTTATAAATAGGAATGAATGTAAAAGATGAACACGCACTTCTAAAACACATATGCAATATTTAGAGCCATTTTAGTAGACCTTTTTTCTTTCCAAATCAATGGACATCGTTGTAAAGCTTACAAAATAAAAAGAATCTTATCCTAAGTATGTGACAATTGAATCCATCAAAAGGCTTTACATATTGTAAAAAAATCAATCTTAACATTGTAAGTAGAAAAACATTTAGATATGGTCTCCAAATTGTCTAATATGTTTAGGTAACTTATAAATTTCAGAGTTTGTTTGTTCTTCAACATGCTACAACGTAGTCTACATTATGAAATTCACCTAAAGATGCAATAAAGACTATATATACTTGTTGGTTTGTGACTTTTCTTTGGCTGTTGATATACATAATCATTCAGTGTGCAATATTTATGGAAAGCTTGTGTAGTGGTTGAAGGTGACCAAAGACACAACAAGATATTGAAGAAATTAACGCATTTGAGAAATTAACACATTCGGTTCCCTAATTTCCTCAATTAAGCACTAAATATGTAATGTTGTGTAGATTTTGAACAAGACATTTTTTTTAATTGTAGTAATTGTTGTAATATATGAAGTGATGATTATAAATTCCACATATACCAATCCCATACAAATATTTTCCTTCACAAAACATAGTAATTATCATCACTAAATTATGCATTTTACGTATGCTGCATGATGTTTGTGGATGCTATCAAGACATTTTATGTTAAATTTATGATAATTTAAAAATGTGAAACATATTTTATGAACTAACAAATCAAATTATAAAATTTATTGACTAACAGATGTTCTTTAACAATATTACATAAAATATTTATAAATGCCTTCAAAATATTCTATATTATAAACTCCACAATTTTAAAACTTGAAACAGATTTTGTGAACCAACAAGTCCACTTATAAAGTCTATAGTATAATTGGTATTCTTTAACAACATTACATCTAAAAACTCAAAAACAAATAAGCAAAGTGAACTTGGAAGCATAAAGGCGAGATACCAAATTGTGAGAGGCAGCATAGAACCTTAATTTTCATATTTTCTAAATTTCTTAAAAGAAGGAAATACTTCTGCGAAACAGCCCGACCTAAAATGTGACGTTTAATGTCTTTGACGTTAAATGAAACCAACAAGGGTTTAAGTTCACGAACACTGTTTGTCAAGATTTTCTAGGGTTTAGGGGAGGCCTTTTTGGCCAGCTGCCTTAAATATCCATTGCTTCAACATCTAAAAACCAGAGCTTCTCGGGTTCTCTCTTCTACAAATCTCATACAATGGGTGGGAGCAAGAAAAGGTACTCCATTGAAGAGGCTTTAGTGAAGCAGAGTGAAGAAGAAGTTGCCTCTTCGTTGAAAAAACGCAAGCACCAGCAAGAGAATGAAATTCCTGATTCAGAGAAGAAGAAAAAGAAGAAGAAGAAGAAACCAATTGCCGAGCTGCCAAAAAATGAAGAGAATGGAGATTTACAATCAGTGGGAGAAAAAAAGAATGAGCAAAAGGAGATGAAGGGGCGTGAAAATTCCATGGAAGCTGAAGGTGCAGAAAGCAGTAAGAAAAAGAAGAGGAAACGTGACAAGAGAAAATGCCATGAATCAGGGCAGGATAATTCAAATCCCATTGAACGAGGGTTTGAGCATACAGGACTTGAAAAAATAGGGAAGAGGAAACATCACAAATTAGCGCAGGATTCTGCAAACCTTAGTCAACATACAAACACTAATCAAAATGTTCGAGCTGAGGCCCAGCCGGAGTTACACATGGATTCATTCAGGGAACTCTCCTCACCCGATGTTACAGTCAGGGAATCTGCTGCTTTAACTCTGGTGAAGGAGCTGCAGGAGATTCAGACGGTTTATGAACAACATGGCACGAATGAGGATAGATTCGGTGCGAGGGATGTGCAGTTGGAAGCTGCTAAGGACGATTATCTTACGAATTGTTCTCCCACTCTGAGATATGCTCTGCGCAGGCTTATTCGCGGGATTTCGTCATCCAGAGCAGTAAGTATTTTATCATCTAATGTGATTAAAGCTTTGATATTTTAGCAGGTGAACATATATATTTTTGGTATTAATTCCAGACTCTGTTTCAGGGATTTTTGATATAATACGAAAGAATTACAAGAAAACTAAACCTTTAGGAATTTACGATCAAACTAAACGTCAATAGAAAAAATCTCGTCAGCAAACACACACTTTAAGTCCAACAGAACCTCATGGTGCATTGTAGTAACAACTGAATTAATCTTTCATTTGGTGGACATGAAACGCTGATAAATTAAGGTCTGCTTGAAATAGCTTAGAGAAGAATGTGGGAAAAAGTCTATTTCTGGCCACAACACTTTGGCCTGAAGGATGATGAATTCTATCCTTTTTGCCAATATTTGAACTTCAAATAAGCATTTTTTTTTTCTACGTAAATTGCCCCCTTTCGAGCCAAGGGGGATTGGTGCTGGACCACAGTGGAGTGGTATCTATTCTATGAGAATGTTGTACATCGTCAGCTTAGATGCCATAATAGAGGTGTATATATTTTTTCACAAATTACACAGGGCACACATCTGGATTCATTCATCAAGATGCACTTCAGTCTATCCATAAATTCAACTTTTGTGCTTAACATGCGTTTCAAGGATTGAACCTGGGTCTTTGCAACGAAAGCCCATTGCTTTTACTACTTGATCTGGTTTCAAATTATGACCTCAAATTTTTTGAAATAATTTAGATTGCAATTAAAATGTGTCTTGTGTGATTGAATTTGCAGATTGACTTCTTTAAATTCATAGGGATGGTGTTTGAAAAGTTAATGCTGTTAGGTGAAACCTTTGATATTAGCATTGCCTTCATGTATGGAAGAAACAAAATTTATTAGACTTGATTAAAGTCTTTTTATAATTTTGACAGCAATTCTACAAGGGCACTAATGAGTTGATTTTTTTAACATTTAACCCCACAAATCAAAAACAAAACGTGAATGAGCTTTTTTCCTTTGAAAACTTAAATTAGTTCATCTATTTATAATCAAAGGACTAAGTTGCCGATTCGGGTGCGGATGCGAGAATCGGGTGCGCGGATGTGTGAAGATTTTTTTTAGAGGATGTGGATGCGTTTATATATATACACAAAAAAAAATGCAAGAAATATATAGAATTAAATCATTTCATCGTATGATACTTAATCATTGATCAAGATAAATATTAAATGCCAATATTAAATATTAAATTTAGAGATTCTTTGTAACTTATTGAGAATTCCAGAATTGCTGTGTACAAATATATATATATATTAAAATATGTTCCCTCTTGAATTACTGATAATCTACAGCCATATCCCTGTATTTGCTATGATACTTTCTTTTGCCGTTTTATATTCCCCGATCCTTCCTTGTCCCCTTTCATTGACTGTTTGGCCGAGTCATGTCTCTTCAACCATAAGGAGACAGTCGCACCTCTTCATTAATTAAATAATTATTTATAATGTCCACTGTATTGTCTTATTCCCTAATCTCATCATATTATTGCTGCCACATATTAACAGCTGAGTCATCGATTATGTTATTGCTGTCCATCGCGCTGCTGGGTGTCACAAATACATGATCGTCTATAAAGATTTTATGTATACTCCCTTCAGATGTCGTTGTTTATTGTTTATACTTATTTGTTGATGAAGTGAATCGCTGGAAGTTGCGGGTGAAGGCTCGTCTAATATGGGATGCGCATCGGAAGGCATCCACAGGGAGATTTTACACTCCCCGTGGGCTTCCAAAGCGCCTCCGCCTCCGCTTCGCCACACATCCGCATACGCCTCCAGCTGCTTGATGAGCGCATCGGTAACTTAGTCAAAGTATAATAGAATTGTTGAAACTTAATGGTTTGACAAGACTAAAACTTAAGTGTCAACTATTTTTTGTTTAAGAGATAATTTACCTTTTACACTCTTAGTCAAAGATAAGTACAGAACCTTTCAGTGCCTAACGGAAGAGAGATAGCTGATCTTCTTTTGTTATATTGAAAGAATGCATAGAAAATTACAATAGAAAAACAGTCAGCAGACTGTTGATAAAGGCATAATACAAACTGTCCATAACAACATGCCAGCAATGAAGAGTACAGGATGAGGCCAAGAAGAGTTTCAAGATTGATTCCCAAATTCAACAATTGAACTCCAGGTTAAGCTACTGTACAAGGAAGGTTGTGATGGCACAGGGTCTAAGGGCTTTTCTAACTGCTGCTCCTGATCATTATTATCAGCTTCAAGTGGATCTTCTTTGTTTCTGTGATGGTAATGGGCAGCAATATGCTATTATATAATCTTCTTTGCCACTGGCCTTGTTCCATGCTTGGTTGGTTTGCAGTCTCTGTGATGGCTATGGGCAGTTATATGCTGCTATGGACACTATTTTGAGATAGCTGATCTTTTTTTTAGACTGCAGGAGTCGGGTATAGCACCCCCTATAAACTGCAGTGTGTCAGCTAATTTTTAATGTGACTAGTGATGCTGGCGCGACATGTCCTCCGGTACCACTTGGACTGGGGGTAGAGATAGCTGATTTTTGAATAAACTCTAGAGGATATAATTTTTTAAAGAGGATTACTATTAGAATAATATTTGCATACATATATTTTAATGGTCAATAATGTATTTGTTGATAGATTAGATTTGTTTCTAATTTAGTCTTCAGTGTTTTGATTGTTTCTTTAGGAAACATCGACAATGCAATTGCCTATAGATGTACATTTTATTCTTTCAATAAATACATGCAAATACTACTGTTTAACATGGTATTAGAGCAGTTATCAAAATTCTTTCAATAAATACATGCAATTACTATTGTTTAACATGGTATTAGAGCAGTAATTGAAATCTTGGGTAATTTTTTTTGAGAATTTTTGCAATTTGTTTTTCACATGGGATTCCTTCTGATTATTTGTGCCATTTTCTTGTTTCGTGGGTTTGTGAGTGCGTGGAGGTCTGGAGCTTGTGTTTTTTGAGGATGTTTGTTAGCGTGATTGAGAGAAGTTTCTTTTGTCTACACGTCACATTGTTTTTGGTCTTCCAGCTCGCGTCCAAGCACTTTTGGCTTGCACGACCTATTAACTCGTCGTTTTTCCTCCTATTGACGACCATTTTTCTAAAAATCGTGGAGTTTTGTTCTCTTCATGCCTACGCGGTCTTTGTGTTTGTGTCTTTCTTGACAACGACTGATGGGTTTTCATTTCACATTTGTTCTCAGCGCGAATTCTATCTAAACTACACACAAAGTCTCAGAGATTGCTTGCATCTAGTTTTTGGTTTTTTTTCTTGCCATTTTTGCAGATTGAGGCATTGCTCACGGTTTTCTTCCCTAATTTTTGTGTGGGTCTCTGCATTTTTCTTCTAAACATAGGTTTTCTGCTTACGACCTTAAGGTTTTTGCAACCTACTACCCAAGTGTTTGAAATCGTAAGCTTAAGGTTTTTGCAACCTACTCCCAAGTGTTTGAAATTTCTTATTCTTTTTTTGGCACAACCTAGGGTTTTTGGGGTTGCCATGTGTTTTGATTTATGTGCATTGGGATTTGTGCCAGGATACATGTTTGTCTCAGGATTAGTGCCTTGAATTTCGTGGTAGGGCTTTGAGCCTATTTTTTGCCTTGGTATCTGTGGTGGTTGTTTCGTGCAATCAACGTCTAACTATCTTTTGCCTCTTCTATTTACCTCATTTTTTGTGCACTCAACGTCTAACTATCTTTTGCCTCTTCTGTTTACCTCATTTTTTGTGTCTCTAAAAGCGTGAAAGATGGCATCTTAGACCAACATAATGTTGGAAGGAAGTCAGAAGGTCAACGACTGCAACTACAACACCTTGAAGTAGTGGATGATGACAATTTTTGAATATTAGTGCCTTGAACAAATTGTTCTGGGCAATTCTACTTCTTACAATGGTAGGTGCAGATCAGGACAAATTTGATGAGTGGAATTGGGAAGTTGTGATGCTCATTAAATTGTTCGATCATCGACAATCAGTTGCCTCAGGTACCCGTAGGCAAGACAACTGCCAAAATATGGGATCATTTGAAGGCCATACATGAAACGTTTGACAAAAGCCGTGTGCTCTTAACTTTTTTTTCTTCTGAAGAACATGCTTTTCTTGATCATGATGGATGAGAGGATGTCTCTGCAGGAGCATCTCATGAAGATCAAGGACACCTGGGATTAGTTAGAGGCGACTGGTCGGAAGATGGAGGAAGAAGACATGGTAGTCGTCACTTTGAAAAGTCCACTAAAGTCTTATGAGCATTTTATTGAGACTCTCAACATTACCTCAACTAATGTTGTCTTGAAGCTTCCAGATCTTTGCACCAAACTTCTAATACAGGATCAATGGAGACAATAGTTTGATAGCAGTGCTAGTTCATCCTCCATAGAGTATGTCTTCACAACAAAATCCTTTGCTAAGGACAAAGGGAAAAGTCAGTCCTCTTAGAAAGGCCTAGGTGATTCCTAGGACAACTCCAAGAAGAAGAAGATTTAGTTCAATTATTGCCATAAGTATGGTCACATGAAGAAAGACCATCAACATTGCTTGGCTTTGAACAAATGAAGCAAGAAGGGTCTCAACAAGAGGCCAATGTTGTAGAGCACACTGAGTAGGAGTTTGCCTTTTACTCCTTTATGGCTAAAAGACCAACAAATCATGTTAAGTCCTCTGCTTGGCACTTTGGTTTAGGTGCTTCACGATACTTCACTCTTCAGAGGGATTGGTTCACGGCGTACATGCCATTCACTGATTCAATGATCTTTGGAGGAGGGGAAGAGTATACTGTTTTTGGCAAAGACAACGTGCATATTCAATCTGGTGGGAGGAATTTAATTTTCCTCAATGTATACTATGTCCCAAGAATGGAACTCAACCTTTCTTTGTTAGTCAAATTATGTGACATCCTCGACTAGATGTGGTATTCATTTCACACAAATGTAGTATTGTTGATTGGGAGACTCATGCTACAGTTGTTGTAGGTATTGAGGATCATGGTCTTTACAGACTTGTTGATACTGGTGATTCTTAGGAGCATGCTATGGCAGCCAAAAGTTCTTCCATTAGCAATCTTTGGCTGTAGAAGTATGGGCATTTGAACATACATTCTCTCTCAGCTAGTTTGGGAGGGTTTGGTTGTTGGCTTACTTGAAATTTAGGCTCAGAATCATGGAATTTGCAGAGCTTGTTAGGGTGGAAAGCAACATTGGACTCCATCTTGGGATGGTGATACTTGGCGAGCTTCCAAGGTATTACAATTGGTTTATGCTGATGTTTGTGGACCAATGAACATTCCTTCAGTTACTGGGTCCAGGTATTTTCTGTTATTTGCTGATGATTTTAGTTGCAAGATGTGGGTGTATGTTTCAGAAGTTTAAGGCCTTAGTAGAAAAAGGGTCTTGTCATCAAATAATGACTCTTAGGTCAGATAATGGGGGGGGGAGGGTGGAATTTTGTTCTTCTGATTTCTCCAACTTCTGTATGCATCATGGCATCACTACATTAGAGTGGTTCCAACTGAGGATCAGATTGTAGACATCCTCACCAAGTCTTTGAGCTTGGACAAGTTTGTAAACTTTAGGGGGTAACTTGGTGTAGTTGACAGATTGAACATTAAGGGAGGGTATCCGAATAATATTTGCATATATATATTTTAATGGTCAATAGTGTATTTTTAGATAGATCAGATTTGTTTCCAATTTAGTCTTCAGTGTTCGATTGTTTCTTTAGGAAACATCAACAATGTAATTGCCTATATATGTACATTTCATTCTTTCAATAAATACATGCAATTACCATTGTTTAACAATTTCTAGTGTAATATGTTGTCTTTGGGATTCTCCATTGGAAAACTTGCCTCCAGTTCTACTTGCCTTTTTCTATTCTGCGATTCTTAACATGCTCAATGATTTATCTAGAGCAGATAATAATATGGAACAAGCAGTCCCAGTGAATGGGTTTTGGAACTGCACAGGGGATCCAAACCAGGAATTCTTTGTTTATGGTATACATCATCCATTGAAAAGATTTTGTTATAATCTGGTTATGGCTATATTTTACATATTTTAATAACCAGTGGGTTGATTGTATCTATCACCATATGGAATTCTTGCTCAATTCCTGCCAGCTAAAAGAGAATCTGTCAAAAATGAACCGATTAAAGTTTGCAGTTGGGTTTTACATGAACTCTAATTTTTCGTGCTGATACTGGACCCTTAGTACTTTTGGTTTCAACTTTTTTACGAGTGAAGAAATCCATGTCTCGGTTGAATACCATTTCACTGGTTCATCATAGTCAATACATTGGTCAACCATCTAGAGTAAGACCATCATATGCAGCTGTAAACTGCGAGAATTATAAATAATCATTGGCAGCTACTTAAGGCTTAGAATTTAATGTGGAGTACTTGCCTCGTAGAAATAGGAATTCATTGGCTGTCGTATAATTAAAAATAAAAAAATCAAGACAATAATCAGCTCAACAAATCAAAGCACAATATACTCTATCGAATTGTGAATTCTTTTGGAACCGACTTGCTTGGAGCTTGAAAGGTTCAATGTGCCTTCGAACTCCTAGCCCCAGAGCACGAAAGGATTGTGTCCTTTAAACTCCTAGCCCTAGAGCATGAATGGATTACATCCTTCCAACTCCTACAAGACACTTCCATTCAAAGTGATTGTTTGATCAATTTGCTTGATATTTCTTGATGGATTGACGAGTTAATGCTTGAATGCGGTTTAATAATTTATGCTTGGATAGTTGAGGTTAGAATGATGAGTGTTTGTATGTTTGATTGATTGAATGTATTGATAATTTATGATGATGATCTGTTGATGGAGTGTTTTCTTGATTTGATAATTCATGAATGCTTCTGATGGATTTTTGAATGCTGATTTGATGTATTGGCAAGTGATGATTGATAAGTGATCCTTGGTGAAAGGGTCACCACCATTTATAAGAATTGAGGTACCACCCTCCTTTGCTACCTCTTGAGAGTAATAAATTATTTTCCAAACTGATCTTTCTTCCATGTCCTCAAATGAAACCCGCTTCCCTTTATATTTTCCAATTTGAGGGAGTAGTCACACCTCTTCATCATTTCTGCCCTTTGCAATAGTCTCAACCTTTTACAGTTACCACCCTTTGAGATTACAACCTTTCATAATTTCTGCCCAATGAAATTTCACTTCTTTATTTTCTTCCTATTCCTTTCTATTAATCCTTCATTGATTCATATGCTCAATTGTTTCTTACTTGTTTCTGAAAATTTTGGATCATTATATGGAGTGCACTGCTACTTGTGAGAGGAAGCTATTGTGCTTATGTAATTGAAGTGATCCTCAGGCTGGTAAGATCAAGGCTCTAAAACCAATTGTAATGCCCTTCTTGGACATTTCTGATTTTTGCCCTAAAGCAACAATTCCAACTTAAGATGAGAATTACAATATATTTATAAATATGATTATCAAAACTAAAGACATTTCATAATAATATCCAACTTAAAATTCTAAGAATAATTCAAAAGATTGAACTTATCTTGATTTTCTGCAGTAACTCTCCTTCGGACTGTCTTGTCGAAGACCAATAAAACTAGATAAATAAATCATAGTATCATCAATATTAGGATCAATGCATTGGAGCATGTTAGCTATAGTCAACCATGTTAGGAATTCATTGGAAATGCTTGTAACCCACAATCTCAAGGATGATTGTATTGTGAGAGTATGGAAGGATTTCTAGTCCATTCCTTCCCTCAGTCTACCTTGGAGGCTGGCCATCCTCGATCAAACCCAAAAGGATAGAAGGGATTTGTGGTCCATCCAGTCTCCCAACCCATGAGAATGGAAAGACCTCCAACCGGTCCATCTTGGGGTGGTGTGGTTGATAAGATGCATGAAGACTGCCCTCCTTAACCAAAGCCCAAGAGCACGATATGGAATTTTGGTTCATTTTGTCTCTTGGGCCACGAGCATGGTAGGATCTCCAATACATCTATCTTGGGATGGCGTACTTGATGAAGGATGATTGGTGCTTCAGCTCTCATCAATTTGGAAGATTGGCTGTCCTTACTATCTGCAAGACACTGCCTTAAGTTCAAATTGATGCTCAAGGAATTTTTTAGTGTATTTTTGATTGCTTGATTTCTCTTTAGAAGTATTTATTGAATGATTGATGAGTGGATGCTTAAATGATACTTAAATGGATTGATGCTCTAATGTTTGGTGTTTGAATGATGGATGTTCACATGATGGATATTTGAATGATTGATGTTAGACCCTTTTTCCACAGGGATGTGTACCCCCCACAAGTCTGTGTCTTCACGATGGGGAGGTTTGGGGGATTGCCCCCTTGCCACATCACCACTGTTGTTGGGATAACATCGAGATGCTGGGGACTAGACGTTCCTATGACATCTTAGGGATGCCTAGGAATCTCTTGTGGCCTCTAGTAAGAAAGTCCAACTAAAAAAAGAAAAAAGGTGCTAAATCTATGAAAATGACATTTGTAATGAATGTTTGTGAGGTTTTGGAACCCATGAGGGGCTTTATGCCTGAAACCTGTTGGGGGTTCTACCCTTAGAACCCCACGAGGGATGTTGCCTCAAGGGGCTCTGCCCCCTAGACCCCCCCGCAAGGGACTTTTCTGCAAATCCCCACAAAGGGCACTACCTCTTGACGCTTAATTTGCACCCATCATTATTATTAGTTTAATCATTGTTATGTTTATTACTTGAAATTTCACTTAGTATGCCAAAGTTTGATTTCCAATTCTTATGCTTATTCGTGGTTTGCTTCAAAAGTTTGAAAACTCCGCCCATCATTGTTAATGTTAATATTTAAATGCAATCATTGTCATGTTTTAATGTTCGTTAGTTTAAACTTTACATAGTATGCCAAAGTTTCATTTACTATTCTTATACTTTTCCTTATACATCTTTTTATAACTAATTTTTCAAGTACTATATGTATTTGCACTATCCCCACCTTCCGTCCCCTCACAGTATACAAACTTAGGCCCTTGGTCTCCCTGTCCCCAAAACTCGTCCCACTGTCATGAAACTCCGTGCAACTACGAAGATTCTCAGCCTTGGGACCTTTTGCCCCATTGTTTTATACTTTTTGATTATAGGCATCCAATTTAATTTTGATACTTAAGAGGCATAAAAAGGTGCCACAAGCTAATCAATTATATAAGAATTAAGAAATTAAAAAAATGGAATATTGTGGAAATATAAAATAATTTAGAAAACAATGAAATTTGGGAACATATATGTTTGGTGGGCAACGAGACTTAAATGAATATTATTTATGGAGGAACACGGTTGCCTTAGGCCATGAGTCCTGTAGAAGTTTGAAATTTATAACTTTGGGTAACTGATGCACATTATTGGTATGCAGACTTCACATCTTTACTTTCCAGTTGTAAAATGAAATAGGGTGAAAATCTAATACTATAGTATTTGAAATTATTTTTGTTTGCTTTCATAGATAACTTTCTATTTTCCTGGTGTGTCCTTCAGCTTAATTTTTTTTTTCTATATTGGTTCTTGCTCATCTTGCGTTGATAAGAAGAATTTTAGTTTGCATATGAAGAGGGTGCATTTTAGGGATTCTTTCTTATCTAATATTTGTCTGTTGATGATTTTAGTGTGCAAGGCAAGGTTTTGCGTTGGCATTTACAACATTGGTTGCTGCAATTCCATGCGTTGAATTGGATGCCTTGGTGAAGATCATTGAGGAGTTATTGGAGGTTACTTCCTCAATGAAGGGTCAGGTCTGCGTTATACTTTACCTGCTAGAGCACCTTTTAACATTGCTGTTCAAGTTCTAAAGTGACAGGAAGTTGCAGTGCCAACAGTAATTTACTTCAGCAGTGAATGTTTCTCTTTCAAGAATGAAATAGTGTGTGAATGTTGAACAATTATGTCTGCATTTTGCCAGAGTTGGATGTTTGATTTAGCATGATTAATTACAGGATGTAGTTGATAGGTAATATATGTTCAAAATAGAGATTTCCCCAAGTGCTATCTGGTTTGCCCACGCTTATTGATCTCAATGAAAAGGATTACTAGGTTTGTCATGGCTGTCCATAGACTGTTTGCCCATGCTTATACAAATTGTTTAACAAAGATGAAATATTAAGGCAAGTGGAAGAGCTTGATTCCCCTTGTTCGTCATTCCCTTAAAATATGGTAAAGAAAGGAATGAGGTGAATGACTTCTCAACTTCCATCCTCCTGGGCACACAAAAGAAAAAGAAAGGTTTTTTTATATTATATAAAAAACTACATATAAAATTAAATCTATCATACTTTGGATTATAATTTCTAACATTTTGTATCCAGTATAAAACATAGATTATTGGAATTCGGAAGATACAAAACAAAGCATATTTAGTATACGCAATGTAGTATATCTTTGCTGTCGCCTCCAACAACACTGCTACGTGGCTTCGCAGACCACCTGCAAACTTTCTTGCACAACTCTCTGTTACCTATTAGAGAGGCTTTGATATCATATTGATAAATCCTGAGCATGTATCTATTAATTTGATAAGGGGTATATACATAGTGAAATCTCTTATCACATAACAGACTTCTGATTTTATTCTCTAACAGAAAACTATTATTGGAACTCACATGATCCATCTACCAGCTGATCCGCACACATGTGGGTTAACACGAACATTAGGAAAGTAGTAGTTCTGTGTTTTTAAATGCAAAGTTGAACAGAAAAGAGGAATACTCTTTCAAGTATTGTCAAACCTGTGATTTGTAGACTTAGAAATTAGTGAATATCAGAAAAAAGTACAACTGATGAATATTGCAGATAGTAGCGACAAAGATATTCTAACAGCGTGTGCATAAATAGTAGGGAACGCAGATTGTAAAGCTATAATTATAGGAAGTAGATGCCTATTAATCCTATTTTTGAGCGATATGAGGGGAAGTCCTATGAAATAATGTTGGAAATGAAACAAATAGATATATTTTTTCAAGGAGACATTGTCCATGGAATGTGGATGCTAGTGACCATGATGATGATGACAAAAACTAAAAGCAACCACTACAGAAGTAAAGTAGTGTGTTAAAGATGAATATTCATTAACTTCCACAAGGGTAGTAAAGAAATGAGAGCTTGATACGTAAGTTGAAAACAGTGGGATGTAAGTTGATGTACAAACCTTAGAAGCATAAATCATTTTGGGAAAAAACCAGCAAACCAAAAGAGTAAGATTTTTTGAAAAAATTGGTAATTAATCGGGAAAAAATCGTATTTGCAAAAAAGCGTGAACAATTGAAAAATAAACTTAGAAATTACTTAAAAAATAAAATTAAGGGGCATTTCCACATCATAAATATATTGAGAGCAAATAAACTAGAGTTCAACTAGTAGATTATAGAGAAGAGATTTCATCATTTATATAGAATCTAGATATTGTTGATTTCATTGCACAAAACATACCACAATAGCATAAAAGATAAGTATATGGAGATCATTGTCAAAATGTCAATTACAATATAGTTTGTGACTTTGTAAAAAGTCAACCTATAAACTAAGTACAATGTTCCAAAAACTCAAAAGTAGCCAATGGCAATGCTAGGGGGCAAGAGGACTTGTTGATGCTTCTTCTTGGAAAGTCCCTAACCTAACTTATTCAACAAAACTTGGGAAAATGTTGGCCTCTTCCATGATGTCAAGATTTTTAGGCTGAACAACATAATCATCATCATCATCAACATCATCATCACTTTGAGGCACAACAATCCACTCAGACTCTGGATCTATCTTGTCAAGATCAATTGGGGAGTCATCCTCAATACTTCCTATTTTTTTCTATGCAGAAATTAGTCTTTGCCTACAATTGAAAAACACAATGAAAACATCTTCAATTGAGTGCAAGATAATAAAACTCCTACCTTGAGCTTCCTTCAGCTTCAAGTGAAGGTTGTGGTGAACAAACACCAAGTCATTCATTTGTTTTTGTGTTAAACGGTTGCGTTTCTTGAAATGTAAGTGTTCAAAAACACTCCAATTACGCTCACAAACATATGCGTTGTATGGCTAGGTCAAAATGTGTATCGCCATCCACTTGATATTTTTGCATTCGTGACCAAAACATTCCCACCATTGAGCTGAAAAACAAATTATGGGGAGACGATATCAGGTAAGAATTATCTTCAAATCTTAACAAATTTGTTGATCATGTCAACAAAATAAATGGCCTATCAAAAGTTCAAACGTAGAGTCTACCTCGTTGGAAGGTCATTCTGTCTTCTTCGACTGCCCTAGATGAGAGAAAACCCTTTCCCTTCTTATACATTTGCAGCTTTGACAGAGCGTCTTTCAATTTCTTTGTGCTTTGAAACATTTTTTCCATGCACATGAACAAGCCTTGTGTGATCTCAATATCAATATCTGTGAACTTTGTGTTGTATAACAATGATGGATTCATAAAGTATCCTTCAACATGAAGAGGAGAGTGCATCTGTCTACCCTATCTCATATCAATTATGTCCCATAATGGCTGATACGTCGTCCTGTCATTTTGCAACCTACCCTTCATCACCTCCTTGGCCCTATCCATGGCCTTATACAAATATCCCATTAGGGATTTATCCCCATCCACTAGTCTCAAGACTTTTACGAGAGGCTCTGAGAATTGTACCACCTTCTCAATTGCTTCCCAAAAATGGGTAGAGTACATGTACTCTGCCACTCTCATGCCATTTGTTTGACTTGAGAAGTCTAATTCCATCCACTCGGCTGAAACAAACATGCGTTTCAAGTTCATTTTATGTTGAAATAGAGTCTGTATTGCAAGGAAGTGTGTTTTAAACCTTGTCAACCCTGGTCGAACCAGCTCCTTGCCACCTGTGAATTGGCGCATCAAACTCAAAACCCTCGTGTGATTGTAGATAAATTTGGTAATTGTGTGAGCCTTTTGAAATGCCTCCTTAACCCATGCAATATTCCAATGTTAGGGTTAGATCAAGGCAATGTGCTACACATGGGGTAAAAAACATAGAGGGGTATTTGTTTGTCAGAAGTTTCCTAGTAGCAACACAAGCAACAACATTGTCTGTAATAAATTGAACCACATTCTGTGGCCCCACATCTATGACTACTGAGTCATACATCTTGAACAACGCAGTTGCAGTTTTCATTACATGTGATGCATTCATAGATTTCAAAAATATAGTGCCTCTATCAGATGAGATGAGGAAGTTGATGAGGGATCGATTCCTCCTATCTGTCCATCCATTTGACATAATAGTGCACTCAGTACTAGCCCACTCTAATCGATGCTCGTCAACAACATGTTGAACATCTTTTACTGCCTCATCAAGCATACTAACCTTCATCATATCATAAGATGAGCCTGGGTAACCCAGGCCCTGCAGCTGCAACACCATCCATCATAGCTTGCCAATATGGAGATTTGCAAGCATGGAATACCAAGGTAGAGGAGAAATAAAAATTTGAAATCCCCTTCATTGCCTGTTCATGGATAGCTTTCCTACACCCCGTACTTTCCAAAGTGGTTTGTGATCCTGGCGTAGTACGAGGTGCGAAGAAATCATTGATGTTCCCTCCACCTGTGTTTGGGCCACGTGCCATAGTAGGTGTTCTCCCACTGATCTCAGATTCCCTGAAACCCTCTACCCTATTATCTTCCTCATACAATTGATTCCTCCTAATGCCTATAGAACATGAACCTATTTCAGTCCCTGTTCTTGCCTTTTTTGCCTTGTTCTCAGTAATTCCATTGTAATGATCCCAGTTCTGGATTCCCAAGGGTTTCTCTAAATCTCGAATGGCAAGAGACTTCCTTCTATCCAATCCTTTAATTGTTACTTATATATGTATTTAATAACTTACAAATGGGTATAATTACAATATCTTAAGATACATAAATGCAAATGTTGGCTATCTCGATGTTATGTACGAGTTATTTGACAAAGGATAATTCTGCTATATATCTTTAATCTGAATTTGATAACCAAACCCTTTTAAATATCAATGGATCCGAAATGGTGACAATTATCTCAATCCACTTAATATCGGTGATATGAAGTATTTCAAACAAGGATTATATCAAATAGGAAGCACAAATCTGTTTGAGTATTTGATCCTATATCATCAAGATTGCACTGATCTAATATTGATCGCTATGGAAGAATATTATTAGAACCGCTTTGTAGTGATCTAAATATGGCAATAGTGTCGACTGTATCGGAGATAGTGATAAATCTATGCACTGGAGATGTTGTCTCTGAATAATTCTTTGGCACCAAGATGCCATGAGGCAATATGCTCACTGCTTCTTCCTTAGACTGTTGTGATCGTAATCTTATACTTCTTTTTTTCTTTATATCAATCATTGTGAACATGTATCTGCCGTAGTCTTTAGTGTTGAGGAGTTAGTATATACTTACTTCTTCCTCACTTGATCGTACTGTAGACTATGATTTTGAACCTGTTACCTGTCTTGAAAGGCTGAAACATTCAAACATTAGACTAATCTAACATATTCATGAACTAAAAAAATAGCATAAGACATGAAAACAAAACCAAAGCCACCTCAAGATTGTTGCTAAAAAAACAAGTGCTATAGAGCAAATGTTTGATTCGCTTCAATTAGAGGGATGTGGGTGTGCTCTCTAAGCACTTGGAGCATATTCTAATGCATACTAAGATTGATTTTAGACCAAATATAGGTGTGATATGATGCTATATGCTATGCAAAACAATAAAAGAAACTATGTTAATCCATTATTGCTAAGCTATGATGTTCTTTAAGAAAGCTTGAAGATGATAAAAAGAAACTAACAATTAGTATTGCTTATGCTAAGTCTAGAGCTAAATGGACATGATAACAATGCATAAAATGAAAGGTGAATGAATATTTTGCTCTTGGAAATGAGGACTATTTATAGACTTTTGGGAGGATGAATGAGTGGCTAGGATCAAAATCCTTAAGAGAGGCCAAGATTCATTCAAAGGGGAGCACATGGATTGTGCTAGTTCAAGGCCATCTCCTTGTGACAAGTGTCACAAGGGCATTGGGTTGAAAGATGGGAGGAATGTGCACAATTTGGGAAATGTGCCTAAGGTCAAAGGGTGTAAGAAAGGGGTGAGGGGCTTCTTAAATGCATCATAAATGCATGTAAGAGGGATAAGGAGGCTTTAAATGCACTTAATGCATGTAAGAGAAGCCTCTAGAAGTTTGTTGACTTTGGGTCAAGCTTAGGAGTTGGCTAACCTTGTTTAGGGAATGTGACAAGGTTAGGGGGAGGATTAGGATTAGGATTAGGGGATTTTAGGATTAGGATGGGTGAAGAGGTTGGGTTGAGAAGATTCTAGAAGAGTCTAGAATTCTCCTTGGTTTTATGGAATAAAAGTTTATTCATTCCAAAAGCTTAAGTTTTGGGAATATTTATTGAAATATTTTCAATAAATATGAAAATTAAATATTTAATCTTAATTAAATATTTTGAGTTGAGATTAGGGTTAGAAAAGGTGGGATTAGCCTTTTAATCGAAATTAAGAAGGGATTAGAAGATTTTGGAAGAGGTTAGTGGTCTTAGGAAAAAAGGCTAACTTTTGGTCAAAAAATAAATTAATTATTTTTTGGGGGATTTTTGGTCAATTTATTAATTAAAATAATTAATAAATAGGGGATTAATGTTTAAATAAGATTTAAACATTTTTGGGAGGGATTTCTTAATTAAATATTTTTAATTAAGATAAAGAGATTTAATGACATAAAAATAAATAAATTAATTAAATAAATAATTAATTAATAAATGATGATGTCATCAGGGATTTTTCAGAAAATAAAAATAATTTATTTTCTAAAGGATTTTTAGGTGTCTACACGTACCATCTTTAATCAACCATAGTTTCTATTTATTATCGCCTTAGCCACTGGAGACAAACGTATATTATTGATGACTATTAGAAGTTATTCCTTGTTGGTGTTGTGAGGTTAATGTCCTCGCTGTGTTCCGCTGCCTGAATTCACTGACGGAGACATGTCCATTGAATCCGCTTTTATTACCTATCACTTATGCAACCTGGAACTACCCTTCATCTACTCTCAAAAGTCTGATGACATCTCACAATATCGACAACAGTGGATGAAAACGTGTAATGATTTTCATCAGAGAGTTATGCCTCATATCGGTATGTCTTGTATTTCAGAGTCTTACTATAATGATTTGAGTATTAGTGTGCATGTGTGCGTTCTCCTTCTCAAAAACTCTTTCTGACTTCCTATACTTCCCTGATGGCTATTTTTCCTCCCCTTGGTTGCAGACTATTTTCCTGTTTGCTGGTTATTGTCCTCCCCTTTAATACGCCATGACGGGATATCCCAATGGTTGCAACTCTTAATTAAAATAAATAATCGCACCTGAACATTTGTTACTCCATCGCAAATCATTCTTAATTGCTGTTTTCTGCATTACCAAATATGGTCGCTGCCCTGTTATAAGCCTTTGTCCTTCCAAATATTCGTCATTCATATTACTATTCCATTTAGTTATTTGTGATTATATATCATTTATTTATTTTATAATTTAATATTTATTATTTATTTATTAAACTATACAGATGTATATATAGATAATTATAATATTATATTTACTATTTATTTTATTATTATAATATTTTTAGTAGGATATTATTTATTTATTTTTATATTGTAATTATATTATGTTATTATTACAATAATTAATATGATATATTATATCTTATAATATATTTATTATTATCAGTCTAATTATATTATTATTTTTTTCTTTTATTAATTTTTTATCTTTATTTATATTTAATTATTAAATTATTTATTATATTAATAATAAATTATATTATAATTTATTATTAATGATTCAATTATTAATTTAATATTTAGTTGTAAATCCTATTGGAGAGGGGACATTACAACAAGAGCTCTTTTAGCTTGGTATGTAACATCTACAGGGCATTGACCACATATTGTAGTGTTATTTCCCTTTTCTTTTGACAAATGCCATTTGAAGTGGTAAATTCCACCACTGACAACAGTCTTGAAAACCAGAGAAATGCTGAGAGGGGGAGGGGGTGAATCAGTATTTCTAAATTTTAATCCAGATAAACAAAATGAGAAACACACACGCAAAAGAAGATGAGACAAGATTTTTTTATCACGTGGAAAACCCAATACGGGTTAAAAAACCACGGCTTCACTAATCAAACTGGGCTACAACCCACTTACACAAAGAGCTACAACCTGTTTACAAAAGGCTACCACCACTGACAACAGTCTTGAAAACCAGAGAAATGCTGAGAGGGGGAGGGGGTGAATCAGTATTTCTAAATTTTAATCCAGATAAACAAAATGAGAAACACACACGCAAAAGAAGATGAGACACAAGATTTTTTTATCACGTGGAAAACCCAATACGGGTTAAAAAACCACGGCTTCACTAATCAAACTGGGCTACAACCCACTTACACAAAGAGCTACAACCTGTTTACAAAAGGCTACCACCTTTTCACAAGAAAGATACCAGAGGTGCACGACCAGAATTAGTTCCTTGTCTTTACATGAGCATAAAGATCCTCAAATGTATGATAGACTCCCTTGATACGACCTCCAATCCCAAACACGCAATGAGAACTTCAGTGCTGCATTAGTCACAAAACTCTGCAATAAATCTGGTTTTTTTTTTAAAAACTTTTTCATATCCCACATAAAAAAGGTCACTGCATATCAGAGTTATTCGTACTGAGTTTTTAAAAAAACTGATGGAATCGTGTATCTATTCTTTTACACTTGGAATCATCTCAGTCGCTCCAAAAACTGTCACCCGTGCTCAAAAATGCCTGTTTATTTTTCACTTACTAATCCACATTTTCCCTTTTTCGATATATGGCCTCTGCAGAGAGAAAAAGATGGTTCATAACATGAATACACCCTGTTTTTCTTCTCTGTTCATTCACCGTTTTTTTGACACCACACAACCTGTTTTTTTATGGCACATGCTTTGTAGTTGTCCAGCAATGCACGGCACAAACTCTACAGATGTTCAAAGACTCCAGCCAAAAAAAAAACCGTCTTTTATTATCTTCTCTTCAAACGTGACTCCCAGCTCCAATGGAGAAGCACCCGACTCGGCAGTTACCCAGCGTTCAATGATTTCCCTGCAACAAAAATGCATAAGCACAGATGTCTTGTTTATCATTCAATGATTTCATAAGGAATGCGACAGTTACTTAACAAACGTTACTGCCACCAAACTTCCTCTTTATTACATTGGCTTGGATACTGGTCGCTGTGTTATAGCAAATATGTGTTCTTTTAAACATGGTCGAGCCCACTCACGAGAGTGCTCATATTTGATATCCCTGACACGGAGGACTGAAACTCCACTTCCTTTGACACATCTGAAACATATTCTGAAACAACACAGTTTACACCTTGGTGATAGACAAGTGTCATTCTGATTCCATGCACCTGCTTTAATTTAGCATTCCCTTGGGAACCAAGAGACGTGTCACTCCAAAGCACATAAGTGACAGGAGACTGCAGAGCTGCAGCTCGGACATTACCTTCCAAAAAAACGCATTCTTCTTATACAACATGTGCCAATTAGCAAACACAACATCTTCCAAAATTCGATTGTTATTGAAAACAAGCGACCACAGCACACATTCAACAAGGACCACCTTCAGAAAACAGTGACATCTGTAGCATACAGAGGGTAGCAAAGACAGAGCTGAAGATACTACAATTGATCTACAGAAAAGCGAAAATTCTTGACAGCAAGAGCAACATCTGAAAACAGCCAGTGCAAAATCAATGACAGAAAACATAATAAGTCTGACACCAATTGCATTTAACCTTTGTTGTGCTACCGACAATTGGTGTACAATGTGTCCATGCAAAGTCTTTCTCACGTGGCATTGTGATTGAGAATCAAATCTGCAGAAGCATTTTAATTCAGCCTTTAGCATTGTAATGTTCAAGTGGGGTTAGTTAATCACATTAACCATAATAGTCAATATTGACACGTGAATTAGCAAAAAATAATAAAATATTTCATTTCATCATTTATAGATTACAATTGACATATTATGAGTGGTTCATAACAGTTTCTACTTTCTAGCTTTTATGAGGCAAACAAGTAGTAGTGTGCATGAGAACTAGTAGTAGTCTGCAAGTAATAGGTTATAACAAAAGACAACAAACAATATGATAGGCACATATAAATTTATGATAACGGATAACTGTTCAACATTTTAAGAGAATAAGCGAGATCACAAACAAGGTATAAAAGAAATATATATGCAATGAAATTTTCAAATTTGAATAGAACAAATGTATGACTGTAAATAAGTCAAATCTTTTGTGCATGAATTGACAAAAGACATTTACATATGACTGTAACTACTAAGTCAAATCTTTTGTGCTTGACTTGACAAAAGGCATTTACGTATGACTGTAAATAAGTCAAATATTTTGTGCGTGACTTAACAAAAGACTTGGCCCCTCAGACATTTAAGATATTGTCAAAGTCTTTTGTGGTAGCTGACGTGGGCATACCCGGACAAAATATTTGGAAGATAATTGAACGTGAAGTTGAATGTATAATAAAAAGTCAGGTATGTTCGGGGAACACAAAATTGTAATAATGATTTATGTATGAAAAGTCTTGTATGTATTTTTTCTTCACATATAAATGGGAAACTGTGAGGCACAAAATGAGTGTTTTAGAGGGTTTCTTCCAGCCTGAAGTTACGACCTATAAATCTTTCGAATTACAAGAGAATACGAGCAGCAAAATACCTCTGTTATGGCACAAAAAAGGTGAAAAATGGCTCCAACCCGGTTCTGCAACTCACGTATGCAACACACCTCTCCAATCCAGCTCTGCAACTTGTGTATGCAACAAACACGACTCTACAATGAAAAATGACTCTCCAAAACCCAAGATTGGCTTTGCAATGAAAAATGGCTTGCGCGACGACATCTAAATAGGGAAAAAATGATATTTTTTTGGCGCGGTTTAGGGTTTTTTGGTGCCATTTGTATCTGCGTGATTAATTTGATTAATCGCGATTTTTTGGCCTATTAATCACGATTTTTCATTTGTTTAAATCGTTGGCTTAGTCAAAGATTTTTGTTGATTTTTTTTGGGAATAAATCAGGGACACACCTGATCGCCAATTAATTGCAATTACACTCGACTGATCGGTGATTTTTGCTACTCTGGTACAAACAGTCAAGGGTATACACAATCATAACTCAAGTAGGGAAGGTGTTCGAAACGACTCTGACAAAGTCATGAGGATCAAGTAGGATAGGTGTTTGAAACACTTTGATCACCCAAAGCATGACCCGACTATCACTCAATATGAATAAATTGTTGAAATTGAATACAAAGTGGAAAATAATACAATAGAATAATTGATAATGTTGATATATGGGACCATGCGCATTGAGACAACACAGTTATTACTGAATTGCTTGCTGCATTTGTTTCAAATTCAACCTTTGCAACCATCAAAACAAATGCAAAAGCCACCGAGGAAGGGGATTTGCTAATATTGGGGAAAGATGGTGTTCTTGTAAAAACTATAAAAATAGGGGATATGGTTCTTCCAATTAAGATGTGAGTAAATTAATAGAGAAAGTATGGAAGAAACTAGGGAATCTACCATTGTAAAAGCATATTTCAGATTAACATTAGCAAATAAAGGGATAATTGCTCAAAAGAGGATCCATGTGGATCAAGAATATGTAGCATTTGCAATTATAATAATGGAGATTGTATTTGAACTTGAAGTTAAGATCCATGAATCCTGATAAAGAATAGACATTTTAAGAGACCAAGACATCAATGAAAATTGATCTAGTTCTTTGGCAAGTCTAATAATGATTTTGAACACGACAATAAGGCTGCATTGCACTTCAGACAATGTATTTAGGAAAGTAGATATATTAATAGAGGCCCCATTACATTGGTAGATGGGCGAATGTGAGATGTCAAAGCCAATATTTGGTGTAAGCTAAGGCAAAATTAGGGCACAAATGAGCTAGATTAGCTTACTAAGAGAAGTAAGTTGGGTTTGGGCTTCAAGTTCCGAGAGGAAACATGGAACTGGAACCTGTATAGGCTGGGGAGCATCAAGCCTCAAGGCGGAATAGGGACTTGGAACCTAAGGTTCCAAGTTTCAAGTGGAGTTCAAAGTTTGCTTGGATACTGTGGGGGTTGGGAGTGGAGAGGAAACCGAGATCAAAACCTAGGGTTTTGGGTTCTAGTCGAGGGTCAAAGTTTGAAAGGAATGAATGGATAACAAATGTTAAGGAGCAGGTGCTAAGTGGACATGTTGAGACTTGGATTTGAAAAGGGAAGCGATGCAAAGAGAGACAAGAGGAAGGCAGAGTGGGGGAGGAAACAAGGATCTGGACCCTTAGGTTCCAAGTTCATTGAGAGTCTCGAGGTTCTTGAGGAATGAAAGGTAAGGTAAAGTCAAGTAATGAAGGGTGGAGGTAAATGGGAAATGAGAATCATAAGTTTTGGTCCAAACTTCCCATTGGGACTTAGAGTTCTAAAGGGAAGTGGGGAGAACTTTGCAAGGGCATAGGATAGGGTGGAAATGCGAAACTAGAGGATCTAAGGGTTGGTTTCAATCAGAGTTCCATGACTCAGACTCGCGTATGACTCGGCAAGGTCGACTCGACCTGTGACTCGCTTATTACTCGGCTATGACTCGACAAAATGAAATAACAAAGATTTTTTACAATTTAAAACTTGTTTCAGGCACCCATTATTGAATAAAGCTTAAAGACACTATAACATCATCAAATAGAACCTAATTTGATCACATACATAAACATACATCCATCACATAGGTACAAACGTAAATTGTAGCTGAAGGAATTAGAAAACATAGATATGCAGAATTATAAATATTGTCAAATGTTTATAAAATCCATAAAATCCATGACATCAAATGTTCCCAAACATATGTGTAAACAAAAACAAGTCTATGGCTCAGGTTCTAGCTCATCCTCGGCCTCAAAGTAGTCTGTTTGCCTCCTACAAATGCGTCTGAGGAAGGTCTTGGATGACTGACAAGCCATAGTCTCTGCCTATGAGGTGCCACTCTGATCAACATCAACTGATCGTGCTCTATCCTCCTCTGCCATAGCTACAACCTCAGCCTCAGCCTCTCTGTCTGCATGATCAACCCACTCATGGTCCTCCTTAGTGAAGATAGGATCGGTAGACTCAGTGAGCCACTTGAACTTTGGATCGATCTTTGCTAGAGTGATTGGAGAGGAGTCAGTGCCCAAAATCTGTCTGGTCCTAAGATGGAGGTTGTAATGAACGAAGACAAGATCATTCAACCTCTCCACAGACAATCTATTACGCCTCTTCGAGTGGATGTGCTCGAACATGGACCAATTGCGCTCACATCCAAAAGCGTTGCATGGCTGACTCAAAATACGGATGACAAGTTTTTGAAGGTTTGGGGTCATAGGCCCAAACATTTGCCACCATCTATCTGAAATAAGGAAAAGAAAAAAATCAGTCTCATTTCCAACTTTAAGGATAGATTATAAGCCATAAATGCATAAGCCATAAACTTAAGAATCTTAAGTTTAACATATATTTCTACCTGGTTGCAATGTTGTCCTAGTGTCTTTGCACATCTTGCTTGCGAAAATCATCCCTTGTTCATTATTATATGCATCTATCTCTTGCACTGTAGATGTGCTACTGCTAGACATCTTTTGCATCACTGTATATAGGCCACTAAGAACCTCCTCATCCGCCTTGAAGTTATCAAGGAAACGAAATTACGGATTGAGAAAATAAGCGGCTGCATGGATGGGCCTATGAAGCTAATTTTGCCATCTCCTATCATTGATCTCCCAAATAGGGCCATACTTATCCTCAACTCTTGCATGCCTGGATCTAATGGCCTCCTTGGCCTTATCCATGCCCTCATATATGTAGCCCATAGAGGGCTTCTCCCCGTCAACAACTCGTAGGAGAACTATGAGGGGCTCAGTGACTTGCATATAATGTTAACATAAAATAGTTAAGTGACAAGTGTGCATTAAAAATTAAAAATAAAAAAATTTGCAAAGTTGCAAACAAAACAAAAATATATTTACCTCCATGATCTCTGCACAAGGGGTCCAAAAACCTGGCTCATCAAAAATACAATCTGTCACATCCATCCCCGCAGTGGTCGTAGCATAGGATGAGGCAGTCCACTCCTCACCAACAAACATGCATCTCAAAGCTGCCGTTGACTTCAACAAGGATTTTAGTTTGAGAAAATTTGAGGCAAATCTCGTGATACTAGGATGAGCCAATTCCCTTTGCCCCGTGTATTGCCTCATCATGCTAAGGACCAATGCATGATTGTAGATAAACTTGCAAATGTTTTTGGCCTTATCAACACATTATTTGACCCATTCAAGCTTGCCAATATTCTCTAACATGAGATCATGGTGATGGGCTGCACATGGAGACCAAATTTTTTTCAGGTGCCTCTCTATCAAAAGTTTACCTGTAGCAATTTTAAATTAATTAGAAATTTAGATGTGTTAAGAAAATCTTAAATAAATTCATAGATGACTCCATCAAAACTTAAAAAGTTATAAATTTACCCGCAACAACATAACTTGCTGCATTATTCGTCACCACCTGCACCACATTTTCTTCCCCCACCTCAAGTATAACTTTCTTAGTACCTCACATAAGTATGTGACATTTTGCACATGTGAAGAAGCATTAATAGACTTCAAGAACATGGTGGATCTTGAATATAAAGAAAAATAATTATCAATTATCATGGATCAATGAAAAAATCAAAATGTAAATTAAATTATTCAATGCATTTGGGGAAGTAGAATTCAATGATCAATCACCGCCGTAGGAAACAAGAAAATTTAGGAGTGTCCTATTCCTCCTATTCATCCAACCGTCTGTCATGATAGTGCAACCCTTTTGGCTCCAAGACTGATTGTGGTCCTCTAGCTCAAGTTTCATATCATTAACCATTTCTAACAAGAGGGGGCCACTTAACTCAGCATCAGTAGGGGCTTTAAAGCCTGCCCCACAAATGGTTATGACATCTATCATGCCTTGCCAATAAGGAGACCTGTGACAAATAGATTATGATTGCATTAGGCAAAACATAGTTCAACTTCAAACTATAAATTTTAAAATTTAATTTTAAACTTAAAGGAATCAAATAAAAAAGAATTACCTGGCTGCAACAAATGGAATGTTGCAAAATTACCAAAACTTGCAAATTTGTTTTCGTGCAGCATCATGGACCTCCTTGTTCCAACCCATGCGGGGTAATGCGTGGCACAAAATATTTGTCCAACTTTGATTTTCGGACTCTAGGGCCAAGGGTAATAGTGCCATTAGAAGGAGCAGTAGTAGAAGCACTAGCATTAGGACAACCCTCTCCAACACAGCCTGCAAATGCGGATGTGGGTGCGGGTGCGGATGAATAGGAGCCAATAACATTTATCTCTTCCCATTGCCTCTTTTTAGTTTACTTTTCTTTTGCATGTTTTTCTAACCGGACATAATAGAAACAAATTGCCTTGGGAGTTGCCAATAAACATGGGTCAGCATCATTGTCAAGTATGCCGACAATATGATATTTAAACCTATTGATGCCACCATGAAAAATTTCTTTACAAAACATGCATTTTGTTTGGTTTTTTTGTCTATGAGGAAACTCTTCAGTATATTTCCAAGATGGACACTTTTGAGGCATTGGGAAGAATTAATGTTTTCAAAACTTGAAGGCTGCTGCAATAAGACAATTATGAACAAAATTACAAATTTGTGCATTGTATTTTAGAATAATCAGCAAACCCTACATTTAAAAAAAAAAAAGTTGTAAAATCATGTTTACATTTTTTTCTTTAAAACATTAAGGGTTTGCTATTGTTCTACTTCTCTCATTGAAGTATGCAATTTATATTTTAATAGATAACATTCAAGATTTGGAAAGTTAAACTAAAAAAATAAAAATAAAATAGAAAACCATAAACATACAAAAAAAAAACTAACAAAGTTTAAAAAATTTAACACTTACCTCTTTCAAATGAGTTGAGAAGTCTTGGAACAGCTGCTATGAGCTCTTTGATGCTCTCAATGCAAACCTATGCTTCCCCAATGTGATTTTGTGGACTCTTTGATGCTCTTCTTCCCTGCTGGTTGCAAACCTATGGCCTCTAGTTTTTCTTCCTCTCTCTCACTTTTCCTCTCTTTTCATAACAAACAAATAGAATGCCTTTTAGGGCAAATTATAAAGCATTTGTACAAAAAAGAAGAAGAAAAAGTTCATGTTTTTTTATAATTTTTATAAACCCAGCCGGGCTGCCGCAGCGTGGGTCACGGGCCACAGACCTGGCGGCTCATGGCATGACCCGTTGGCTCTGCGAGCCATGCGGGTCATGACCCATGACCCATCGGGTCATGAAAACCCGGCCAGGGGTGCTCGGCCCGCGGGTAGTCAAAACCTGCACTGCCCGCGGCGGGTTATGGAACTTTGGTTTCAATGTCCTTGAGACCTCCAAAAACTCAAAAAGCTAGAAAATACCAAAGAAGGTCCAAATAATTGGGCACTGACCACAAAGCCCTCCATTAAAATATTATGCTATGGGAGTTTTTGATGAAAACACTTAGAACAAACAGTCTTACAAACATTTCAACATAGACGACCCAATTGGATTTAGGTTGTCAATGGTTGGCAAGATAGGGTAAAATGAACATCATGAGTGCAAAACAAAGAGAATTGTAACACAACAAATTGTGATTCTGACAAGAAGGTCCACAGATATTGGAACATCTGAACCTACAATTGCTTAGTCGGACTTGTCACATCTTGTTTTTAGTTGATTTAGTCTGTACATATTAGGTTTGTATTTTGTGTCTTTCCTGTTTTCTTTTGCTTTGAGTTTTCCGTTCTTGAGTATGCTTTTCCATTCAACTCTGCTCTTACCTTGACTGTGTCAGAGTTTTGAACTTATCCATCTTGTAATGTCTTCCATTTGGCCCCTGCTCTGTTATTATATTTGCTGAACTTTTCAAGATACCCTTATCAGCATGCCTGTTGCTCGACCCCTGATCGTCGATATTTTCACCTATATTTTTGTAGTCTTATTGTCTCTCATATGCTATGGAAAACTACATGTTCTTTTATAATTAAAAATGAATATTTTAGAAATCAGTGGGTAATGAATTGATTATTTCTGACATGAGCAATAATTGATATTATTGCTACTACTTGAGGTTTGCAATGGGCATTGCTTGAAATTTCAATCTTTGGAAAAGCTTCCCTATTGTGCTACCAATGGTAAACATTATCTCTTACAGTTATGTTTAAACTCAACTAATTCAGCATTTTGAAATTTTTAACATCCTGCTACTAGTCTCTTTGACAGTGTTTGTTGTGTACCGGGTACCCTCTCTATTTTTTTTGCGTTGATGTATTGGAGCTATATAGCCTAATAATCATTCTGCATTTTTCAGGAAGCCAGAGAAGGCCTTTTAGGTCAATTGTTTGCATATGGAGCATTGGTAAGATCTGGACGTTTAGAGGCAAGTAATGTTCTTGCTTCAGAAGAGGGTGCTGGATTTGCAACAGATCTCATCCATCATGTCCTTGAACTAGCAGATAAGAAGTGTTTTATGCGTGAACCTGCCGTTGCCATTATTCTGGATTTGGTTGATAGGGTATGTTCTTATGATCTCAAAGAGATATGCTCACATGTATGGGTTTTAACTGGTCATATTCATAGTTACTTATTTCATTTTTTTTGGTTTGGAAGGTATTTTTTCCCCCCACCGGGAATCCACATTTTTCAAAAAAGTATCAGAAATCTGCAAATTTTTAAAGAATCTCCCGAAACTTCTTAAGATTGTAAAATTTGGATTGAATCAGACAAATCGAACCAGTCACAACAATTTGGATCTTGCTGGATTTAGAACAGATCCAGCCAGGTCTGGTAGCTATGGCCATATTTGTCTCATTGTGTTCAGTTTTCTATCTTAGAACCGTGTACATTGAGAATAGTTTTTAGGTTACGTAGTCTTTTGAATTGCACTCCAAATTCAATATTGTCAACATGTTTGAATCTATCTATTTTCAACAAAGAGGGAGTTATTTCATGTTGAATGGCTTTTACTTTCTGCAACTTATTCTTATTGCAATCACGATCTGAGTAGCTTTACAATTTTTTTTTCAATTTCTTCAGTTGTTTTACTTGATGTGATTATTCTGCTATTAGATTTTGTCTTTAAAAGAACGAGTTAGGTGTTAAGGACTGTATATAAATTTCATAGCTCAGCCTTACAATGGGATATTTGCTTGTTAGTGCCAATTGTACGGGGTAATGATTTAATTTTTTGATGATGGTTTTTGGAAAACTTGTGTAAAGAGTAAAGAAAATCAGTTAATATCGTCCAGTGAATAGGGAACGAGTTTAAGTGAAAGCAAGACAGATGTACAATTTCTCTTAGTTCTGGCTCCCATTTTGTAAAAAATTAAAAGATGTAACTATTGCAAGCAGTAATGGTTGAATGGGATCTATATATGTTGGTTATTCAGTTTTTTAACTTGGTTTCTCTTCTCCATATTCTGTTAAATTTGCCTGCTTTCAAAGTCTTAGGTTTTAGTATTTACTAATGTAATATACTTGTTCTAGTTTTGCAGGTGCCTAAAAAAGTGCTTTTAACTAGAATATTGAAGGCTCCGCTCTTAAAGGAATGGTTACAAAAAGACCCTGTAATTGGAAATCCAGATGCACTATTGTTAGCTTTAAAACTTTTTGACAAACTTCCTTTAGAGATGAGAAATTTATGCAAGATGATGCCACATGTGTGCAGCTTGAGTGACCTATTCACCCCTGATAATATGCTATTTCTTGTTCCTTCATTGAAGGTAATTGTAGATTGACAATCATATAATACATGCTAGTTAATATTTTTGTACGTAATAAATAATGGAGTATCTGTTTCTTATTGAGTGGCATTTTTGGATTGCAGGAAGCATCCTTATGTCATCCTCGGGTTCACTCTGTCTGGCAAGCTCTATTAGACATTTTGTTTATAGAGCTAGTAAAAATCACGAAGCACCCGGTTTCGAGTCATTCTTCTGAGAAAACGAAGAAAAGCCAAAAACGCAACAGTGCAGAAAAGAATCTTGCAAAGAAGCTTGCTTGTTTTTGGGAAGTGGTGGTTGAAGGAACACTTCTGCAATCATCTCATGATCGAAAGCATTTAGCTATTGATATTTTCCTTATGATACTTCCAAGAATACCTGCATCATTTGTTCAACTATTTTTGTCCAACAAGTTTGTACAGTGTTTAGAGGATGTTTTATCAGCCACGGACAGTCATCTTTACAAATTTGCTCAGCATTGCTTGGAGGAAGTGGTAAATTGGTCTATTGGCGATGACGAGCGCCGAGCAGCAGTGGTTATAGCTTTGCAAGTAAACAGTGATGGAAAATTTGATAATATTTCCAGAACACAAACAGTAAGAAAATTGGTTAGTAAATTTGACACGGCTGGAGGATCCTTATTATTTTTGCAGAAGTTGACTGGCATATTTCTGGAAGGAAGCCACTCTGAGATAGATAAAAGAAGTTATCCAGATAAGATTCATGCAGTGGAAGAAGATGAGGCATCAAACCTAGGGGTCAAGTCTATGGATAAGGAGGATGAAAGCTCACTGGGAACAGCAAGCGACTCAGATGATGTTCTGAGGTCGTGGATAGTGGATTGCATTTATCATCTTTCAAAAAATGCTTATATTGAACCTGCTGCAAAATTTCCCCTTCAAAAGGAGATTTTGAAATTTCTTACTGTGCAGGGACTATTTACTGCATCTCTAGGTATAGAGGTAACATCTTTTGAGTTGCAGGAGAAGCTAAAGTGGCCAAAGAAATCTGCATCAGTCCAAATAAGGAGGCTTTGCATTGAGCAAATGCAGCATTTATTAGCAGATGCACAACGCTTGTTGATTTCAGAAAAAAATGCAGAAGTAGATGAGAATATGCAGCATGAATTGAGTCCATTGGAATCGAATGACTTGGGAGCATATGCAATGTGCTTTCTGGGGACATTGCAGAATATCCCGTCAGTCTCTCTATTTTGGCCCTTGAATAAGGATGATGAACATACATTCAACAAAATGCTTGATGCAGAATCACAGCTTTTTCGAGCGGTTAGTTGTATTATGATCTAAGGGTTCAACTTATCCTTATAGAACAAAATTACAGAAATGCATCTTTGAATACATGTTTTCTTTGCTGTTACCTTTTATAAATAATCTGATCTTTGAGATATCCTTGTTAGTTGCTTCATTCTGTGATGTGGGCATGGTTCACATTTGTAGAATTTTATGATTTTTTTCCATTTGTGATTTTAGTGCATATGTTAAGAATCATATAATTATAAGCAATTGTTAATTAATTTACACATCATTTTCTTACTAGCATCATAATTTCTGTTGTCTGACACTTGGTCCATGTTAAACCTTCATCTCTCTAATTCTAATCTTTTTTTGAAATTAATCTTACAGGCCCATAAAGGTGGGAGTAACATCAGAAGAATGCAAGCAATGCGCTTCTTGCTTATACAATTGTTACTTCAAATTCCCCTTAAACATGGGGAAATTTGTGAAACAGCTACTGAACTTCTGATATGCTGCAAGGAGGCATTTGGTAATGTTATAGATCTTGATGTTGAAAGCGACAATGAGGAGAATGTCAGACCTGCTTTTATGGATGTTCTTATAGATGCATTACTTTCTTTGCTACCTCAGTCATCAGCTCCTGTGCGTGTGGCTGTTGAGCAGGTATCTATATTTTTCGAAGACCATATTGCACTGAGATTTCCTACCCATATTTGATGTTTCTAAAACTAAAGTTCTCATTTCTTTATTGTCATGCAGGTGTTCAGGTGTTTCTGTGACAGTATAACTGATTCAGGAGTAATGAATATGCTGCGAGTTGTGAAGAAGGACCTGAAACCCCCTCGACGCAAACCAATTGTTCTTGGGGATAGTGATGAAGAAGATCCTATAGAAATTGTAGAATCTGAAAGTGGTGATGAAGCAGAGGAATCTGACGATGAGGAAAATTCTGATGATAATCTTGAAGAGCAGGAGAGCAAAGATCAAACGGAACCAGTACTTGAAGAGAAAAATGTGAAAGGAATGGAAGACTCAGATGACATGGATAGTGAGTTTGATGATGATGCAATGTTCAGATTGGATACTTATCTTGCCCAGATTGTTAAAGATAAAAGTAATGCAGTTGGGAATGATACTGCCTCATCACAGCTAGTGAATTTTAAACTACGAGTACTCTCTCTTCTAGAGTTTTATCTGCAAAGGAACTCCAATAAACCGATTGTTTTGACTATTTTCTCATGTTTGCTGCAAGCTTTTGAGAAGAATTCTTCTCCAACAGAAGGAAATGAACAACTTGCCAACCGTATTGGGGTTATTTTAGAGCGGAAAATTTGTAAAGCAAAAGAGTACCCCAAAGGTCTGGAGGTGAACTTCTCGCTTCTGAATAGTCTTTTGGATAAGGTTCTAAAACTGGTCTCCCGTCCTAAGGGCAAAAAGATTGAGTCTTTGGCTCAGACATGTACTTTCTGGCTCTTGAAGGTTATACATGGGAATTTGAATGATGCCAAGGTAGATGAGGTTTCAAAAATCTTCGTCCCATCGTTAGAAGGTTTCTTTGGCAGCAAAAAATGCTGTCTGAAAGGAGGTTTTTTGAGGGAAGTGTTTAGACGCCATCATTGGTTAGGCACTGCTTGTTTTAGAGTGCTTGTTGAAAATTTCCTAAAAGCCAAATCAGAATTCCTACAATGTGAAGCTTTATCAATTATGGACACACTTATAAGGCCCAGGATCAGCAAATCTTCACAGATTAGTTGTCAAAATTTGCAATTTCTTGAGGTGAATTTGTCTCAACTAGCTGAGTTGATCCGGCATCTTTTGCAAAGACAAGCCAAAAAGGCCTTCCGATTGCAGGCGCTTCAATTTTGCAAGGGAGTTATTGAAGCGATACAACTTCTGAAACTCGAGAAGTCCTTTGCTGAGTTGCTTCAACTTCATCAACTTATCAAGCCGGAGTCATATATAGGAGATCTCTTACGAACAAAACTTGGTTTAGATACATGAAATTTTTAATGTGTTCTTCATTTTTTTGCAATGTTTGTTAATGGATAAAGTGAAGAGCTGAAATGCTTTTAAACTCATAAAATACACACTTTTTGATTCGGGGCTATTTTTGTACAGAATTTTTAGCGCCTTCGTTAAATTATTTTCTCCTTGGTTTACAAATGCAATGGAGAGGATTGTTTCTTCTTCTCTTGAAATAGGCATAGAAACATTCTCTGTTCCTCACACTTTGACGGATAAGTAAATCTGTTTCAAACCTTCTGTTTTGGGACGGTGACTGGATCACAGCTCTCTAATCAATGTACTGTTAACTTATTTTGGGTTTAGAAGTTTTCATCTATTTTTCATCTTTGGCATACTCTGCAAAACATTCTAGATTTTTTTACCCAGAATGTCTTTTCAATCTATTGTATTTGATGACAGTCTGCAATGGTAAAGTTTTTCTTTAAGGTGAATCAGGATACAAACAGATAGGTAACTGTGAAAATCTCAAATGTAAAAGTAATCTTCTGTTGAAATATTTAGTCAGGTAAAATCTCAAATTTGAAAGCAATCGACTGTTGAATTCAACAAACGTTTAGGTAACTGCGAAAATCTCAAATTTGAACGCAATTGTATGAATTCAACAAACAACCAAGCAATTGTGAAAATCTCAAATTTGAAAGCAATCGTCCGTTGAATTGAACAGACATTCAGGCAACTGTGAAAATCTCAGATTTCAAAGCAATCGTCCGTTGAATTCAACAAACAGTCAGGCAACTGTGAAAATCTCAAATTTTAATGCAATCTTCTGTCGATTTTAACGAACAGTCGGGTAAAGGGACAAATTTCAAATTTGAAAAAAATTGTCTGTTGAATTCAACAGTCAGTTAACTGAAAATCTCAAATTTGAAATCAATCGTCTACTGAATTCAACAAAACGTCAGGTAACTGTGAAAATCTCAATTTTGAAAGCAAATGTCAGTGAATTTGACAAATCTGATTATTTTTTAGTAGAAAAGCATCCATCATATTGGGTTAGGTTCTTTTGAAAATAAAAACAAAGATAAACAGTCAGGAACAAAAACAGCTGATGAAGATAAAACACGTTTTAACCTACAAAACAGCATTAGTGAGTGGCAGTTGTGTTGATTATTATCTGAAACATTCGAGATCATGTTTTATTAAAATATTCGATATCCTACTCTAAATTTTCTAGTGGTCTAAGTGAATTTTATTGAATACAGAGCATGAGGTCAGAGCGCACTCACAACTATACAGTGAAAATTTGAATGCAAAGCATAAACTTTATTCATTGTTTCAAATTATTTTATAGTTCATGAAGATGGGATTAGTTGGGATTGGAAATCTATAAGCTGTGTTGAGGAGGAATTGTATGGAGTGCTTTTGAAATCAATACTTTTGCAGCCATTTTTATTGGTAGTTATTATGCCTTGTTGATTTGAAGTGGCCTATGCAAATATTGTGCTCTCCTGTGTTGTAAATGTGCCTGCAGTTATATTCAGAACAGGAGTAGATAGTAAATTGCATGGAATCATCTAAAATCTGAGTAACACAAAACAAAAAAAATTCTTTTAGCAATGGCTACAAGCTGAAGTGGACTTATTTGCAAGTTTGAAGCATGTTTGACTGATTGCTTGTGCAGTTTAATCTTCATGTTTCTCTCACAATATGTTAGCTTTTTATAATTATATACAGAAATTGTGCTTTTACAGAAATTCAGTTACAATTATAATTAACTTGGGGTTATGGTTCAATTAGTGTGGCATTTAAGATTTTAGTTACATATAGGATTCAATTAAGATTAGAATTTAAATACTTTTATTGTTACAATTAGGTTTACAATATAATAAGGGTTACTATTAGAAACAATATTATGAAGAAGATTGTAATTATGGTTAGTATTAGGATTATAATTAGTAGGGTTCAACTAGAGTAAGGATTGTTATTAGAGTTCAATTGGAGTTGGAGATGTAATAATCTTGATCTAGGCGGAGAAATAATTCTAATATAAAGTTGTTAGGTGAAAGAAAAACCACTTGCATACTAGCAATAATGAATTAAGAATCTCACACAAAAGCCCAAAGACTTATGTGACTTCTCATAATGATTAAGGAACTAAGATGTAATATATTGTAGTTCACAGAATTACTTATATATTGTAGCTCAAAATACATTGTAAATATTGGAGCATACTAGCAATAATGAACTAAGAATCTCACAGAAAAGCCCAAAGACTTATGTGACTTCTCATAATGATTAAGGAACTAAGATGTAATATATTGTAGTTCAAAGAATTACTTATATATTGTAGCTCAAAATACATTCTAAATATTGGAGCTCATAGAAATCAAACTTTTCTTAGATATTACACTATCTATAATTCAAATACAATATCACAACTTAATCTTTACAAAATCACGTAAGAATTTGTTTTAAGTCAAAGATAGAAAGCAAAAAGGCTCCGTAGCTCAAAATACATTGTAAATATTGGAGCATAGTAGCAATAATGAACTAAGAATCTCACAGAAAAGCTCAAAGACTTATGCGACTTCTCATAATGATTAAGGAACTACGAT
This sequence comes from Chamaecyparis obtusa, assembly GCA_027943335.1. Taxonomy (NCBI): domain Eukaryota; kingdom Viridiplantae; phylum Streptophyta; class Pinopsida; order Cupressales; family Cupressaceae; genus Chamaecyparis; species Chamaecyparis obtusa. The sequence continues at coordinate 753,608 of BSBK01005188.1, read as the reverse complement.
GTAATATATTGTAGTTCAAAGAATTACTTATATATTGTAGCTCAAAATACATTCTAACTATTGGAGCTCATACAAATCAAACTTTTCCTAGATATTACACTATCTATAATTCAAATACAATATTGCAACTTAATCTTTACAAAATCACATAAGAATTTGTTTTAAGTCAAAGATTGAAAGCAAAAAGGCTCCTTGTATTGACTTGGTTAAGACGGGCTTATTTGGAAAGAACTTACCAGCAGATCTTCATGTTTTTCTCACAATATTTTATCTTTTGATAATTATATACAGAAATTTGTTGTTGTTGTAGTATACTTTACGTATAGCCATAATATAGCGTTGTTGTAGGCCCCCGGAATGGTCGCAGAGTTGACTCCGGATGCAATACGGTCCATCAATGCTGGAGACAAGATCTCTGATCCAAATCTCCAAATCCTATCCTTTAAGAAATTGGCATTTACCCAAGATGACCACGAGAGGTATAAGATTGTGTTGTCTGATGGGAAACACATGCAACACGCCATGCTGCCAGAAAGATACAATGACCTATTCTTCTCTGAGGAATTGAAGATAGGAACCATTGTCTCCCTGACAAGCTATGTGTGCAGAACCAATGGAGATTCAAGGTACACTTTGCCATTCCTCATTTCAAGTTCTCCACACCTCCTCTATTTTATACTACTAATATAGGTCATCCCTCTGCCTAACCCCTGTCTTTTTCAATAGGATGATAATCATCTTCACCTTACAAATCGTCCAGAAGGACTACAAGTTGCTTGGTACCCCAAAGTACCTATTCATATCACAACAAGACAATATGCAAGGAGAATGGACAAATGTTGCACCCAACTGATGCCAGAGCCTCACACCTACTCAAGCCACCAAATTTGGCATCCATGTAACTAGAAGGACTCAAAGCCTTCTTGAAAACATTACTCCTATTAAGGACCTGAATCCATTCCAAACCAGGTGGACAATCAAAGGGAAAATCACAACTAAAAAGCAGATGCGGCAATTCAAGAATCAACGAGCTAGCAGCCAAGTCTTTAGCTTTGATATAATAGATGATGAAGGCACAAAAACTTGAATAGTCCACTTCAACGAAATTGCAGAGATGCACTTTGATAGAGCTGAAGTAGGGGCTATGTATACCATTACTAGGGGCTCAATGAAACATGCAAATAGTATGTATAACAAGCTAAACAATCGCTTGGAGATAACTTTAGACCAAACATCACAGTTGAAACGTTGTGCCGACCCTATATTGATTACAAAAAATCAATACCATTTTAGGCAGATTGCTGAAACTGCAAATATAACCAACAATGGTTTAGTATACATTATTGGTCTGGTGGTTAGTGTTGACCAAATCTCAACAATCCGTAGGAGGGATGGAAGTGAGGTCCTACGAAGGAGCGTCAGGCTAGCAGACATGTCATCATCAACCATTGAGGTAAATTTATGGGGACCAATTTGCCAAAAAGAAGGAGAAGAGCTGAAAACCTTAAACGCTGCCCAAAGGGTTGTTCTATTGGCTATCAAGAATGGACGTGTTGTTAACTTCAGAGGAAAAGTCATAAATACAACAAGCACAATATTAATTATAGACCCTCCCATGCCTGAAGTTGATGCCCTTTGCTCTAAGGTGGACACATGAAAAATAGACATACCTTTACTGTCACCAAGTCTTCCACGAATCAGTGGGACAAACAACAGGGTAACGGTGGGAGCCATCTTGGAACATTGTATGGCAATCACAACCCCCTTGGAAGCTATTGTTAAAGCAACAATCCATTTCATTAGGCTTGATTCTTTTTGTTAACCAACATGCCCACTGATTGCCAATGGAAAACAATGCAAGAAAAAATTACTCCAAAATGAAGATGGCACCTGGAATTTCCCCAGATGCATCATGAATATACCAGATTGCAATTACAATTACCTCTTGCAACTCAAGTTACAAGATCACACATGCGCTATGTGGGTTGTTGCTTTTGGTGAGGTTGCAAGCGAACTACTACAGATGCCCGCAAAAGAACTTTATATGTTGCAATATGATGCAGACGCTAAGACACTGCCTAAAGGTATCATCAAGAAAGTACTTTCCAATCAGTTCATAGTTACACTCTCAATCAGAAAAGATAGCAACAACGAACAAGGAAGATTACAAACAACAATCACCTAAGCTACCAAAGTAGAATTCAAGATTGAATGTGAGACTTTGCTTGTTGCAATTTCTGAGATGTCTCCCTCTTCATAGAACATCTTTGAACCAGCCACATCCTTTGTATAGATCGTTCACATTGTACATACAAGTGAAAATGTATAATGCTGTTGTACTTTAAACATTTCCATAGATTGACCATTGACTATTTTGGTGCATGTACACTTCATGTTTATGAGTCATTGATTGTAGATGGGCAACATGTTTTGCGCACAATGTTTACAGATTACAAATTAATATTGTTGTACTCTAAACATTTCCATTCTTTTCAAATGGTCCTCTAATTTTCTCTTTGAAGATTTCTGATCTGTAACTCAAGGAAAAACATTAAATTAGTTAGTCATGTGATGTTGGAGAACATAATAACCATAAAACAGATCAATCAATTGTGCATACACTCTTCAGAAAGGTTTGAAATATCTGAACTAGGTTAAAGAAAATTAGTTTTAAATTGTAGGCTTTTGTTTCTAGAGGTTCAAGGATGCTAATAAATATTTGAAATAGGTTAAAGAAAATTAGTTTAAAATTGTAGGCTTTTGTTTCTAGAGGTTCAAGGATGCTAATCATGTTCAGAAAGATTTGTAAACAACTTGGTTTGATCATTAGTTTTCCCAGTTGCAGTTATTAGTAAGGTTATTGTAATGACTTCAAAATGATCAATTTGTGATCATCACTGCCAGTCCAAAGTCAAGCTAGAAATATACATAACAATAGTGTCATAATCAATCCCATTTCCCGATGATGTTGCTACTTTCAGCTGCATCACTGTTAAAAACACCCCACGTTTGTTGACTTTTGGGGTCCAGTTTAGTCCATAACTAAATAGTGTGCAGCGACAAATCATAATTATGCAGAACATTACTCAATCCAACAAACCTGATTGTGCATAGCACCTGTTGATTAGTGGTCTCGAAGTTATGACATCTTGCCTCAGACATTTAATATGTTAAATAATATATTTTCTGTCTATGGTTTTAGTGTCTATTTAGGTGATTACATATGCATTGCCTATGCTTCCACATTTTACACACATGGGCAGTTACAAATACATTGTATACCCTTCCAGATTTTGGATATATATCTACCTGGGCAGTTTACATATGCTTCCACATTTTCCATATTGTATATCCTTCCACATTTTCGATGCATTCCTCTATTCCAAAGCTCCCATTTTGGCACAACTAGGAAGCATACTGCCATCGCTGATGGTTATCATTTTTTATCACAAACTCACCTATGTTAAAATATGAAAATTGAATGATAAGTGTAAAGTGAACTAATCTTTGTATATTAGAATTTGTAATATATGTAACTTCCTATTGCTTCCGAAGGCCTGAGCAGGTATATTGGGTTTGTTTCGCAAATCTTATTATTCACACACTTCATTGCATCAGATAGTTGCTTTCAATCTTTCTTTGAGGCATCGTTGTGTCTGATTGATTCAATTGGTTACATGTGAAGAATCATATAGTTCTGATCAACAATCAGAATTTCATTCTTTACATGGCTTTATTAATAATCTCATAATTGCATTTCTTTTATAAGCATCACATATGCTTATGATAAACAGTTTCTTTTAAATAATCAGATTATATTTCCTTTGATTATCTCACTTCTTAGTTTGCTTTTGTTAGTTGACACTTTATGTATTCCTCATGCCTCGATTTGAATATGGATTGGTTTACCATTAACTATTTCTAGACCATCTCTTATACTTTCTTTACTATCATATGCATCTTTGACTGCTTCAGATTGCCAAAGTGGACTTACAAATTTAAGAATAAGTTAGATATTAAACTGTATTCAGTCAATTGGACTTACAAATTATTATCCCAAACTAACATGCACTTTAAACAATGTTGGACATTTGAAGAAATTTTTTCATTTTTGCCTGATTATTCTATAAGAAATATGCTCTGGTCTCTTCTACTTCACTATGTGATGCTCTGATGTTTTTTGTTGAATTGATTAGTAAATGTGTTCCTATAACTTTAGGTCAAGCTTGTGGCATACTTAAAAAGAGTTTACCCATGTACTATTATAAAAATTTATATACGTGAGTGACTTAACTTGGTATGCTATCATTTGTTCAATTGTTTTATACAAATATGCAGGGATCAGTTACAAATGCTGAACAAAGGAAGGCCAAGAAGAGGGAAAATAATTGCCTATATTATAGTCAACACAAAGATGAAATCTCTGCTAAGCGTTGTATCCAAAGGATGAGGCAGAAAAGCTAGACCATGCAACAAAATAATAAAAGAATGGTAGAAATAGTAGATACCAATATGCCACAGAACACCAACCAACAATTGATGGGAACACAAACCAACCACCCTCCTATCATCTCAGCAGGCCCACAATTACCTAGCAAAGAGCCCAGGACAATTTGCCCACACAACCAACAATTACCTAGTGACAACCCTGCTGACATTTTCACGACATTTACAAAAACAAAGAAACAATTCCAAGAACGCATCGATGCATTGTCGCAGACCAAAACATGCAGCATATGTAGAGAAAGCTACAGTGGAATGCCCACTCAAAAAAACACATCAGCAACCATTTGTACTAGATGCTTTGCTAAACAAGGGGTACACCGTGTCATGCCCATAAATTTCACACTCAAATCACACCAACTTTTTTTTTGAAAGGTAATATAAGTTCATGTCAAAGGTTATAGTTGACTAAGATGTATGGTTGAATTGAGAGGGTGAGGGTCAACTTATAATTTTAGGTATACTAATACAGGAAAGTTGAGCCTATAGCCAACGCTATACTACAATGAGTCATTAAGATTCATTTATTAAGGCATTGTGATTATATATCAAAAAAAATCTAATAAACTAAATAATAACTACACAAATTTCATTGTACATAAAATTAAGTTACAATTTAACTTGTAATTTTCTATAAATTAACCCATAATACTCCTTCATTAGAAACTTACTATCAACCCTTAATAGTTTAATAAAAAACATAATTTGATTAATAATTATATCAATTAATAGTAATTAATATAATTATTAATTAGTAGGGTAAATAAAATAATTATTAAATAATAGTAATTATATTAATTACTAATACTTAATTAACCTAGTTGTCAAACCTTAAAATAAATAAGTTAAACATTAATTATATTAATTAATGACATCTAATTTCTATATATATATATTTTTTAATAACAAACCTAAATAAACTAATTATCAAAAACTAATTATATTAATTAATAAAATATTAATTAACATAATTAATAATTATTAATATAAAAATTAATAAGTATTATATATATATTACTTAATATTATTAATATTAATTATGATAAATAATAATTAATTTAATAATTATTATTTATAATAATTAATATTAATAATATTATATATTATATATTTCATATAATATAAAATAATAACAAAAAAACAAATTTTTAAAAAATGCTTTAAGCATTTAGTAAGGGCCGTGACCCTTTTAAGTTAAGGTCCCCGCAGGGACCACCGCGTGGGCCACCGCTCAGCGGTGCCACGCGGTGCGACAGTGTACCTACAGTAGTAGGTTGCCGTGTGTGGCAGGACCTGCTGTGACAGGCCCTGTTGCTGAGGGCAGGGTACGGGGAGTGGGCCCCTCCCGGTCCCCCTTCAATTTTAAATTTAAAAAAAAAAACAAAAAAAAAACACATTTAATTAAAATGCAACCCACGAGGCATTAGACTTTTTTTTTGATGACATACCAATAATGTTTTTTTTTTTAGTCAATATTGCTTATTTTATATTTTATTTTGTATATGTATATTTTTTCTTAAGGCCCCTTTTCAGAGCTTCTTGGGTGGCAACCCAAGGGGGTCCCACTCAAGTTGACTTGATTAAGTGTGATTGGGCTTAATATATATTTTATTCATTATCTCCAAAAGGGTGAGAATAAAGGTATATTTTATTGTTCTATTCACAAGTGGACAAGGAAATGAATAAAATAATGACTGGTTTTTAGGAAAATGTATGAGATTTCTCCCATACATTTTCTAGAGACCTGTAGGTTTCATTTTCACACTTTTTATGCTTTTCTTCACTTGTTTGTTTATTTGACTCTTTTCTTTCTTCTCCATTAATTTTTTTTTTCCTTATTAGTTTGTTGGTCTCATTTGTAAAAATGGATATAGTTTAGGATCAATGATAGAATGAATTCTAAAGTACAAAATAATATAGAAAGTAACAAAGATAAATTTAACTAAGTTACTCTTTTTAAAAGTCTATCATTTCCAATCAACAAAAGAATTACTATCATAGAAATATCAAATCAATAGTATGGATAGAGAAATAAAATGAATTTGAATCCTGCTTATCATTAATATATTTATTCAATGAAATATTTCCAATGAACTACAATGAAACTACAATAAATTTTCCTCTTCATATTATATCAACATGGATACATAAAGATATCTCAATGAGTAAATAAGCAATGCTCTTACATAAACTAAGCCAACAAAATCTTTACATTCCTTTTATGAAACAAATACATTGTATATTCCTTATTGTATCAAACATGAATACACAAAAACTTCCCTTGAACAATATACTATATTTTCAAAAATAGAACTACCAACAAATTTGCCATACAATTACTTCACAACTTGATACAACATCACTTGTTACAAATACAAGACTTGGAGTGGTACTCCATTACATAATACATTGAACTCAAGGGATCCTCAAAACTCCCATACAATAACAATAAACCTAAAGCAAGAGTGATACAACTCAAATCTGAAAGCATCATCAAATTTTCTTCAAGAGTACAACTTCTACATGAAATCTTCAATGGCTTCCAAACCTCCAAATAAACATAAATATAGGCCATGGAGTGCTCACCTCCCAACCTAGGCTTCTAAGAAGCCACCCCCGAGCTTGGGGAACAATCACATAGACATGGGTCTACATTCAACAAGCCAAAAACTACAATAACACAAAATTTACATTGAAACTCCCATCCAAGGCAAAACAAAGAGTCTCAAACTGACTCAAATATAGGGGTGAAGGTGGAACCATACTCAAGGGGAGAAAACACATCTCATGATAAGAGATAAGCTATCACTTGGCTTCCTCATCATGTATCTTTCACCACAAACTCAATCTCAACAACTCCTTATGACCCCCAATATAAAAAACAAACAATAGAGATGGCTACATGGAGCCCATACATCCATGTTTAATCCCTCTCCTATCCAAGGAGAGACTGTACACCCTTGATTGTCCCAACATTCCCTTCACCCCCAAGGCTACTCTTCCCTCCCAAGGGTGAGTATGGCCTTGAGAACACTCCCATAATACAATGCAAATCAAGAAACTCAAGAACTCCATAAAACAAACTTCACTTTCACAACACAAAGGAAATAACACTACAACAAACTTAAGATTCACATAACATCCACTATCACAAAATAACAAGCTCTCAAACACAAACACTACAAGAACATAATAACTAAATTTTTGCATACAAAGAATAACATACATGAGAACTCTTTCTCTCAACATGAAAATAAAAACAAACAAAATGAAGAATACCACCAACCTTGATCCAAGCTTATGGAAGAAAGTTGATGAAGAGCTTTTCCACTTTCCAAAGTCCTCTCCAAAATAGCTAAGTCTCCAAATCTAGAGAGTGGGTGTCAAACTCTTCCAAAAGAAGAGTCCCCTCTAAAAAAGCCTCCACACAATCTCCTAGGGATAGGATCTCACTCTCATTGGATAGTCTTCCCAAGTTTCTTACATGGTTTCCAAATATGGATTCCTAAAAAGGTTGCCCAAAAAGGTGGACCAAAGACTTGTATCATTATTGGATGAAACTCTACCCAAGACCTTGCTTCAAAAGTGGATTTTCGGCCATTTTGAAAATCCAACTTTTGGAGGGATATTTTGGTCAACATAGGGTTGTCCTAGGAAGAAAAATTCTCCTTACCCATAGGTATATCAAGTGGGCTTACTAAAAATGGCCCTAACACTTCCCTAGACACTTTTTAAGCCCCCCCAAAACCCATGTAAGCTCAAATTCGAAATTAATTGATATGACAAAACCTCAAGCTCCCTAACCAAGTGATTTTCATGGGGATCCTAAAGGGTACCATCCTAGGTTGGTGTTCAACAAATTCCCAAGTGGACATGTCATGGCCACAAGTACACACACGTGTCAAGTGACACAAATAAAAATGACACATCACAAGCCATGTGGCATATCCACTTGGGAATTCTCACATAAATCACATTTACAATTAACATATAAATCAAAACATTCATGCACCATAATCTTACGAATTAAATACAATACAACGAGGTTTTTGGCTTCTCACTAGAAGCAACCTTGGCTCAAATTGATTTACATAAGTCTATGCTCTAGTTCCCCGAATTTACCATGGCCTATTTCCCCGCACACTCAAGTCCAATATCAGTAGTCCAAGGAAATATACATGTAAATTCTATAACTTTCATAATCAAATAATTCTCAAGAAATTAATCATAATTAAGTCAAAATTTCACATGGCATAATCATTCATTTATAACTTACATAAATCTCAGCATGAAATATACAATTCATCACTAAATTAAAATTGAAACATAATCATTGCATGCATATATAATTTAATTGCAATTAAACTTCATCATGACATCACAATCATTCATAAAATCCACTTAATTACACATAAGGTTCTGAATAGATATCACAGTTTCATCAAAATAACATAATTGAATGTGCAACTAAACTCTAAGGTGATAAACCATAACATAAAGTATTAGTAAAATCCATAGAGCATCAAAATATAATCATCAAATATGTCTATCTCAAATGCAGAACTAAATGGCTATGAATGGTAGAAATAGTAGATACCAATATGCCACAGAACACCAACCAACAATTGATGGGATCACAAACCAACCACCCTCCTATCATCCCAACAGGCCCACAATTACCTAGCAAAGAGCCCAGGACAATTTGTCCACACAACCAACAATTACCTAGTGACAACCCCACTGACATTTTCACAACGACATTTACAAAAACAAAGAAATAATTCCAAGAATGCATCGATGCATTGTCACAGACCAAAACATCCAGCATATGTAGAGAAAGCTACAGTGGAATGCCCACTCAAAAAAACACAGCAGCAACCATCTGTACTAGATGCTTTGCTAAAAAAGGGGTACAACAATTCTCACAGGCAAACAATTTAGACCCAAGAACACAACCAATAGTTCTCAAGAAACTCACCCAAGTAGAGGATATGCTCATTGCCAGAGTGACTCCACTTCTACAAGTCACCCATGCAAGAGGGGGGCAATACAAATATAGCGGTCACACCATAAGCTTCCCCAAGACATTTCTACCATTTCTCGGGTCTTGCCTCGAAGATTACAAGAACTAGAGGTTGTCATTATACGAAGAACAATCATTGATGGGAACAAATACGATTGTTATGTCAACAAATGCCATGTACTAGACGCACTAAAATACAAGATAAAAAATGACCCGTACTACAAAGATGTTTCTATCGACCATGAAGCACTCAACCTACTGCCACAAGTAACCACCGATATATCAAACATGCTCACTAACTTTCAAACAGAACCCAAAGACATATCAAATGTAATTGAACCTAGCAATCACTTCGACGATGAAAATGACTCCAACAATACAACATCCTTCATCCCCAAACTACCAAACAAACAAAGTGAGTTGCAAACTATTAAATTTTTTTTATCCTTGCAAGAAAAAGATCCCTACATCGTACCGTGGCCAAAAATACAAAACTCCCCAATTGATGAATACAACACTGAGGGCCTATTAAGCATAGCCTTTCCCACACTATTCCCAAATGGAAGTGCACTTCCACTGCAACCAAGAAACAAAGAAGTTCAAATGCATGAATATGCTTTGCACATGATGAGGTACCACAACAACAGATTTGGTACGCATGTAAGGTTTCACTACTTCCTTTACAATCTTGTTATGAGACATCACAACCAACAAACAACTGCAGTTTTCATGAGGGCAAGTGTTGAATCCAATGTGCCAAAGACACTGCATGACCTTCGCGAAGACTATAAAATGCCTCTGATACCCAATTGGAAAATCAACTAAGGCGATTTGGAACCTCTTTACATGGCACACGTGCTTATTGGAACAAACATCATATGGACTTAACAACCATGATACACCAACTAGGGACCCCGAATCTCTTCTTCACATTGAGCTCAACTGACACAAAATGGATAGATCTACATAGATTATTTCCACAAACAAAGAACCAAACAATGTATCATTTAAGAAAATAATTAATAGACAATATTATTCAGAATTCACACACAACATCCTTATACCTTCACCAAAGATTTACAATCTTTCATGAAGAAGTCATCGAAAAACTACTTTAAGCAAAGGACTACTGGTATAGGTATGAATGGTAGCATCGAGGGTCTTCTCATATCCATGGTTTTATATGGCTTCCAAATGCACCGAAAATGGATACCATCAATTGGAGCAACTCATTTGAGATAGAACATGCAAATCAATTCTTTGACAAATACATTTAAGCTTGGAATCCACGAAGCCATCAAGATCCAGAAAATAAATCACACCACACCATTGGAGATGATCCTTGCATACTAAACACTGCTCATATACTATTTATGGATCCTCAATTAGACTATGAACAAATTGTCAACATTGTACAAAGGTACACCAAATGCACATAACATACATGCTTAAGAAAAAAAGGAAAAACATTAGAATGTCGGTACAAAGCCCCGTGGTCTGAACAACCAAGCTCGACCTTAACATGTGATGACAAGAAGACCATAACTTATAGCCCTTCATGGAATGATGAATGACTCAACATTCACAACCCTCAGATGCTTGCAATATGGAGAGCCAATGTCAATTGCCAACCTATCCTATCAAAAAGAGCTGTGCTCAAGTACATCTCCAAATATGCCTCCAAGGCCGAAAATAAATCTAGCAACTACAACACCATATTAAAGAGCATAACAGACAAGTAAATCTAAAGACAAAGCTCTACTAGCATATAAAAAATTCATGATGGGAATAGTAGTTGATTGTGACATTGGTGCATAAGAGACGTGTCATATGCTACAAAAATTGCCCCTTGTAAGTTGTAGTCGGCCCTTTATTTCACTAAATGTCAGAAAAAATGTCCTCCACAAAATACATAGCTCAGATAATGAAGAAGAACTAAGTGCCACTTATATCCATTCCTACATTCAGCGACCCCCTGAGCTAGACTCATTGTCCCTCATACAATCAGCCCAAATGTACTCATATGCTCCTCAACGCAAGAAGAATCAATGACAAAAGAGGCAAAAAAACCATTCCAAATGAGAACAATGATGACTTTGAAACATTTTGCTGGTTAAAACTCCTCCTTTACAAACCCTCCCACCACATCCCAACTGACGTGGGCATTACAAAAGAAGCCATAGTGAAAAATTGGAAATCGCTCCAAGAAACCAACTACACAACTTGGCATATAGATAGAACAAAAACCCCAACCACACCTGAAGGAGAAGAAGGCAGTGATAATGAAGATGATTGAGAAGTTGATGTCACAACCTTGTACAAATGGGAGATGCTATAAAAAATGGGTGCCACCACAAAATTCCATGTAAATGAACTTGATGTATTGGGAAGGTGAGAGTTTGATTTCAATCATCCATGGAATATAAATAACATACCCCAACATCTACACCAGTTTGCTGCACACTTTATAGCACAAGCAAAAAAACAAGCAGAAGACATGGCTTGGGAGTCTCACAAACCACATCCAACATACCAGCTTGCTACAAAACAATAACTAGCACTAGACAAAATCACTCAACATCATCTCACATTCCAAAGAGACCCGCTACACATGATTATACAAGGAACAATGGGAACTGGCAAATCATACTTAATACATTGTATTAGAAAAAACATAAACAAAACAACACTAGGCAATCGAAAGCCAATGCTCATGCTTGCACAATAGGGGTCGCTGCTTATAACATACAAGCTATAACAATCCACATGGCCCTTCGGATCCCAATAAAATAAATGCACCCTTTATAGGCCCAATCCTTAACAACACTCCAAGAAGACTTCAAACATGTCAAATATATTCTAATTGATGAAATGAGCTTTCTAGGACCAAAACTACTATTAAAAATAGACACCTGTCTACGAGAGGCATTCCCTCATAAACAACATCAACCTTTTGGTGGCCTGTCTGTAATCCTCGTTGGTGACCTAAGACAACTACCTCCAGTAATGGATAAGCCTATATATGCCTTCCATTCTAAAGCTCTCTTTCTTTGGCAAACATTTACTACTGTAGTGACGTTGGACACAATATTTCATCAACAAGGGCAAACTGACTCCCAAAAATGCTTTCGAAAAATCTTGCACAATATAAGAAATGCACAACCACTCCAGGAAGATTGGGATGTGCTTATGACCCAGACAAACAAAAGGTTGATTGCCCAACAAAAACAACAGTTTGATGAAACCACCCACCTATTCGCTACCAATGACTTGGATTACTTACACAATAGAAAAATGCTCAAACAATTGAACCTCCCCATTGCAATCAGTTGTGCAAGAAACACTAATACAACAAGTGAAAACAAAGAAGAAGATGAACAACTACAACTTGAAGTCCTGCTCTGCATATGTTGAACCAAGAAGTCATGTTAACAACAAACCTATGGATACAGGTAGGTCTTGTAAATGGATCAATGGGACAAATCAGATCCATCATCTACGATACAAATTCCAACCCACCAGATCTACCAAGCTATGTTGTTATCTAATTTGAAAATTACAGCGACCCACCATGGGATATAGAAAACCCAATGAATGTTCCTATCACTCCGGTAGCCCAGGGAAAATTCCCCCAGCTACCATTAACTATGGCCTGGGCCATAACAATACATAAATCACAAGGACTCGCACTGAATAAAGCTATAGTAGACATTGGAAGAAACGAAAGGCAAGGCCTAACATTAACAACAATATCGAGGGTGAAAGCCATTGAAGGCCTTCAAATAGAACCACCATTCTCTTTTGAAAGATACTGCAAAATGGAGAACAATGCTTATACAACAATCAGAAAAAAAGAAGAGGTACGTCTTTTACAACTCTCACTCAAACTAGAATTAGTTGCTTCACCCTTTCTCTTTACACCCACCAAGGTAACAACAAAAAGTTACTCCACCTCTTCAAATTATACTCTAGCTACACGATACTCTCCTTGTTACCCACCATTTCTAAAAATTATGCAACATATACTCGCCCCAACGTCCACATTTGTACCTGAGCTCAGTAAAACAAATCTGAGACTGTGATGTACAATTACGGTGTTCTACAAATCAACCATCCTCATTCCTTGGTAAGAAAAACTTGTATCCATAAATGATCTAACGTAGAGCTTTTCAAATTTGTAAACTGTTGTTCAACTGCTGAATAATATGCCATGTACAGAGGACAAATTTCCATTATTCTTTTGTTATAATATACCAGTACTCAGATTTTAGATAATAGTTTTGATATTTATATATTTCATTCACTTCAGGAGGACAATCATGCTACTGAAAAGGATGGTGCATACATGTATTCTAATTGTAAAATATCTCAATTGAAGCTAGAACATTAAAAAAAAAATATAAAAAAGGGAAAACTACAACACACAGTTTGGCCCCTGCACTTCTCAGCTTGCCTTTTTCTTTTGCCTCTCTTTGATGGGCTGTAGGAGTAATATGCCTCACTATTGGCGTAGTGGTCACTTTCTATTCATACGATCTCCTTTCCCTGGTGCTTGAGCATCTGGAATTGCAGGGAAATAGACAATTGAGGTTCAGAGATGTCAGCTATCATGTTATGGGTAGGAATATTGATATTCTCACTTTTTCAATGTTTTGGGTCATATGCTCTTCTAATGGAAATGGCTATCCAGTCCTTAGGATTTACCAAAGTATAAGTTACCTTCATATAACTTATGTATTGGTGTATCCATTTAAAGACTTATAACTTTCAGTAAGTGTGATTGAAAAGGTCAGAGATGTATTCATACCATTTGTATGAGATTTTCTTAGGGAAGACTGTTTGTAATGGTCTTGTTGTGTAATTTGTTGATTGTAACAGGACCCCTGTGAGATAAGTTCCTTGTAGGACCTATACAGTTTGCAGTATGCTACAGAGCTATTATAGGGTGCACCCTACTTGGGGGGCAGACTCTCAAGGTTTTTAAATATGCATCCTGTAATCTTATTAATTTTGGAAGAGTGATGTTCATGTTTTCCATTAATGCTTTGTTCTGCTTTGCAGTTTATATACACCATTTATCACCTAGATGGAGAAATGAAGCTATACAAATTTATCATTTTCTTTGGAGGGTTGATGTTGATTTTGGCTCAGATGCCTTCCTTTCATTCTCTGAGACACATTAATCTTGTGTCCTTTGTTCTGTGATTTTCTTACAACATCTGTGCAGTGGTCGGTTCCATTCATGCTAGTTTGTGTCTAGATTGATTCATGCCCACAAACTTTAATCTTTTCTAAAGTCTATGTTGATTTGGAATCTCTAGATGTCTGAGTGGAGGATAATTTGAAGAAGTTATAATTTTTTTTTCAATTTTAACAAGCAATTCAAAAGAAGCAACTGAGAAAGATTATTCTTTGGTTGGTAGCACACCAAGCAAAATATTTGGAGCTTTGAATTATTTCTCAATCATCGCTACCACTTTTGGGAATGGAATCATTCCAGAAATTCAAGTAAGTTCTACTGATTTTCCTATTAAAATTGATGCATGCTACTAATTGCAACTAAATTCATTCATCAGTTCATATGGCATATACTGAAAGGGGTAATCATTACAATAGCTGGGTGTTACTTCCAAGTTGTTTGAACATTCAAACATTTTATACACAATAGTGCCGAATGGGTGGTCATTTGTTTATTTTCTAGCATTTTCTTGATTTTAATTTCTGGTAGACACAAATAGAATTTTAGGCCTGATTGAGCATAATGATTTCAAGAAACCCTGGTGCCTCCTGTATCACGAAATATGTTCAAAGGACTATCTATATGTTATGTAGTGGTGGTGTCCACATTTTACTTTGTGGCAATTTTTGGCTACTGGGCATTTGGCAACAAGGCAGAAGGAAGTCAATGGATCATTTGCACATGTGCAAACTTGAGTTGACTTTCATGTCAACAACTATATTTTATTAATAGGGAAACATGTAAGTTGCTACGACAGTTTTGCCGTGAGATTCTCTACTACCCACCCAACCAAGGATGAATATACAAAATTGCCTAAAGTTGCACTAACAATTTATGATTTACATGTACTCATAAAGTCAAGATAGAAAAGAAGTAGTCTAAAGCCCCACCAACAATGAAGAAGGGGGCTTGTGCAACAAAATAATGAATTCAGGTCACAGCTCGAAACAACTCAATCACAAATTATTGTTTGACATGCATTGCTAGGTAAGTTTAAACACAAACCCTCTGAGAACTGTTACTTTGGAAATCTGTAAATCTTTGCAAGATTCTATTAATTATACTGGCACATACATTTCTTGAAGATTTCATTTCCGACTATTATCCACCTATTAGAGCTTGTGTATTTTTTATCCTTACCTGCTCCTGTTTGCTAATTTCACATGCATCGAAATAGTTGAATTACTCTAACACTCTAAAGACAACCATTTCATGTTGAATTTATGTAGACTAATCTGGTTGCAAAATTTGAAACAGTACCAATGTCAACCAGGCCAACGGAAGCAACACTCAAGCTGTAGGTCAAGGGAATAGTGGTTATGACAATGAAATGCTTACATTTATTATAACTGATGATCTGAAGATAATAGGAAGTTCAACGATCACAAGCATAATGTTGCTCAATCAACTCAATATTAAAGATTTGACGAAGCTTCACGAGAACAATGTAATTGTTGATCACAACAAGGTAAGGGTTTCAATTTTATTTCGATGTTGTTGGGGTGCATATATCAATGGATTCAACTTTGTTACAATGGAGTACATTTAATCAAATCTTTTGTAATAATACTAACTTTTTTCAATTTTATTACAATGGAGTACATTTTATCAAATCTTTTGTAATAATATTAACGCTTTACAGGGGCTTTAGATTCTA
The DNA here is from genome assembly GCA_027943335.1 of Chamaecyparis obtusa. NCBI lineage: Eukaryota > Viridiplantae > Streptophyta > Pinopsida > Cupressales > Cupressaceae > Chamaecyparis > Chamaecyparis obtusa. The sequence continues at coordinate 737,186 of BSBK01005188.1, read as the reverse complement.
TAGGTGTCTTTGGTTTCCACTCCTGTGTTTGATGATGTTAGCCTTTTCAAATGATCTGAAGATGTCCTCCCTCCCTTTCCCATGCTAAAACGGGAGCTTTGTAACTGGGCGTGGACAAACATTTATTTTTCTTCGTAGTAGGAAGAAAGCTTTCATGGCCACCATAAAATATGGAGAAATGGTTAAACAAATCCACTTATATGAGGGAGAAGGGAGACATCTTGGAATGTGTCCAATCAACCCTCTTGTCTTCATGTACAAGACAAATGGTACTGTCAAACTCATGGAGTTTATAGAAGACACTAGACTCTTGTTGTCAAAACATGCACATGGAAAGCTCCTCTCCCAAGGATTTGTGAGTGGTGAGCATGTCAAAATTGAAATGTTTATGCTTATGAGATTTATGTTCCATGATACTATCAAGTGAAATTTGGGGCCCAATCTTCATCTATTACCTTGGCTTTCTACATCCTCTACTAAATCTGAAATAAAAGAATCTATATTAAGGAACACAAATGAAGATCTTCGTAAAGAAGTTGAAGTTTATAGATCGATCACTTTACGGAGGTTGAACAACTTTCTCACTTGCGGTGGGTCAATGCCAATTTACACTAACAACTTAGCAGTTAGAGGCAGTGATCTGGGAAAGGGTCAAAAGATGATTTAAATGATAGTCTGAGTACAAACTCAATAGATGATTTAAATGAGACTCAAAGTCCAAACTCACGATGTATTGCAAAATAACTTATTCTGGAATGCGCCATGCCTGAACTACATAGAACACAATGAAAGAATGTTTCCTTTTTTTTGGCTTCAAACATCCTCCACCACTCAAGGGAATTTTTTTTGTGAAATGAGGTTTGAAAAATCAAAACAGAGTTTAGCTGTAGGATTGCTCGCATTCTTTTCTTTGCTATTCTACAAATTTCATTTTAATAGGACAGATCATCATCTTTTGTAGGTGGTTTGCATTGAATAGATAATTGCTATGAGTGATCAGATTTGTCTATCTTGATATCGTGTCACCATGAAATTGTAGAAATGGTAATATGCTTTGCAACACATTTTTAACATGGAACAAGATGAGTACACGAGAACAAATTGATTGGAGATGCATTGAATTTCTTGACAATCAAGATGTTTTGGATCTAATAAAAAATGTATTTTTTATTTATGTATTTATCATTTCTGTTTCCTTTGCTGGCAATTTACATGGTTAAATATATGCACAACATCATAATTAAGGTTCTCAATAAACATCTTGATTATTTTGGAGTGAATATTTCAAAATGAAGGATCCCTTTCTCAATTAAACTTGTACTACTTTGGTAAAAAAATTGTAATTATGAGAACATAAACTTTAATTAATCCAAGTCCAAGGTCTTAATACAATTTTTTTGTATATACACAAACTAGAGGGAATTGTTTCTTTTCTCGATGTAGCCTGATTTGTTTATGTGACCTTTGTTCCTACAAATTAGTGAGATGGTGGTCATTCAACATTAGATAACCCTATTAGTGATTTTTTTTGTATCCCTCAATTCTAAAAGAGAAAATGCAAACTAGACATGGGATAATCATCTAATTCACATGAATATGCTTCTTCCTACAAATTGAGGGGCAAGAAAAGCTAAAATTGACAAGGCCTACAAACCTTCTTCACTTTGAGCTCCACACACTCAGGCGGGTGTACCTAATTCAAATACAAATCTGCATTGTAGAATGACTTCTTTTTGACATAACCTCACTTATGCAGACAAAGATGGTGGATAGTTCTTAGAACCATAAGAAATGGAAGTCAACAATCAACCTAGCTTGTGCAAGATCCCAGTTGCATAAGTGTTCTAAGGAATAGGAAAATGGAACATGTGACAAGGATAAATTCTTCTTCTCTTTGAGTTCTAGACTCAGGCAAGATAACCCAGGATTCATTTCTTTAAAGAATCACTAAACTACACTTGTATTCTGCAAATACAAACTATAAACATGAATGCTCTTAAACAGAAAGTAAATATTCATTTGATTTCAAATTTGATGATGAAAGGTGCATGACAAGCAATGACCAATGCCTTATTAATTGGGCAACAAAGTCAAATAAATGCATATCCCCAGAAACCTTCTAAATTTGAACACACAAAACCCAAATGAAGTGCCTTACAAATCATTCTCTCACTCCTCTACCTAGACATCAAATTCATGTGCTAGATCAAACTCTTAGAATTTTTCCTAGAGATTTACTCTTCCCTTGAAAGAAACTATGACAACAAATCCACAACCACCTTGTAGCTAGTATATTAAATTGCCTTACAAATTAACATACAATAATTTAACACAAAACATATGAAGACATCACCAATAAAGGATTGGGATTCTATTGTTTTTCATTACAAAACCTCTGGTTCAATACAAATACAAGACCATGAAAACCACAAAAATGAAGACTCAAAAGCCAAAATACTGCCTAGCAGTTTAATTTCACCATCCATGTAACTATGGATAAGAAGAGAGATATAGGAGAAGAGAGCTAGTTTCAACAAACTAATAGCTGTCAATTCTCAGCAAAATATCTCCAGCTTCTCTCCAATTTTGATCTTTAAATTTGATCTCTGTAACTGCCTTCATCTCTGCAATCATTTCTCCAACAAATTTGATTCTCTCCCTCTCAAAGAAATGATTTGATTCTGCTTTGAAAATGCTCTGTGAATGCTTCTCTCAAAATTTAAAATAAAATAATTTTACAAACTATATAGAGACATTTGAAATCTTTTAAATTTGCATTTTTCTCTTTAAATTTGCACTTTTTTCCCTTTTTCTTGCACAATTGGCCCAGAACTAGCCAGATTTCACCACGTGTCACTAGCTGGCTGGATGCTCAATTTAACCCTGGCCTTAACCACCTTGATTTGGAGATTCAGAGACTACTTCATTCTCCAGTTCTCTGAATCCATTTCCTAACCCTAGTTACATCTGGAGATTGCGCGAATGCCTTTATCTCAAGATCTCTAGATGCATTTTCTTAACTATGGTCTATTCGGAGATTGGGTGACCAAGCTCTCTCTTCCAATCTCTGAATGTTATCTTCTTGACCACCACCATTTGGAGATCATGCGACTAAGCTATCTCCCATTCTCTAGATGTTTCTTCACTAACTGCCAGAATCACGAGATCACGCGACCACCTTATTTCCAAATCTCACAATGTTAGGCCACTAACTGCCAGGCTCTGGAGATTGGGTGACCAAGGTCAGTTGACTTCCATCTCCCATTCTCCAAATGTTTCTCCTAACCGTGATTTGATCTAGAGACCACACGACTGTGTGTTCTCTTAATCTTTGAATGCTACCTCCTTAACTACTGGAATCTGGAGATCTGGAGACTAATCACCCTCTGAATCTCCAGATGTTTGGTCTAACCATGAGCTCATCATGAGATTACACACCTAGTTTCCATGTGTCTAATTCACTACTCCAACTCACCGCCAACATTCTACAAATTTTTTTGGTCTTTGGTCGTTGGCATGCTTTCCAATGCACCACCCGAGCGTGCGCACATAGAGCCTCCTTCTCTTTCTTCACAATGCTATGTGAGTGCTTTTCCTTATAAACATTTGAAATGTCCTCATCCCCACCAATGTGGGACTAAATATCTGAGCATTGTTAAATGTTTTCATTATAGAACTCTGTGTGTGCCTAGTTGGTACACACCCAATCCAGCCCCCACACAAGTCCAAAAGGCTAGCCTGCCTCTTTACTTCAATTTACATTTTAACTAGGCATCTTTGGTTTTAAATACCTCCTAGAATAAAAATGGGGTGCATGTGGGATAAACCCACATGCACACCCTTTGCGTTTTTCTTCATTCCTCAGCCTGCGCATGCCATTTTCTCTTTATTTCCCTTGCATTTTATTTCATACCTTGCATGTTTTTGTTGGCATGCTTGGATTTTGCCTTGCATTTACCTTGTGTATTTTTCTGCCATTATGCACCTCCTCTAAACCTTACGCACCCCCTTGTTATGTTTGACTGCCACTCCATTCATTGTTTATTATGCCTACAAGTTTAGGTAATGGTACGCACACCACTCTTAGTGTGCGCACCCTACATTTCCCTATTTTTTATACGGGCATTTGGTGGGAAAGTGCTGCAAGGAGGAGCCTTAGCAGCACACCCCATTCATATGTGGTACGCACCAGCTCCCCTTTCAAACTTCCATGCACCCCCTCCAACACATGCACATACTCTCTCTTGGCCAAGTGCGCACCCCTCTATGTATTATGGAATGCACCAGCCTGCAAACAATGGTGTGCATCATATAAAATATATACGCACCCTTCATGCCAAACTTGCACACCCTATATGCTATGCGCATCACTTGCAACACATGCACCTTCCAATTGGTGAGCTCCTCTCTTCATTTGGTGCGCACCTCTGCAAACTGGTATGCACCTCTCCTTCTAATTTGTTTCACTGCACCATAATGCCAAGGATTGGTGTGCTGCCTGATTTGGTAGCCTCCCTTAGTCTTCTAACTGCAAAATAAAATTTTCTTTGCCAAGTGCATAGCCTCCCTTGAAATGGTACACATAGCCTCGCATCTTGTGCACACCCTCCCAAACAAGGTTTTCATAGCACCAAAGGGAGAAAGTGCAACAAAAAAAGAGGCATGCCAACATAAAGAAAACATGTGTATCTCAATTGAAATACATGCCAAAAAAATTTGAAAATGGCACAACACACTTTGGAATGGCATGCTCAGAATACACTTTTTAAAATAAAGGCATATTCATCATGGAAAATATGGGGTGTATAACATTTCGAGGAAAATAACATGTTGATTATGTAAAAAAATATGTCTACGCACAACACTGATCATGAATGTGGCATGAACATGCTGAAAAACACACAACACCAACGCATTTTCATGTTTGAGAAAGAGCATCAATCCTATAAGTACTTTTAAGAGGATACGCACTTTTAAACTCCACACTTACCTCTGCTTACCCAAAATGTAGTCACTTGATGAAATCTAAACATGCTACATCAAAATTTCAATCACAACAGTCAGTTCAAAGTGCATCTCCAAGACTGTCAATCAACACAACTGGCCTCCGGAAATGACTTTGAAAAATTACCAAAAGACCTCACAAAAGTGCACCATTTGAAACTTAAGTTCACTTCCAACATGTGAGAACACGTGTCAAAGGAAATTACATGAAAATATTTGAGCTATAAGTTATCATGATCAAACATGGCCATTCAAAACACTGATTCTATCCACACTACCAATCTGCATAAAATACCTTCAGAACTGACTTTGAAAACTTACCAAATGAAACCCTCATGATCTGGAACCCTGGGTGTGAATTCATTCTCACACAAGGAAAATGAATCCATAATTAGCTCACCTAGATAATCAAAAGGCCAATTACAATTAAACACCAAAGTCAACACTTTAGAAACTTTCTGAATTTGAAATAGTGAAAAATGCAAAAACTTGATTTGGAATTGGCCTGACAAAGTGACCAAACGGATTGGTGAAGACCTACAAATCATCAAGGAGGTACACTTCCATGTCTACAATGCAGAACAAATTTCAATTCTATTTTTCCTTGAACCAGGTGCAAATTAGGAGACCTCAAAGTAGGCCATTTAAATTTTGGAATCTGCACACGTAGAGAAATTTAATTAATTACAAACAGAATGGCACTGGAAAAATGATCAAACCAACTCATGGAGGGCTAAAAATGGTCATGGAGACTCACTCACATGCCTAAAAAAAAATGAAACAACCCTCACACTATGACTATCAAATGGGCATAAAAGACAAACCTCTGAAGTGGGTTACTTTATGAAATTCTGGACACACAAAATCCATATTTGGGGAAACACCTCCAAATGGCTACCTTAAAAACACACTAGAACTGAAAACTGAGAGCTAAAACCCATTACATATGCCAAATGATAGGTGATGAGTACATCCCCCAAGCGGTTCTTCATGAAAAACAACATGACCTTTTTGCCTTTGCACTCAAACTTGGCCTTTCACAATTAATTTCAAGGGCAAAAACCTATACTTAGAGAATTTTTTTGAAAATGGACTCAAAATCACATCTTGGATTTTTGAGCTCCAACAAACCCCTTTCACTGTTTTCTTCTACGAGTTGATCAACAATTACTTTCCCTTTGATTGCTTTCTGAAGTATGTACTAGAAGTCAAACTCGCTGAGTAGCATGACCCATTTTTCCATATGGCCTATGAGAGTTATTCTTGATAGTAGATATTTGAGTGGGTCCACCTTTGAAATGAGCTTGATTGTGTGGCTAAGCATGTAGTATCTAAGCTTTTGAGTGGCAAAAACTACTGCAAGGCATGATTTCTCCATTGGTGAATAGTTCAACTCATAGCTAACAAGAGTTTTACTAATATAGTAGATGGCTCTCTCTTTGTTGTTATCATCATGCTATTCTAAGAGTTCCCCCAGTGTAGTAGTGGTCACCAAGATGTAGAGTATAAGAGGACATCCTGAAACTAGGGGTACAAGTATGGGAGAGTTGGCTAGATACTCTTTGAGCCTTTCAAAACTTCTTTGATAGATGGGATCCCATTTGAAGCATGTGTCCTTGTGGAGCAGATGTGTGAAAGGTTGGCACTTGTCTGCCAATTGTGAGATAAATCAACACACTGATTAGAGCTTTCCTTGTAGACTGCTGAGCTGCCTGAGTGTTCTTGGTGAAAGAATTTCTACTATAGCTTTGACCTTCTTGGGGTCAATCTCTATGCCACATCGTGATACTATAAAGCCTAGAAGATTTCCAGATGTTACACCAAAGACACATTTCTTTGGATTGAGCTTCAAACCATAATGATGTAGGTGATTGAACACACTCTCAAGAATGTCAAGGTATTTGTAGCGTGTTTTTTATTTTGCAAGAATATCATCCACATAGTCTTCTAGTATTTTGTGGATCATGTCATGGAAGATTGTTGTCATCTCTCTCTAATATGTGGCTCATGCATTCTTTAGCCCAAATGACATCATGTTATACAAGAAGCTACCCCATGGATTGGTGAATGTTGCTTTATGTTGATCTTCTTCTGCTATATGGATCTGGTTGTATTCGGAGAAACCAGCCATGAGTGACAACATCTCATGGCTCGTTGTAAGGTCTATGATCATGTCTATGTTGGGTAGTGGGAAATTGTCCTTAGGACATGCTTTATTTAGGTCCCTAAAATTTGTGCAAATTATGATGTCACTTGAAGGATTTATGACAAGCACCATGCTAGAAATCCACTCTAAGTAATCAATGGATCTGATGACCTTTGCATTTAGGAGCTTTTCTAGTTCTGATTTTACTAATAGGGCTACTTTGGGATGCATTTTGCATAGCTTCAACTTTACTAGCTTGACATTGGGGTCCATAGCTAGATGATGGACAACAAGATTAGGATCAAGCCCAAGCATGTGTGCATATGACCAAGCAAAGTTCCCAGTGGCTTCATGGAGAAGTGCAGTGAAATCTAGTTCTTCACCTTCTGTTAGAGATGTTGCAATGTAGGTGATTCTCAGACATTCTTCAATGCCCAAGTTGATTGGCTTGGTTTCCTCAATAATGATAGGAGACTTCTTAGGTATGTAATATTGGATGGGATGAAGAGGCAAGTCTTCATCTTCTAGCACCTTCAAGAGGTTTTCACCAGAAGATACACCCTTTATTTTATCTTTTTTGGAATTAAAATGTGCCCCTAAGGGGTTTTCACATAAGGACTCATGTTTTTCTTTTTCTTTTTTACTTTTACAGCTAAAGCTTGCCTCTTCCATGAAATATCCTTTAGGGTTGAGCTTATAGATGTGATTTGTTTCTGAGTCCTAATCTACTTTTTGGCCTGATGCCCCCATGAATTCTAGGAGTGCTTATGTACTTTGGAACTCATCGATATGTGTGATGCTTGGTTGGTCCCAGTCTATGAGTTTAGGATGGATGAGGGGAAGTTCTATGAGGTTAATGGAAAGTTTTTGGAGGACAAAAGTGCCCATGAGAGTATCATCATCGAAGATATCATCACATGATTTCTTTTCTTCCTCTTCAGGGATGTCTTTGATCTCTACGAAGTCATCCTAGCTATTCAAGAAGGGAACGTTGGTCATGTTAGTGCCCCCAGTTCTGATATTGGGCTCTTTTATATGTAGGTGAGGGGTATTAAAGCCAAGACATTGATGTTGTGGATTCTTTGATGATGTGATTGGGTATTTTCTTTTGCCTTCATGTGGTCCTAGACCACTACCTTGATATTTCTATTGTTTAGTGGTGTACTTGTGTGATTGCAGATATTTATCTTTTAAGTATCCTGGGAGTTGAGTGGCAGGTGGTGGGGGATCTTTGTACAACCATTGGTTGATGTCAAGGTCCATCTCTTGACTATTTATGTTTCCATGGGAAACAAAAGTCATGGGCCCCATCTCCTTGATTTCATGCTTGGTTTCAGCAAGCTTTCTTTGGTGATTTAGGCACCCTTGTGTATGTGGATCAAGTGGGAGGGCTCCAACTAAAAATGCATTAGTTAGGCTATATTCACTACAACCTTGATTGTTGATCTTGATGGAGGAGAGAGTGGAGGCAAGGATAGTCTCTGGATCGCTATGGGATCATGAAGAACTGGTGACATAAGTGCCAATATCGGTTCTAGGATAATGGGTGGAATGAGGGAATGATGCTTCCATCATACAACAGTATGCAAAGGGTTTGGGATCTGCATGGATGGTAACCTAAGTGCCTTGATGTGGAAATTTGATGCACTGATGGTAAGCAGATGGTACAACCTTGATGGAATGGATCCATGGTCAGCCAAGGAGGATGTTGAATGGTAGGTCAAGATCAACAACATGGCAAATGGTGTCTTGAGTTGTTGGGCCTAACTAGATAGGGAAAAGAATAGTACCTTCAAAGGTATGCACCAAGTTATCATATGCCTTGATGGTGATTACTTCATGTAAAATATCAAATTTTGTGAACCATATCTACTGAATGATTTTGAGAGTACACAAGTTTAGGGTTGAGCCATTATCTATCATGACCCTTTTAATGGAAAAATATTTGACCATGATGCCAATGCAAAGAGGAATATTGTGGTAAGGCTCAACAACTAGTATGTCAAATGGTTTGAAGGATAAATTACACGATGCAAATAGATGTCCCACAAGGTTTTCAAACAGGACGATGTTAATGTTTGTGGGTACATATCCTTCATGGAGGGCTCCGTCAAGGATTTCTTGATGGAGGGGTGAAGTGAGGTGAAGGTTGAGGATGGAGATTTGGGTTGGTATGTTCCCAAGATTTTCCATCAGGTTGTATTATGCATTGTGTGCTGGCCTTGGATGTGCACCAGTGACAGTTATCTAGCCTCTTCATGTGGTGACTACACATTGACTATTGGCTCCTTTGACATGGATAACATTAACTGTGGGTTCCACTTGGGTTATGCATCCAACAAACTTGTCATAGTTGATATGGGTAGTGGTATAGTCTTTGCGATCAACATGATCTCCTTGTTTTCTTTTGCCTTAGTTTTGATTAGGAGGATTAATATTGGCTTGGTTCTTCCCAGTGTTGTGTTGCAGGAATACATTTTGATAGATCTACAAATTGGCATTAGGTGAGGCTTGGGCTAATGTGTCCACTTGGATCTCTTTCCTATTGATGAGTTCTTGGATATAATGCTTGATTTCCATGCATCTTAAGGTAGTGTGTCCTTTGACATGGTGATAGTCACAATACTCATGATATTTGTACCACTTAGGCTTGGGATTTGCATCATCAAATTGCTGGGTTGGTGGGTACGTGATCAAATTGGACTTGGCCATTTGGTGAAAGATAATATCTAGATGTTCACTGAGTGGTGTGAAGATTCTCTTCTGATTAGCTAGGGCTTGAGGCCTATTCTGATTGGGAGTAATAGAGATGGGATTAGCTTGGTTGGTTGGGTTTCCTTGATGGGCTTGATGTGCTTGCTGCTGATATTTCTATTGATTATTCTGAGGTTGATATTTCTACATAGGTTGCTAATGAGTGTGAGGTTGTTTTTGATATGCAGGAATAGGTGTACGATCGACCACAATGATTTGGACATGCTTGGTGTCAGTAGCTCCATCAATGACTGCATTTTTGTTACAATTCTAGTAACAAGGTTTATCATTATTGGTTTTACTTTGGGAATCATTTTTGTAATGTCAGATTGTGCCCTCATCTAGGAGACCTCTTTCAATATCTATCCCTTTTCTTTTGATATCTTGATATTTTTTGGATACAATTCATCCTCATGAAGTGGGATAGTTTTGGATGCAAGTTATTGATGAAGATTTTGGTTAGATGCTTCTCAGGGGGTTGGTATGATAACCTAGTAGTGAGGTTCTACCATCGTTGCAAGTAATATGCTAGGCTTTCTCCTTCTTTATGTTTGGAGTTGCAAAGGTCTAGTAAGGTCAACTCATTCTCAACATTGTGGGCATATTGAGAAACAAACTTCTTAGAGAGCTCATAAAAAGTTGTGATGGTCCCACAGGGTATCTTGTAAAACCACTCAACAATAGTTCCTCCCAAGCTTTTGGGGAATAGGTGTAAAAGGTAATTATCACTGTAATCCACTTCTTGGCATGCCATATAGAATTCTTTGATGTGGTTTATAGGGTCTTCGTTCCCTTGATATTTATCAAACTTGGGTGTTTTGAAGTTCTTAGGTAAAGGAATAGCTATGATTGATTGGTCAAATGGGTAGGGACACACCTCTTCAAACTTGAAGATTTTATTCATTTTGTTTGTTTAGAGCTCCTTAAGAACATTATTCATTTCTTCCCACTTGGCATTGATTGGTGTTGGAGGGGGTACTCCCATTTGGAAAGGATCTAGTGGTATTGGTGAATAATGGTGATTTTGAGGTGGATATTATGGAGTGGGATGTGGAGATTACCCAACAAGATAGGCAGATTGGAATGGGTTTTGAGATGATGATTGTTGGGGTGGATATTGTTGCTAAGGTGCGGGGGTGTATTGCAGTGGAGGATATGGAACTACTTGTTGGTTTTGGGGAATGATGGGATATTGTTGCTGTAACTAGTAGGATGAAGCTTGTTGCCGCTGGGGAATGATAGGGGTTTGTTGCTGTGACGGAAAGTATTGTTGTTGTGGAGGAGGCTGGCGAAATGATGCAACTTGTTGATAAGATGGTGCTTGATGCACTTGGCTTTGCACTTGGCTGATGGAAGATGGGTGCATTCCTGCATTACTAAAGGGTGGAATGGACGTAGGGAAGCTAGAAGAAAAGGGTGCTTGGGAAAGGTAACTTGTGAGATGAGATGAAATTTAATGCTAAGGTAGGGGAATTAATTGAGATTTGGCATGTGGTGTAGGTAGGTAACTTGTAAATGGGGGGAAGGATGAAACTAGAGGAGGTTGGGATTATTGTTGTTGTGCTGCTTGAGGGAATGTGGCTTGTTGATTTGTAGGCATGGATGTAGGAGAGTGCGTTGGTATTCCCAAAGCTTTCATTTCTTCTTGAGTAAGGCCCCAATGAGAACCAGTTCATGGTGGGAATTATGATGTAGAGGATTTTGGAAATACAGATGTGATGGGGGTTTGAGAAGTAAACGGTTGATTCTGGAATGCCATGGAGGGCATACCAGTTGTGAAGACATCTTGTTGGGTTTGTGCTTGGATAAATGCTTGTTGGGGGGTGGAATAGGATGTTTGTGTTCCCCACATAAAAGGTGATGCTAATGTGGAAGCTTGTTGAGTATGAAAGGGAAATGATTGTGTTGCCCCAAGAAAAAATGACATTAATGCATAGGCTTGTTGGGAGGAAGAGGGAAATAATTGTGTTGCCCTTGGAAATAATGGCATGGGTGTAGAAGTTTGTGGAATAAATGGGAAGGATGATTGCATTGCCCCCAGAAAGAATGGTGTTGCTTGGCCCATGGAAGGTGGCAGAATTGCTTGTGTAAAGGCTTGTGTAGGGGGTGGTGTTTGGTTTTGCAAAAAGCTTTGAGTATGGATGATGGATTAAGCTACTACAGAAGATGATGGTGTTACTATGAGAGGAAATGGAGTGGATTGTGTTTCTTGTGTTGTAGGACTTGTGAAACTGCTTTGCAAAAGAGGAGGGATGGGCGAAGCTACTTGTGATATGTGAAAAAGTAGATCAAGGATTTACTGGATGATGGGAGTGTATTCTTTTGCTATGATTCAGATGTTGTTGATGGAAATAAGAGGTTGGAGATATGGTGGAATGGGAGTACCCTCTTGTGTGAAGTTAGCTAATAGATTTTGTTGATTCTGAGTAGTGAGTGCACTAACTATTTTTGCATTCCTCGGATGATTCATGAGTGTTTCTATCGTCAAAGAAGCTATGGGATATTGGGATCATCCCATGCATTACCATTTTTTTTGGATCTAGGGATCATAAGCTACCATCATGCTGGTAGAAATGTTGGGATCAGATGAGCTGGTGATTTGATAAGGATCCATGTTCCTTCATTTCCTAGATCTTGTCTCGACGGGTATGGAGCAGAGATGTAAAAGATGCAGATGCTTAGATGGATGCAAGATACTCCTAAAAGACTCTTTTAGAATGATGGATGTAAGTCTAAGTGACTTCTAAGGATGGTGGATTTTTAGAATGCAATGCAAGGATTTGGATCAACTCTAGGGATGGAAAAAATGTCTAAAGGATTGGTGAGATGCTTTGATTTGGATTATGGATGGCGGAAGTTTGGCGGGAGATGGTGAAAGATTGGTGAAATGTGTGGTGATGACGGGGGCTTTGGTGGGATGCTCTGATTTGGATCAAGGATTTGATGGATGATTGGTGGGATGCTGGTGGAAGATTACTAAGTGTTAATAAATGAGATGTTATTTTCCCGATGGAGAATCAGTGGTAGGATTTGGTTGACCTAGGATAGACTAATGATCTTTGGTCAACTAGTTTCTTATCAATGCAAGCCAATCTCTTGCTTGAGATGATGAGGCTATACAAGGACAAGTGGGATTTCCTTTAGACAATGCTCTGTCAAAAAGGGGGAGATTTTTTATTTAGGATAAGGATTCAAAACAACTCAAAGGACTGAACACTAAGTGTTTCAGATTTGGATCACTAGATTTGGTGTAAGGATGGTGGGTTTTGACTTGGGTAATGGATGCTAGATTTGGATCGAGTATTTGGGATTCTGATTGTGGATTGTTGATGGAATGATGGTGAAGGATGATGGAATGATGCTATTTTTGAGAGGGTGACCTAGATGTAGTTGAAATGGATGACCTATGATGCAACTAGGAAGATGATAATGAATGCAATGATGTAACTAAGAATGACTTAAGATGCAACTAAGGCTTGGTGGTGATGCAAGGATGACACTATGATGAGCTAGGATGAAGGACTGTCGAGATAGGATTTTGTGATCCTGAAAGTAGAATGGATATGTGATGGATCCAGCTAGTCTTCTCTTTCAAGATTGATGTAGCAATGGTTAACTCAAAATCGATATGCAAACTACTTGACTCTTGCATTGTAATCAATGTTTTCCAATCTCTCTTGATTTTTCTCTTCTACTTGAATTTCTTTAAGGGAATGTTGATGGTCTTTGAGATTTCTCTCTGCAACTTTCTTCTCTTGATAGACTGGGGATCAAGGCAGCCTAGATTTTTTATGTTGGGTCAAATTTTTCATAACTTGGAGAGATTATGGAAATTGATTTTGAAACAAGGTTCTGAGTATCTACTTTTGAAATCTCTCTTCTGCAAGGTTTTTTTTGAGAGCTTTTGGCCCAATTTTATGATGTCTTGATGGCAAAGGACTAACTTGACAATAGACACTTTGAAAAAAATCCAAACATGGGGCAAAGAAACCTTGTGGGAAACAAGCAATGGCTTTAGTTACTGAATCTAGAAGAAAGCTTTGAAAGGTGTATATTCCAACAAGTGTTTTCACTAAGCTTTTGATTGTGCAATCACTTCAAGTAGATCTACCTAAAGGGAGGCGAGCATCAAAATCCTTGCCCACAGCTTGATACCCCCTAAAAGGGGATACATATGGTGAGTATCTTAAGGTGATCTGGTAAACCCCTTGGATCGATCCTTGCATAAGGATTCTGATACCTTCAAATGTAGATAAGGTAGCCTCTATTTTAACAAGTTTATAGTTGTTCCGTGGAGTCCTCCTAATCGGTTTGTATGTGCATGACTCACTTAAGATACTAGTTGACCATGATGGAATTGTAGGGATTATTCACCTCCTAGGCTACCATCAACATATATCACTCAAGCTTGAGGGGATATAAGCGAGAGTTTTCTCAGTGCTTTATTTCTATACCAGTTAGGGAAGGTACCAGTTTGAGGTCATTCTCTAGAGAGGAAGCACTTTTCTCCCTGGAAAGGCCTCTCTAAAAGTAAACAAGTGAACTTGTTTGAGTTCAAGTGTTTTACATTACTTAGATTAACAAGGATTTGCAAAATTTTGAAGACTCCTAGAAAGCACAACAAACAAAGGTTCTTTTTCTGAAAAATTGATTAAGTGATTGAATTGAAATTTTGAAGACACAAGTGTTTAAGGCTTTGATTTGTTTTTTATTTCAAAAAGTAAAACTTTGATCGATTGCAAAGTTCTTTAATTGGGCATTCAAGATTTGATTTGTGTATTGCTTAAGAACTTTGAAATGAGCTTTGTTTTGATTTTAAGTCATTCAAGATTGAGTTTTGTTTACTTGAACTGAATTTGAAAGAGGAAGGAATAGAGATGCTTTTCTTTCATCATTTAATTCATTCAATAGTGTGTTTTATTTGGACTCAATGTAAAAATGACTCCTTTGGACCTTTGGTTTTTCATTCAAGATTTTGTGTGTTGGTTTGTATGTTTTATACCCAAAATGAGATTCCTAGATTTGGTTTGATGCATGAAACTTTGAAAAGCACTCAAGATTTTGAAACATGAAGTTTTTTTTAACCAAGCATAAAGAACTTAGGATGATTTAGAAATATTTAGGAATGATTAGGACTATTTAGGAACCAAATAGGAAAGATTTAGCAAAGATTTGGTTGATTTTCTTCCTAGTTTGCATGAGACTTTTAACAAAACTTTGAGATATTGCAAATGAAGTTTATCTTTTATTGATGCATTGAGTTTGATCTAGGACCATTTGAATTCATTTTAGGATTTATTTGAAACCCATTAGATTTGAATTTCAGATTTGAAGTTCTTTTTAAGCACCCAAAATATGAAGTGTTCCTAACTTGCATATATGACTCTTAAAACCCTAGATTTTACAAGAGAAAGGTTATTTTTAGCCAAATTAAAGTCCTTAGATGTGATTTTGAGTGTTTTAGGACCAATTAGGAATGACTTGATTTGGTTAAGATTGTTTACGAAACCTTTAGGAAAAACTTGCAAATTCTTTGATTTAATGCATTCAAGACTGTGTTTAGAATTTTTTTAAGCAACCAAATGAAGTTTTTGAAGTTCCTAATTGATCAAAAAAGTTGACGAGACTTAAAGATTTATGTTTTTAGTGATTTTTATGCCTCCCAAGGGTACCCATAGAAGATGGTTTTAAAAACTTGAAACAAGCAGTCAAGAGGGCCTGAAAACCCCTAGAAACCCCAAAAAAGCAACTTTTTCTTGGCCTAAGGCCTTACAAGACCTCCCTATTTTCCATATGAGTAAATATGGCAGGGTATTCTAAGGTCTTTACTTATATTATTATTGGGTAGGTATAGTACGATTAAGGATTCCCTCTAGTACGAGCAAAAAGGGCCAGGGGGCCAAAAACAAGTCACAAAGGCCTAAAAAGCTCCCATACGAGTTGTGGGTGGTCTTAGTACGAGTCAAGGTCTTGGCTCATATGAGAAATTATCCCATGGATTTTACTCATATGATTATTCACTTGTAACAAGATGAGTTTTCTAAAAACATGAGTTTTTTTCTTGGAAAACCCTCAAAAATGTAGTTTTGAAGGCATGTAGGGTCCTACCGGGCATGCAAAAATGTGATCAGTGAAAACCTAATCTATCTTGAAAGGTGTAGACATTCAAACATTATTTTATGAGCATATTCCTAACTTATAGAGAAAACTATTTGCAAAGACACTCAAATAGAGCTTAACGAGAGCACCCTATCACCGTTTGATTTGCTCTTGCTTTAGGGATGTGGGTGTGCTCTCAAATCACTTGGAGAAATTCCCTAATGATGATTAGGAGGTATCCTAATTGATTAGGGACCATAATAACCCCATAGTGGCACAAAACTAGGTATAGAACACTTGTTTTACCCCTAAGGCCTTAAGGATCCTAATGAGCTAAAAATGTAGATTATGCTATGAATGCTTATTCTAAGATTGATTTTAGACCAAATGAGATGTTATGCTATGAAAACCAATGCTAAAAAATAAATCAAAACTAAGTTAATCCACTAGTTCTAAGCTATTATGTGTGCTAAGAAACCTTGAAAATGAGTTAAACTATCAAAATATGCTAAAGAGCTTGAGATATAAAATTAAACTAGCATTATAACACTACTTAGAAATGAAAGGTGAATTGGTGATTTTCTCTAAGAAGAGGGGGCTATTTATAGGATTTGGGAATGGCTTGGGTTAGGAGGATGAGTTAGGGGTATGGTAAGGTTTACCTTGGGTTAGGGTTGCTCACACATGTGTTAGCAACACTAGGGAAGTGTGCAAGAGGAACAAGTGTGGAAGAAGAGACATGGGTCTTTTTATGAGGCTGTAAGAAGCCTTAAAGAGGGTGTAAGAGGCTTAAATGAGTGTGTAGGGCTCATTGAGGGAAGGGTTTGACCAAGAGTCAAAGAGGACTTGGATTAGGCTAAGAAATGTAGGAAACATCTCCTAAATAGGTTTAGGGAAGATTGGAAGGGTTTAGGAAAGGTTAGAAGATTCTAGGCTTTTAAGGCTTTAAATAAATATAAAATTTATTTAGGGAATGTGACATCATTTATTTAATATTGATTCAATAAAGAGAGGAAAATCATTTAAATTTAATTTAAATGCTTTGGGAAGAGATTCTTTAATTAAAGATGTTTAATTAAAATAAAGGGATTTAATGGCATAAAAATATATTAATTAATTAAATAAATAACTAATTAGTAAATGATGATGTCATCAGGGGTTTTTAGAAAAATAAAAATACTTTTATTTTCTAATGGAATTTTAGGTGTCTACAGTTATCACACACTTTTTTGTGTGGTACAAGGAAGATTTGGCTAGGTCAAATCTTCCTTCATGCTAGGAGTCTACAGAATTAGACCTTTATTAACAATTCATCATATTAGATAAAGTATATTTAAGAATTGTTGGGACTAGTCCTTTGGGATGTATTAAACAAAATATAATTTTTAGCATATTATTATCATTTTATTTGTTTGTTGTAAACATGCCATTGGTTCAGTTTTAATCTACTGGTGTCGTGCCCTAGCCCATGCTTTATCTCTATTATTTGATGTTATTGGTGCTTGTGGTCAAGGACTATTCACTATTTTGAAATGTTGATTGTGGTTATCAAATGGAAAAAATAGAAAAAAAAAAATTTAACACAAAAAAAATTTACAAAACTAAACCAATGGCATGTTTACAACAAAGAAATAGAATGATAATAATATGTTGAAAAATCTATTATGTTTAAGACTTTATAATTGGTGATTTAGTGAATATCAAAACGTGGATACCTTTCACTTGGCATCATTCAATAGCTCAAGAAATTGCCAATCACATAGCATTTTACTGTTGTATGAGTGGATTGTGCAGGAACAGTTAACATTAAACAAGGAGAAAACTCCTCACCACATCTTGGAAACCATTGAATTCAATAATAAATGAAACCTAAAACCAACACTATTCCTTCCATTCTCTTCTACCAAGAATAAATCATTTAACCCATTCAACATTACATATAATCATTAGACAGTTACATTTCCTGACTGTATACAGGAACAATCACGACCAAAATGATCAAAAGTACTTTCACCCTTGCACAAGATATTTAAAAATTCAAGTAAAATGAGAAATATGCTATATCAAATAATTCATATTCATAGTAACCATTCAAAGGATCATTTTATAAATGAAACCTCTGATTGTACCCTTGCGACAGAGACTAGCAATATACATTAAATTTACATTTTTTATTACTAAAAGTGGTTTACATAGTTTCATATGATCTTTGATGTAGGGGAAGAAATAACCTTATCCATTAACACCCAAAAATAAGGGATTGTTGGTAAGGATAGGAATAGTGGAGATTCTAGGAAATATACAACAGACTCGATTGTGAACACATTTACTCCACAAGCTTAAGTTAAAAAAGGAATAGATATATTAGTAATATAAGTGAGTGTGGAAGAGAGGGATGAAAGACTAGAGAATGGGGAGGATTCATCCACTTTAGCCGGGAAGATCAAGAAGATGGAGTAGGAGGAGCATAATTTTAAGGGTGACATTATGGTAGAAGAAGTATTTAAAGATATTTACATGTCCCCTATCCATGAAATCAAGACTATAGGTGATGAAGACCATGTTGAGGATGAGGGGGGTCTTAATCTAGGAGGGGCATAAGATGAATTTGTCTTGAGAGATGGGGAAGGAATTTTGGAAAATAGAACAATCAAGAAACTAAACTAGAAACAAGAAGCTACAAAAAACATTTCAGGATTTCATCAGAGATGGTCGGGGTGTTTCTTAAGTTCATATGATGTCTTAGGAGGATTGGGAGTTCTTTGGAATCAGAGAATGGTACAAGTGGAAAGTATATCACAAACAAGGAGTTGGAAACTAGTGAAGGTAAGTATTTTGTACTTGCAGATCTTAGTGTTTTTGTTTAATGTTTATGGTCTAATTAAAATAGAAGAGAAGAAGGAAGTTTGGAACAACATTTCAGAATTCATGAATGGTATGGGTAAGGTGCCCTTCATTTGTGGCCATGACTTCAATGAAACATTGGATATGGATGATAAGAAAGGGATCAAGGGGACTATGAGCATGAGCCAATTTGATTTTCAGATCTTTGTCACCAAAAATGGATTGTGGGAAGTTAAAACCAAGAATGGGGTGTTTACATGGATGAATAGGAGACACATATTCTCACACATCGCAGAGAGATTGTACCATTTTTTTCCAGAAAGAGAATGGGGATCCCTCCGACCTTGATATTTGAGGCAAAAATACTTCCCATGACTAGGTCGAATCACTTTCTAGATGCTTTAGTTTTTTAGAAGGATTTGGTACCAATTTGATGCTCTTTGAAGATGGAGAAAATGTGGCTAAGAGAAGAATGATTTTGGAAAATGGTGGCAAACTATTGGAAGATTGTACTTGTTATTTAAGGAAATATGGGGTTTTAATTGTTCAAAAAATTATAGTATATCAAGAATAAGTGGAAGTGTTAGAACCAAATTCATTTCAAGGATATATTTGTGGGAAAAAACATTGGATGAGTAGCTAGAGGTTTTAAAAATAAGGTGATTCAAGAAGGTATGGATAAAATTGATTTCTTAATTGAAAAGGACTTGTAACAACAATATGAGGAAATTCTAGCTAGAGAAGAAATATATTGACGCAAAAAATCTAGAGAGAATTGGTTGAAAGATGAGGACTGCAATACAATGTTTTCCATAGTTCGGTCAAGGATAGACCATTAATTAATAGAATAGCTTCAATAAAGAATGAATTTGGTTAGCAAGTTGTGGAATCAAATGCAATCAACAAGGAAGTGGTATACTTTTACTCATCACTATGGTCATCACGGGATGGAGTGATAGGAGAGAGCTATATAGGGATGGTTGATAGTGTTCCTTGAGGGAAGGGGGATTGTCAAAGACTTGTTATCATTGTATTGTGTATTCCCAATATATTTGGATGCAGGGAAGACCAGGAGAACGAAGGATCACTTACTGATAATCGATATTTATATAATACTTTCATGTTATCTGTAACATTATTAGTGCCCCAATAATATTAGTATTGCAAGATTTAGTCATATTATAAGTTAAAGTGATTATTATTGAATGAGTGGCAAACACATTTTCAGTTTAGGGGCAAATCAATTAGATTAAAATGATTAAAATTTTGATTTTTATTTTTAAATATATGGGAATATGCTTGAAATTAAGTAAGTTTTGAATCAATTATTAAATTATTGTTAAATTTAATGAAAATATTAAATATGGCTAAATTAACATGCACAATCATCACTTGTAATAAGATAATGATAACTTTTTATACAAATGTCTTGTTCTCATTAACGAGAGTGAGCTGCCAATCTTATGGTGGGTAGATGAGATTGAATGCGGGAGGTGACATACCTTACAACATTCTATTAGATGAAAGTTGGGCATTACATTTTAAATGTAATGCCCAACTTTTACACATTGGACTAGATGTCACACAATCTATTAATTCTACTCAGACATATGAAATAGCATCATAATTTATTTTTTGTCTAACAAGGTAACACATCTAGCTAGTACAATTAATAAACCTTATAACAATGATAAAGAACAACATAACTTGCAATTGCATACCTGAGACTCTCTTCGTGTTCCATATGTTTTTATCTCATCCCAATTACTTGTCTACATACAAGGCTACTAGCTAGGTGCATAATATAAGATCAGTTAAAAGTTAGATACATGGTCATGAAGATAATTCCCTCAACAATATGATAAATAGATAAATAAAGAAGTAGATACATCATAGTAATGACAAATGAAAGGAATGTATGAGCTATTAAGAAAGAGTAAACCATTATTATTTTAATTCTTCAAGGACACATTACCCAAGCTTTTTCAAGGAATACAATAATTAGATCTCTAATAGCTTCATCCCCACTAGGTAAGTTTACTCTATAATTACTCAATAAGATTCTTACCAATTACCCTAAAGTATCATAAACAAAAAAAAAATCTCCTAAGCTGATGTATGATTATCATTAGGTGAATTCCAATAAAAGAAATAATAACAAATGTCATGCTCTCCACCCAACCAAATGACATCATGAGACCCTTGAGATCCTAGTCAACCCCCGAGCAAGTAAAATATTTTTGCACCATTATGATCAATGGTGAGATTGATTTCACTGTCACAACTTAATAGATAGGTTTTTCCATTAAGGATCTTTACAACTCTAACGAACTTAATCCTAGTCATCATTACATAAGCGATTGAGAATAACCAACTTAACCATGTTACACCTCACCTCCTACACAATCTATACAAACATAGTGATATTTCCATATCAAGATAAAAGGGTCTATATCACCATTATTTCATTGAAACTATAGGGTAATAATCGCATTAGTAGAATGAGAGTTAATTTCTCCACCTCAAACATCCCATTAACTTTTAAAACTGATCATAAAGGATAATCTAAATTTACATTTAGAAAATGACTATATCTAACTTTATAAATATTACTTCTAAATATTTCCCTATTAATCTACTCATAAAATAATAAGATTTGAAGTAATTTAAAATCAAAGACAAACCTAATGAAATTATATATTAAACCACCGTCAAAGAAATGTAAAATCTTAAGAGAATATATTCCTCATTCTAAGAATTACTTGACTGAAAAAAAAAATAGAGGATAAGCTTAAATGTATGAAAATTAAATCTAAGAATTAGTAGGAAACTCGTTATTAAAATACTAACACTTTCCTAATACAAATTTATATATGCGTAACCTAAATCTATCAAATCCTACAACTAAATCCATATTTAATACTCTATTCCTTTGAGCAAGTTTTTATGAGATTTACAAAATTACCAACTATAAAGAAAATCGGTTTCCTAGACAACTTCAAACACTCCTATGTTTGGGCATATATAATTCAACTACATCATTTCAAGTCAATCCAAATTGCCATCTTCCATGACTAATTGTTCGCTAGTATCCATCTCTCATTGCCTAATAGTATATGCTTATATTGAAATATTATCTTTTGGAAAGTAATTGTTGGAATTCATTTCCATTTCAGAATAAGGTTTACATTCATTAGTTTGTTTTAAAACTTAAAATGTGATATTTTATTGAATATTTTAGAATAGTCAAGTGTGGTTTTATTATGATTTTAGTTATTGTTAGGATTGTTTTTATTCATAGCACCTAACTGAGATCATAATCATGCATTATGAATATCCTTTGTGATTATATGAATTGTGATAATTACTATTTATAGATCATTGTTAATTGTTGATAGGAAGAAAAACATGATAACCCAATTTTGAAGGGTCACTGGTTGAGGGGACAATCAAGGTTCAGATGATTGGGCCATTGGAGGACCTTATTTCTTTGTATTAATTGCTATTTGAATTGGATGCATGGATTTCTTGTGAATTATCAGCTGTTATGTATCATGCAACTGCATTTGTAAATATGCATATACTTCTCTAGGGTTGTAATCCACTTAGGGATCAAAATACAGAAAATAAATCAAAATGGTTCTTTGTCCTATTTCCTTTTAACAAAGTCTCAACTATGAATGATACAATACATTTGATGCCCTAAGCTATCAATACAAATGGCACCTAGCTAGAAGCTTACAGGATGTCCATTTGATAACCACAGTCAACATTTTAAAAAAATTGATATCCTTGAGAACAAGCACCATTAACACCAAATAATAGAGTTAAAGCATAGGCAAGGGCATGACAATAGTAGAATGCATTCATTTCAATGAGCATCTTAGCAATATACAATGGAGTCATTAAACATGCCAGTAATATCAATAAATGTGAATCCAAACATTTCAAAATAGTGAATCGATATCCTTGAACACAAGCACCAATAACATCAAATAATAGAGATAAAGCATGGGCTAGGGCATGACACCAGTAGAATGTGGTCATTTCAGAGAGCATTCATGATTAAATAAAATGCAATGCATTTGAAATTTGTAGTCGAATATGATGCTAGAGGATCGAAAGACATTTCCTGTCAAAGATACCAATCAAAGATGAAGAAATCACATACCTTTTCTTGCTCTCATCTTTCACCCACTTGTTCAGCTTTCACCTGCTCATTTTCTCCCGCTCCTTTTCTCTGCAATCGATGTTAAAATGATTTGGGTGCTTCACTTTTTTTTTTCATCTATACCCTGAACCTGTCAAAATTCTGATGGTCAATTTAAAACCCATCAGAATACTGACACCATCGGGACCTATTTTTTTAAAAAAACACCAAATTCATATAAAAAAATTACTTGTCAAAAGTTTTTGTCAAAATTTGGCCCTAAATGTAGTAGTTTTGACTTCCAAGTATGATGCTAAGATAGTGATGGAAGCAAATAAGGATTAACATTGGGTAAAATATTTGGAGGAAGAACTTGATCAAATTGAGAAGAATGACATATGAACACTTGTTCCTAGACCTACAAATAAAAATGTGATTGGTACCAAATGGGTTTTAAGGAATAAATTGAACAAAGATGGAAATGTGATGAGAAATAAGGCAAAACTTGTGTGCAAAGGCTATGCACAAGAAGGACTAGACTATGGAGAAAATTTTGATCTAGTGGCATGACTGGAAGGGGTAAGAATTCTACTTTCTTATGCTTCTTATAAAAGGTTTAAAATTTTTCAAATGGATGTCAAGTTAGCTTTCCTGAATTGAATTCTTGAAGAGGAGGTCTACATAGAACAACCTGATGGTTTTACATTAACAAAGGAAAAGGACATGGTATGCAAGATACCAAAGTAATTATATGGACTAAAACAAGCACCGAGGGCATGGTATGAAATGTTACATTCCTATCTTAGTCATATCAGTTTAAATAGAACAAACCATGATAGTAATGTGTACCTAAAAGTTAAAGGAGGTAAGGTGTTGATAGAAGAAGTGTTCGTTGATGATATAATATTTGGATAAAATGATGAGATGAATTTTAATTTTGTTGAAGAAATCAAGAATGATTTTGAGATGTCAATGATTGGGGAGATCAAATTATTTATTGGATTGTAAGTTTCACAATTAAAGAATGGCATATATATATCTATCAATACAAATATGTGAAAGAAGTATTCAAGACTTTTGGTATGGATGAATTCAAACTAGTTGGAACCCCCATGGTAATAGAATGTAAATTTTCTAAGGATGATCAATCTAGTGCAGTTGATGCTACTTTGTACAAATATATGATCGGTAAGTTACATTGTGATATTCACAACAGTCTAGATATTGTTCAAGAAGTTGGAATAGTGGCTAGATTTCAAGAAATCCCCAAGGAATCTCATATGGTTGCAGCCAAAAGGATATTTATGTATTTGAAAGGGACAGTTGAATATGGTTTGTGGTATTCTCATGATCATGATTTTTCTTTGAGTGTGTTTACTAATGCATACTAGGAAGGAAATGTTGATGATAGAAATACGATTAGTGGTGGCACATCCTTTCTAGGTAAAAGGCTTGTATCTTAGACAAGTAAGAAGAAAAAATGTATTTCACAATCTACATAATAAGCTATAAAATATACTCAAATTGCATGGATGAAGCAGATCCTTGAAGGTATTAAAGAGGAGGTAACAGAACCGGTAGCTATCTTTTATGACAATACAAGTGAAATAAATATTTCCAAGAATCTAGTAATGCATTCCAGGACTAAGAACATTGTAAATAAGTATCACTTTTTGAGGGAGAAAGTGC